>CAHIKZ030000796.1:417500-757647 GCA_903632075.3 Acanthosepion pharaonis
ATATTAATTTGTTTCTTTTGGTTTTTATTATAAAAGATTGTAGCTGGTCTTCATTGAATGTTGAGGTTGGTTAAGTACTTTTCACATGAATGATAGTAACTAGGGTTTCTCAGCAAAACATTTCCCAGACCATCATAATGCCTCCACTGGCTTATTGTTTTACGACAGTGCATTTTTCCTTTTTTACAATAATGATCCTTTGTACAAGGACCAAGAGTCACCCACGGTAGAGGGCTACAGAGTAACAGGCACACTTTATGGGGATATGCTGGGAAGATAGTAATTAAACCTAGACTTGAACAGGTTAAGATCATAGCAATCAGGGAAAGCATCATCTTGGGAGTTGGTTCCACAAAGTAATGGTTTGAGTGGACCTTACATCTCACTAATGGAATATGAAGAGAATGCGGGCGGTTTGCTACAGGTCCAGGATAGCAACAAAAACCACATTACCCAAACTATCAAAGTGCCTTCACTGGCTTAGTTTTTTCCCCCATAGTGCATACTGGGACTATTGTTTCCCCAGGATAATAAAACAAGTATATACTCTGTTATAAATCTTGTTCAAAAGAAAGTAAGACTCATTAATTAAACACGAGTACTCCCCAAACTGTAGCATTTTAGAAATGCTCTGATCACATCTTTATCTCTATCAAAGTCACTCAAGCCTTTCTTCTTGCTAATAATTGTGACATTCAAGACATCAGCATGACGTGACTGCTGATATTCTTCTAACTCAGATGCAGATGTTATAAGACAGTAGCTGCAATTCTTGCCATATGTGGTTGGCCATAACATTTTAGTTCTTACTGTAACATGGATAAGAGTATAGAATCAACATTTTAGGATTTAAAGAACATAGTTTTGACATAAAATTCATCATTCTAAGCACTGTCTTAATTTGAATTCAAACCCTAATTGTATTCAAGGAACACTTCCTATCAAGATTTTCTCTAAAGCATGCTGCATAACACACAGATTCCGTGTTGCTATTTTCTACCCGAATGTTTTTTCATGTGTCTTTTCAAAGTTGAACGCAGTGAAAACTTGGATCCACAAACCTCACAATGGAAAGACTTTTCTCCACTATGAGTTAGCATATGTTTTCCCAGACTTGATTTCTGAACAAACTTTGAACCACAAATATCACAGCTAAAAGGCTTTTCCCCAGTGTGTATTCGCATATGCGTTTGCAGGTGAGAATTTTGTGAAAAGTTTGACCCACAAATGTAACAGTGGAATTTTTTTTCCCCACTATGTGTTAGCATGTGTGTTTGTAAATTGGCATTCTGGGAAAATTTAGAACCACAAACATCACAGTGAAAGGGTCGCTCTCCAGTATGTATCAGAGAATGTCGTTTCAGGATAGAACTTTTTAAAAATTTAGACCCGCAAACATCACAGGCGAAAGGTTTTACTCCATTGTGGTTCTGCTTATGTGTTTTCAAACTGGAATATTGTGAAAATTTTGCATCACATATATCACAGTGAAATGGTTTTTCTCCAGTATGAGTCCGCATGTGGTTTCTCAAAGTAGAATTTTCAGAAAATTCTGTCCCACAAATCTTACACTGGAAGGGTTTCTCACCTGTATGTGTACGTATGTGAGCAGTAATATTTGATACTTGTGAAAATTTGGCCCCACAAATGTCACAGGTGAAGGGCTTTTCCCCAGTATGTCTAAGCATGTGTCTTTTCAGAGCAAAGCTTTGTGAAAATTTTGATCCACAAACATCACATTGAAATGGTTTTTCTCCAGTATGTGTTCGCATATGTTTTTTAAGTCGGGACCTTTCTGCAAACACTAGACGGCAAACTTCACAGTGGAAGCGTTTTTCACTGTTGTGTATACTCACGTGATAGTTGAGGTTGGCATTATCAGAAAATGTACACCTGCAGATCTTGCAATGAAAAACTTTTTCCTTCTTTTTTCGTTCTGTCACTTGTTTGGAACTACTAGAAAATTTAGAATCACGTTTCTTTCTTTGAACGTTTCTCTTATTTACTGATTCCATGTCTTGGCTAACAGTTTCAAATTCTAAATTTGTCTGGTCGAAAATATAAAGATGTGTTTCTCTGGGCAGCAAAAGGGGTTTAGCATGAAATTTTCTAAGCAACTACCAGTGGCTCGTCCACTACCTGAAGCTGGTATTCCAACAAATCTATATTAAGGGATTAAACAAAAACAGATTTTTGTTTTATTCTTTGTCCTTTAGTCAGTATTGCAGTCTCTGAAAAAAAAAAACAAAAAAAAAACACAAATAGGGTAAGAGGACATTTCATGAAAGAATCACAAAATGGAAAAATTAGTAAAAAGACGTATATTATTACATACAAAATAGATTATATACATGAACGCTTCAAATGATGTATTATGAAAACATTTCAGAATTGTTTTGACCATTTTGCATGAATTATTTTTTGTGAATTCTTTATTGGGGGGGGATAATGAGTTCATGGGACATTTAATAAGCACTACGTTTTAAATCGAATGTGTTTTTGATGGGTACAGAGGCCTTCAATAAACATTTCTCTTTAGATCTAGTGTTTTTTTTTTTATTAAGATTGCTTCGTGTGGCCTACAAAAAGTACTACTCTTTAGATTGAATGTGCTTTTAAACATAAAATAATGCTTTTAGCGATGGAACCCAAAAAACTTCAACAAAATTTTCAATTTCTGAAGTTATTATTTATAATTATAGTTTGGATATATAGAAAAAAATAGAAGGCATTAATTTAAACTGATGACAAAGGGACATGGGTTAATGCAAAAAACAAATATAGGGCATATTCATGTTAAATATATATGAATATATATATATATATATATATATATATATATATTTAACATGAATATATATATATATATATATATATAATTTAACAAATATATATATAAATATATATATATATTTAACATGAATATATATATATATATATTTATATATATATATATATATATATATATATATATATATTTAACATGATATATATATATATATATATAAAAATATATATATATATATATATATATATTTAACATGAATATATATATATATATATATAGGGATATATATATATATTTATGAATATATATATATATTTAACATGAATATATATATATATATATTTAACAAATATATATATATATATATTTAACATATATTTGAATATATATATATATATATATATATATATATATATATATATATATATATATATTAATATATATATATATATATATATATAATATATATATATATATATATATATATATATATATATATATATATATATATATATATATATATATATATATATATATATATATATATATATATATATATTTAACATGAATATATATATATATATATATATATTTAACATGAATATATATATATATATATATATATATATATATATATATTTAACATGAATATATATATATATATATATATTTAACATGAATATATATATATATATATATATATATATATATATTTAACATGAATATATATATATATATATATATATATAACATGAATATATATATATATATATATATATATATATATTTAACATGAATATATATATATATATATATATATATATATATATATATATATATATATATATTTAACATGAATATATATATATATATATATATATATATATATATATATATATATATATATATATATATATATATATATATATATATATATATATATTTAACATGAATATATATATATATATATATATATATATATATTTAACATGAATATATATATATATATATATATATATATTTAACATGAATATATATATATATATATATATATATATATATATATATATATATATATATATATATATATATATATATAATATATATATATATATATATATATATATATATATTATATATATACACCAGATGTAACAACAAAGTTGTCCAAATCATGTAACACCAAAATTGTTTAATTGTTAGACTAAGCTTTGAATCGTTGTATCTTAGAAATGATTAAATACATTTTACTGGCAATTTTCCATGGTTTTTATAACACTATTGGACTCTACATTGAGCAATAAGAATATATAATTACTCTCCAAGCTTAACAAATTGATGAAATTGATCATAAATGAAAATGGCATGTTCATAATTAATTAATCATAGCTGGAATCTCATGAAGGATTGAAATAAAGTTTAAATATATGTATATGTTATTTCCGGATCTTTTTCCAACTTATTCAAGATGATTTTCGCCCTCTCTAACATTCTAATTTTTTTTTCCTGGAGTAACAAGATGCATCACAGGTTTCAAATACGATTTCATTTTCAAGTCATTTTTCACTGCTCTTTGGACTGTCATAGCTGAAACTTATCTCTCACACGCAAACGTCTTATGGATTGATTTGGATCATTTCTAATTGATCTTTTTTAGCTTTAAGTTGAAATAATGATCCTACTTCCTCTTGTGACCTCCTGATCCAGTTTTCCACTCTACTGTTTGCTTTTTTTAAAACTTATTCACTATTCTCTGGATGGCTATGGAAGCCAGAGTATGAATGTTGGTACCATTACTGAAGGCCTGAATGAGCTTTTCCTCTCACCACTGCTCTATTGGGAAGACATAGTGAAACTGGCACAAAATGATTTTTACCTGTTCTCTTTCTAGCTGAACAACTCAAATAGTTTTGTGTTTGTGTTTTTTAGATATTAAACATTTTGTGGGATGGACAATTATGCTGTTACACCTGGTATATATATGAAGATGATGGGCATGTGGCTGAGTGGTTAGAACGTTTGCATTCTGACCATGAGGCCCAGGTTCGAATCTCACCAGCGTCGATTTGTTAAGAAGGAGACTTCCTGATGTTATTGGACTGGAGGTAGGTGTGATCCCATGCAGTCTAAAACTTATTTTGCTGGCAAATTTGGATAATTTAAATTAATCCAGCATTAAAATTTTTCGATGTTGAAGAAAAATATACAATTTTTTACATCATTCGAAAGAGAAATAAATTCTGATTAAAGTGTACAAAATAAAACTAATTTATATTGTTTTATTAGAAACATATTCTGAAATGAATAAAACTTTAACCACCCGTTTTAAACTTATTTTTTCACCAGTATATATATATATATATATATATATATAGTGGGGGAGAAACAAATATTTGTACCCATAGAAATTATTAATTTATTATATTTCCAACTAAAGAATAAACATACTTTTCATATAATTAAATCTACACAAATGTATAAAAACTAAATATGCATAGAAAACAGAAAAAAATTTGAAATGTGTCAAACTATTTGCAGCACTATTGCTGATAGGGTTCAATGTTGCATTTAACATGAATGGGGACATTATGAATATGTTAATCATAATAAATCATGTTCTTTTGATGTGAATAAAACTTTCTGCATAAGTTATTTTTATCTTTACATATGTGTGGCATTCTTTATATATATATATTATTTATTTTAGGATATTACATTGAAAACATGTCAAAATCGCTACACAATTGCAGCCATGTTTTGATGCATTTCAAATACATAATAGTGGAACTTTTATTATGATAATAATACAAACAAGTGGAACTTTTATTATGATTCAGATAATCTGAATCATAATACAAGTTTCAAGAAAAATATCATTAATGATACTGGCCAGTGTAATTGTAGGAATTCTGACCAATGCCCATTGCCAAACAAATGTTTAGCTAAATCTCTTGTTTATCTTTGTACTATCTTTACAATAGAGAATCTGATGGTTGAAAGGTCCTATATTGGTAGTTCTAAGAATTCTTTTATGACTAGGTGATATCAACATGTGTTGTCCTTTACTAATAATACTTATAGAAATAATACATCACTTTCTAAATATTTTTGGATTTCGAAAGATGATAATAAAACTCCTCGGGTGAAATGGAAAATTTTAAAAATGGCAAGGACATGTAGATCCTTACATGAACCCTGTTTTCTGTGTTTACATGAAAATTTTGAAATTATCAGGTTCTTTGATAAGAATGCTTTATTAAACCAAAGATCCAAGTTAACGGTTGTCATATAGGAATAAAGTGTCACTGCCGACACTTGGGCTTGAACATGAATCGCCAGAGAGCAAACACAGTTGACCTCATCTTGTAATAATTAGATCATGTGATGGTAAAGGAAAATTATATATATGAGAATTAGCAGTTTCTGACTGAGTATTGTTCAAAGGCGTTAGTATTGTTGTATCTGTGATTTACAAAGTCTCTCCTACAAACGTGCATTACAAAAATGGTAAATTGTAAACACAGTCTACCTTTTACCTTACAATTCCATTAGACTTGGAATTTGACAATGCTTTTTCTTAGATTTTAGTTGAACTCTGTTGCACCATATATGGCTTATCTTTCTGTTTGTAAGATTAATTAAAAATAAATTATGTAGGAAACTCACAAAGCATATAACTTGTTTAACATTTTGTTAAATTACCACACCATCTTATTTTTCTTAGGAAATGACATTGTCTGGTGTGTAAGATATGTATACATTAACATCTGTTCCTGTTGAATGTTTGTGCTGCCATCGACTGCCAATCTATGGGTCATGACCCATTTATGGAAGATAATTTTTGTTTGCTTCTTTGCTTAGTTTAAATTTAATGTACGTCATATTCAATTGATTGATCTGAGTAAAGCCCACAAACCTTATAACCCCCACTTTTACTTTTTTCTGTTAAAGCGGTTGTATTTTGCTTTTAAATCTAAATAAAACATTCACTCACTAGTAATTTACAATTGCCTGATGAGATGCATATATGCATTGAAACACAACTGCAATTGTGTAGCAATGTTGACATGTTTTTGGTGTAATATCTTAAAATCAATAATATTGCTCTACTTTGTATTGAGCCCTCTTTTAAATTAAATGTTACGGATGTTGGAATTGTACACTATTCATTCTCATCTTACCTATATATATATATATATATATATATAATACAAAGGCTTAAACACTAATATTCAATGGTCATAATTTATTCCATTGAAATCGTAAATACAATCCAATTCATCAGACCTACAAATTAAAAAAGAAAACAGAAAAAACAACAAAGAGAGGGGTAACAGATGAGAGAAGGTGGGGGATTAAACCTTAACAGAGAAAAGTTTTAGAGAGGTGAGTTGAAGAGGTTTAAGTGAGAGAAATATGAATGTTGTCGGATGTCTAATACATTAAATATGTAACCAGAAAGGATACATTTTGTGGTGACATACACACACAATATATTTTGCATATGTATGTGTATATTTACCACTAATATTAGCTATATATATATATATATATATATATATATATATATATAGACAAAGAGAGAGAGAGACAATGCATTTCATCATCTGATGGACTCTATCAAGGTCAATGTAAGAATTTTATTTTGCAATAAGTGTTTATAAACAAAAGTAAGAAATTTGTTAGTTTTTCAGAATCTTTAAATTTAATAATGCTCATAAATATATATCAGGCTAACTGAAAGTAAAGGTAAATTCTAGAAGACGCAAAGAGATATAATTTAATGTCTATTAAACAAAAGTGGTTTGGTTTGTTTTGTTTTAAAGCATATCAACATCAATGGGTTATTTAATGCCGACAAGATTTTTATTGCTGCTAATAATTTTTTTTATAGTATTTCTGGTATTAAAACGTATTTTCACACTTCCACAGTGCTCTGACCACAGTCTGGGGGTCAACCACTTGCACATAGCCGGGACCCCAACAGGTGCCATCACTCTGGGTCACGGTGGACCCGAGAACACCAGTAATCAAGAGGTAGTTCCACACTCCTCAAAGCCTCCTGATCAGAGGCCCAGCTGCTGGACGTAGTTTATTGTCATACCCAGGACGGATAAACAAAAGTGAGTAAATGGTGTTGAATATTTTATTCTTATAATGTAAATCTTATTTATATTTAGTTTTGGGTTAAATTATATATTTTAAATAAAAGGAAGTTATGAAATTACCTGTTTTTTAAATATTTTAACATTTTTATTGACATGTATGTTGGCTTGGGAAATGAGCAATTCTTTCAGGAATGGAGATATTTGAAAAAAATCTGATTGATTTATATTTTGATAAGATTCAATAGCAGCACTTTCAAGAATTTTCCAAAAATATTCATAGCAATAACAATTCTGAATCTGAAGCAGATACATATAAACTTTCACAACTGTTCCTTACAATACATTGGGGGAAACTTGGAGAAATTGTATCTTATATACAACAATTTATCAAATTCATTATGTAGGTACCTCCACAGATTCACTAAAAATGAGCATATATGATGAAAAAATGCCCCAAACTTAATAAAAACAAAGTTTTATCATCAAAATTTTTGTTATTTTTAAGCGGAAAGACCAAAGGATTTTTTAATTATTAAACTATATTTTTTGATACTTTTTAGAACATCTGAAATTTTGTTTAGAAATTTTGTCTTGCGTCAGCAGTTACCAAAGATTAGTATAGGTAATTTTAGCAATTTTTTCATGGTGAAAAACACATTGTTTTGGAAATTCTTGCAAAAATCAAATAAATATCAAATTCTAATGAAACTTTAAGGACTTATACACAAATGAATGAAATTATATTAGAATGTTTCTTTTTTAGAAAATCTTGGAAAAAGCATTTTTTTAACATGTTACCCCACCTCCCACTTATTTAATTTTATGAAATTGACAAATTAATTTTTGTACAGCTTAATTTTTATATTTGTTACATGCAGAACTCCTTGAAGAATTTAAATCATCAATTTTTTTTTTTGTAAAAAACAGGAACTTACTGAAAATCTGCTCTGAATTGTAAAATAAAAAATGTAATAAAACTAAAATATTATTGAATTAGAAAAGCTTTTAAGTTACTTTTATGAATAACATATATTATTGACACAATTGTCTTAATAAAATTTTTTTGTGATAAATAATGAAGTTTTTGTAAGAACTGCTTTCATGTTTTTATAATTTTAATTAAAATAATTGATAATGTTTTAAATTCTAATTTTCTGTATTACTTTGTCTTGTTTAGGTGACGTGGATATTAAATTAAAACTTTATTTCCTAATCATGAATGGAAAAGCTAAGTACAATTGATCGACCACTAATATTTTAAAATTATTTTTGTGTGTCTGTCTATATTTCTGAGATGAGATATTATGTACATTATTTACATTATTCGGACTATTGTCCTCATCTTTGTCACCATATTTATCACAACGTTTTGGCTGTTGTACGCTCCAGCCTTCTTCAGGTGGTTGGAATTTTGAACTGAACCCTTTATTTCGCTCACTTGTGTAGACTGTTCTAGTTCCACGTGCCATGTTTGCTGGATGTCAGTTATCTCCTGCTAATTTTCCCTCTGAAAGTTCTCCACTGCCTTAACCGGGTATTGAACTCACACTCTTTGGGTGCTGTCACTGGATCTAACCAATGCCTTTATCCACTGTGCCATGTGTCCTTGTATTTTTGTGTGTATAAACATGCCAATTTTTGTAAGTACAGATGTCCATACATAACATTATTGAAAAATAAGAGTGATAACTATAGTAAATTTAAAGCCAAAGTTCTTAAAATTCAATAAAACAATAGATCACAGAGAATATTTGCCTAAATTTTACTCAGTAGTTAAAAATTATATAGAAAAGGCAGTGACATTATATTCCTCAAGTAATTTTTACAGTTATGTCCCCCTTAGAAAACAATTAGATAATCTTCCCTCTGTCAGTCAAACTGTCAACACCTAATAAAAACACCTGCACCAGTGTCAAAATATTAATTTCTGTGATATTTTAAACTAAAAGTAATATGTTTCAAATCAGATTTATTAAACTTTAAATTAGCTGATATTCTTCAATTAAAGTTTAAGAAAAGTATGTTTTATTTTTGAAAGATTTTTTAATAAAGAGAATAACATTGTGCTGACAGATGGCTAAAAAATAACTCTTCCAGTCAATTCAAATTAGTATTGAAATACAGCAAAATATTTTGCTCATTGGAAATATTATATTTAATTAGGTACCACCACTAATTTTCAAGATATAACGTTTAAAAATGAATTTTTAAAAGTGAAAAAGCATTCTTGAGGCTTTCTTTTTAGCTTTAATTGAAAGCTAAAAGATTAAATTTACTATTTCCAGTAAGCAAAATACTCTGATATATTTTAAATAGAAATTATAATGATTGGAATCTCAATTTTTTGGTTGCTTTCAGTAAACTCATTAAAATCAGCCATTTTTGATACACTTGTAAACAAAAGTAAATTCTCAGTTTTAAAAATCTTCCAAAAATAAAATATACTTTGCTGAAACTTTATTTGAGGAATATTAGTTGATTTAAAGTATAATGAATTTGATTGAAAAAAATTATTTTAAGTTTAAAATAACAGAAATGGGTTTTTGAAAACAAACACTTTAAATTTTCTATAGTCATCACTCCTATTTTCTGATAATGTCATGTATGGCTGACCATACTTTCAAACAGGAGCATGTTACATAATACTTTTTATATAAATAACAAAAATTTTAAAGTATTCTTAAAATCTTGAAGCAAAATACTTTGTATTAATCTTTCAAATTTTTGATTAGTAAATATAGTTTTCACTTAATAACAATATCACCTAGCCAGATGAAAGTAAAAAAAATTTTAAAAGATTTAAATATTATAAATTATTATAATTAAAATAAAAAATAAAAACAATTCTTGTAAAAATTCATTATTCATCGAAAAATTTTTTTTTTCTTAAGACAGTAATGTCCTTAATAAATCTTATCTATAAAAAGCTTTTCTAATTAAATAATGTCATATTGCATTTTTTTATTTTACAATTCAGAGCAGATTTTCAGGAAATGAGTCAAAAAAAAAAATTTGTTGAATTACAGTAGTTACATTCTTCATTGTTACATTCTTCTGCTTTTAACTAATAAAAAAAATTTGGGGAGGAAAATGCAATTTCTTGAAATTTCATGAAATTAAGTCGGTGTGTGTATAGTGGGGGTTAACATATGTAAAAAAAAAAAAATATTTTTAGCAAAATTTCTTAAAAAAAAATTTAAAAAATAATTTAATTCATTTATGAATAAGTACTGAAAGTTTCATTAAAATCCCACAATTATTTGATTTTTGCAAGAATTTCCAAATCAATGTTTTTCACCTGGGGAAAAAAAAGCATTAAAAGTTAAAACACTAATTGTAAATATTACGTCGACTGCTGATGCAGAAAAACAAGATTTTTTCACCAAAATTCCGAACATCATAGAAAGGATTAAAAAATTTATTAAAATAACAACAAATGTTTAGATTATTCAGACTGCTATTCTCATCTTCATTGTCGTATTCACAATGTTTCGCCCGTTGTACGCTCTGGCCTTCTTCAGGTGATTGAAATTTCAAACCAAACTCTTTATTTCGTTCACTGGGGCAGATTGTTCTAGTTCCACGTGCCAGATAACTCAGTTATTTCCCTTTAACTCACCTACTCAAGTTTTTTGGTTCATCACTGCTGTAGCCTGGTATTGAACTCACAACTCTTTGGTTCTAGTCAACATCTTTATCCACAGGGCCATATGTGTCCTTGTAAATATGGCATTAAAGATGAGGATAGCAATCCGAATAATGTAAAATACCCTAGCTCAGATAGACAGATAACAAAAAATACTTTAGTCTTTCAGTTTCTCTACGTAAACATTTTGACAATAAAACCTTGTTTTAAGTTTGGGGTGAGGCCTTTTTTTTCATTATGCAAAAACGTGGAGGTACCTAAATTTAATCTAGCTAGCACTATTATCTTGAAATTGTAACTAAAATAAAAGCTTTGAGAAAGATTTTTCATTTTTAAACCTTAGGTATCGTTTCTTTGGAGGGGCCTTCAGTGAGTAGTCATTCAACTACAATCATGCAACAAAGAGAAAGTAACTTAGACGGAGAATTCTTATTGACTGTAGTAATCTTCATCAGAATAAAATCGATTTATTTTAAATACTCTGACTTTTTATTGAATTTTTTGTTTATTTAATTAAAATATCCTCCTGACATTGTACTGAAGTTCTTGTTTAGTTTATTAAAGTTATTTCACTATTTAATAATTAGTTATGAATTAAACAAAGTGTACACTGTACAACTAGCGTACACAGTGTAGTTAGTATTCTATTCACTAGATTCAGTATTCAACATTTTCTATTGCTATAACTGTTTAAAACTCCTCTAAAAACAATTTGTACTCTAATAAATGGAAAAGAATGATGTTCAATAATTCATGCATAGCATATTATTTGGTTGGAATGTCTCTTGGGAAGGACGGAGGGTGGTGAGTGAACAGGATTGCCAAATCAATTTTTTGTTTTACGCCAAATTCCTGAAATCTGGTCTTTTTCATGTTGCTTTGGCACCAGAGGATTTAGCTTCTTTTTTTTATCCTCGGTGATGCACCCTGAATTATGGGAGATTCCGGTCCTTTTTATCATCATATTCAGAAAGAGCAGGGCTCCCAGAAATTTATTGTAAAAAAAAAAAAAAAAAAAAAAAAAACTTTTCTTTTATAATTCTCTATAAATAAAGAAAATGACCATTTTTTCCTGGTCTTGCTCATGCTCGACACTGTTTCTTTCATAAGTTCTTTTAAATTTAAAAAAAAAAAAAAAAAGCTTACGGATATACACATAAAAAAAAATGAATAAATTAATAAATAATTATTCTCATTAGATTTAATAAGTTAGGTAAAAAAAAAAAAAAAAATTTCAATTAAAAAATTTAAATTTTTCAGGAAATTTATCTAAAAACTTTTTAAAAGTATTATTTTAAAAATTCTAAAAAGAAAACAAAAAAAAAGAAAAGATTTTTCCAGGGAATCAGACTTCTTAATTCTTATTTGTTGACTCAAACACTCAACAATGTGTTGACTATATTGTTGAATATACAGCTAAAAATTAAAAAAAAATAAAATAAAAAATAAAATCACTGAAAAAAAAGTAATAAAGGTTTCATTATAAAATGCCTAATTTAATTATCATTATTTGGCTTTAAATAAAAATTTTAATCTGGCAACCATGAGTACTATGAGTTACTGACTTTTTAGTGAATGACATTCTGACATATGGTGACAAAAAGGGTGCATTGTACAAAAGAGAATCACTGTCACGTAATTTAATAATCGTTATTCCTAATTCACTGCACATAAACGAAACCCAAGGGCCAAAAAACTCGAGAAGGAAAATTGAAATATTGAATAGACTATATCTGCAGCAATGTAAGAAACAAAAAAACTGACCTTTGTTAAGAACTTGAGAAAAATGAAAAATTATATTAGAACACAAGAAATAATTTATAATGACAAAAAATATTTGACAACACGAAAAGCACTTCAGAATTTAACAAAAATAAAGAAAAGCACTGGATTATTTTTCTACTTCGTAAAAAAAAAAAAAAAAATTATTCCCATGTATAAAAATGCTTACCTTTTTTTTTTCGTATTTCTTTTGGCATTAAAATACTTGAAAAACGGACGAATTCTAAAACAGAAAAAAATGTACATTTGCTAATGAACCGAAATCAGTAAAAAAAAAAACAAAAAAAAAATTATTATGCATTAAAAATAACAGGGTAACAATTCGAAGACGATGTGACTGGTGAAGTACGATATCAGTTCCTTATATTAAAAAGGACCAGGAAACTTAACGGGGAATATATTTTTCTTTACTAAGCTTTCTCTAACTCTCAGACCTATGGACGTATAACACACTGTTTATACCTAAAAATGGGGCGTCTATTTCAGATAAGAAGTGTCCACTATAATATGTACTGCCCCCTCCCCCTGGAGTGGGGTGCAATATAACATGGCCTGTGCACCCCAATAATGAGTCACAAGAGGCCCACTTACATTTATAAATTAAATGTTAAATAATTTTGAACCTGGTCAATACCTAGGCTAAATACCACTTGGGAATACCTGTAAGCTTGGATGTGTGGGTGGTTTTATGGATAATGGCTCAGAATTGTTATTCTGAGAGCTGAGTTCCAATTCCCATTGGTTTTGTAGTGCCACACCTACATTTTCTCCAATTCTAATTGGTCAATAAATACATACTAAAAAAATAACAGGACAATTTATCTATCGCATTCCACCATAGTAAATTTGTTCCTACACTTTGTTCAAAAACAAGCTTTGCTACAAAATCGCTGATTGGTCCATTTTCCATCCAATCGGATATTTTTCATGTATATTCAAAAATATATCCAGCGTCTCTGCTGGGAGCCACCCTAGGTAGTATAAATATTGGATGCATTCCAAAAAACCAGTTAGTAGTAGTTCCAGAACCACAGTCGAGTGTACCCAGAGACAATAGATCTCATCTACTCGCTCGTGTATTTCATCCTACTCACTCCGCACGTACATACATACAAAACAGAACTTTATGTGACACACCACCAGTTCTCAGTGGACACACCAAGTTAAAGCATCTCTGTAAGTTGCAACAACTGAACAATTTTCTGAAAGAAATATTCTATTTTCAACACTGAACTCTGAACATTTTACTCAGACAAATCTTCTTTAAGACATTTCCTTACAGTCGAGGGGAAGCTACTTTTTTCTCCCTTTTTTTCACTCATATTACAACTACTTTGTATTATTGTTGAATTTAATATACATATATTTCTTCGTTAAACAAAATTGGTTCTCATTGTTTTTTCCTTGATGTTTTAAATATTATGTATGAATGTTGATTACCTTCTCAACACGCAGCCATATTATCTATTTAACCCATTCAACATTGGTGACCACAACACTCAAGAAGCAATACATTCAACAATTGGTCAACCCGACGTTCTAATCAACATTCTACAGTTTCATTATATTCACTTACATGCAAATAGCCCTGGGAAAGGTATGAATCCATCTCTTCTCCCCCAGCTATAGGTTAATTAGTAAGACTTGTATCGTTAAACAATTATTATTTCAAAAAATATTCTTATAATCTAAAAATATTTTCTGTCTTTAAATAACCTGGGTTGATAAACTGTAGAAAATGATCTGTCTATATTTCTGAGATGAGGCATTATGTACATTATTTATATTATTCGAACTATTATCCTCATCTTTGTTGCCATATTTATTAGGTTTCGGCTGTTGTATGCTCCGGCCTTCTTCGGGTGGTTGGAATGTCGAACTGAACCCTTTATTTCGCTCACTGGGGTAGACTGTTCTAGTTCCACATGCCATGTTTAATGGATGTCAGTTATCAGTTATCTCCTGTTAATTTCCCTCTGAAGAAGGCCGGAGTGTACAACAGCTGAAACGTTGTAATAAATATGGCGACATAGATGAAGACAATAGTCCGAATAATGTAAATAATGTAGAATCAATCACATTAAGGCACATTTGTCTTTGTTCACACACAGAGCTCATCTGTGGCTCATACTGCAGCTATACCTTAGTCTCAGAGAGAGTGCAATATCTGGCATGATCAACAGTTTGAGCAAGGCTAGTACTCTGAAACACTCAGTCACGATTACTTGTGACTTCATGTTAACACAACCATCAACGAAGAATTTTGTCTACCCAATCTCCTCAGCATGGTCGGGTCAATCTGTGGTATCTTTTTCAGATGTTCTGCATGCTGGGATCACCTCTCCAGCCCAATAATATCAGGAAGTTATTTTCCTGACAAATCGACCATGGTGTGATTCGAACCCTGATTTCATGATCAGAAAGCAGGCATTTTAACTACTCGGCCATGTATCCATGACATTCTGATAGTTTAGTGGATTTAAAGTGTTGGTTTCTGAATATAGTAATTGTGAATTCTATCTCTGGGCCAGGTAGTGCAGACATAGACTCAATGGAAATAGGGGAGAATCATAACTAAGCAATCATACTTATTATAAAACCCAGGTTGTGTGTGTGTGTGTCTGTTCGTTTATATATTGGATCGGATTTCCTACATTTTTCAACCGATTTCAACAAAACTTCACAGGACTACGTAAAATTACCTTGCGGTGGTTCTGCCAAAAATTGGAAAGACACAATTGTTTTTGCATGAAATCAATTTGAAAACACGATTAAGGCATCACTGTTGCAAGAATAAAAGGAAGACAACTCATATTGAGTTATACTTATAAAACCCAGGTTGTTTGTTTGTGCATGTGTATTCGTTCGTTTATATATGGGATTGGATTTCCCATTTTCAACCAATTTCAACAAAAACTTCACTTTTTTTTTTCAACCAATTTATTTTTACAGAATGCTTTAAAAATTCTTTTACAAGACAATTGTTTATAATAAAATTCTATTCAATTTGTTTCAGTTTGGGTTTAACCAATTCGTAAAAAAAAAAAAAAAAAAAAAAAAAACTAATTAAGATGTGCATGTCCATCAACCTTAAACAATAATCTTTGTCAATTTTATTTTTCAGTCTTAATGATGGTCGATACTTGATCTATCTCTTACTGTTACATCCCCAGGCAATGCCGGTCTCTACTGCTAGTACTAAATAAGAACGAAGCAAGATATCCTGAGACATGGATGGCAGAACGAGAACAATTTGCTCCCTGTAGATTAAATAAAGAGTTCAATTCAAAATTTCTTGAATGCTACCTGGATCAACAAGCACTTGACAAAGGCTAGTAGGCACAAAGACTGAAATGTTGTGGTAATAACAACAAAGATGAGGACAAGAAAGAAAAAAAGGTATCAAGTATAGGCATTTTTCAGCTTTGTTGACATTGTTACTGAAGGTCGAGATTTAAAATGGATCTAACAGCAATACCATGAAAAAATTGCCTAAGCTCTCTAGGCACTTCTCCTTTTGGAGACACAGGGCAATAAACCAAGCCCTCACCCAGTTGAGAGGTACTGCCTGGGGAGGAAGACTTGGGCTTAATATTTTTTTAAAACGTCCCTGGGAGGAAAGCTAACTAGAACAGATTCTTAGAGCAACTTCTTCATGATTGATCATATCTTCATGCTTGGCCAATTGCAGGTTAGTAAAGCTGTTTAGCCCATAGTTGGGGGTTGTGAATTCAGAGTTGTCCTTTCCCTAGACAGGTTGCTACCCATGGCTATAGGTGCCAGTCTGTCCTGCTATGTACCCATAGCTAGGGGAGAAGAAATGGATTTATACTTTTGCCAAAGGTATGTAAGTGAATGTAATGAACTCTAACATGGCTTTCTGATTTCTCAATCTGAGATGCTATCTATTACTCCACTGTGCTTCCATAGTTCAAGTATAAATAATGTAATTAATGTTAACTCTTAACTCTGGAGAAATTCAGACAGAAACTATTAATGCTTTTTTTCCCCAAAATGGGAACATGGACATTGATGAGTTAATGATTCTTCTCAAAGTTAAAGACAATACAGATTTTCTAAGATGAGTTAATATTTGACGGAATTTGTTTCTGAGATGAGTTAATATTTGACGGAATTTGTTTCTGAGATGAGTTAATATTTGACGGAATTTGTTTCTGAGATGAGTTAATATTTGACGGAATTTTTCTGCAATACTTTTGACATTTTTTCACACTAAATGGGGGTGAATAATAACAAAAATAAAATAAACAAAAACAGAACTTAAACCAATTGCAATTGTAAAATCCTTAATAGATAATCCAACTTGTGCCTTGTCTTTCACCAAGGATATTTTCACAGCAGTCAGTAGGGCACATTCGGATTGTATTCTTGAGATCATTTATATTAAGTCTAAGCAGCCTTCTCTTTGTAAGCAGAAAAATGACTGCCAGGTCTAAATGACATCTGTGATTTATACTGATGATTCTTTTGTAATATTTTTCTTCACTTTTTTAGTTTTTGCATACATATTTTTTTGTTTTTTTGTCCACAATTGGCTCTGAAGAGCAAGGAGAGGTAACCAGTTAGCATGTCTTTGTTGTTTCTTTGTTTTTCAATCTACCACTTTACGTTAATTGTTTTTCTCTTATACATGCTTTTCCTCCTTCCTTTCTTTTATATATTTTTGTATTTAATTATATATACATTTAAAATGTTTGTTTATATGTTTGAAATGTCTGTTTTAAAAGCCCTAAAAAATGTTTTGTTTGCAACAATTGACAAAGCAGTGTAAATAGGTATTTACTCTGTCTCCCCACTAAGATGAGTTGTGACACAAGATCTTTTTTTTAAGGTAGGGAGCCGAACCAGGAACAAAAATTGCCCGCTACACCCACATCCGTCAGTTGTGCTGGCCTCAGTGCGAGCACTGATCCCTCTCTCTCGTGCAATGAGAGGGCATGGCCTCAGGCACCTGTTCCCCAGAGCTGGGACCTCTCAGTATAATTTTCCTCAGTTGCGACTCTGCCAAAGGACAGAGTCACCCCTGAGTGCACTCTGCCCAAAGACAGAGACGCAATTGAGAGATGATAAGTAGATATGTTACAAATCCCTTGCAGTGTAGCTAATAGACCACCATTTACACCTAAGAAATCTCTGGAGCAAAAAAAATAGAAACATTATATATAAATGTATTTGAGGATCTTAGCACCAGTTGCAGTTGTTATTGCATTGTATGATAAGTTATTAAGTCTAACTTATTGTTGCCTTTGTCTATGAATTTTAGTAGTGCTGCAATGCAAACATTCACACCATCATTCTACAGCTGTTAGTCAATAAACAGACTGAGGTGAGGATAAAGTATAAGGATTTAGAAATTTTGCTTTTGATGATTTTAAAACATGTTCAGACTTGTTAAGCTAATTAAGGTTGAAATGTTTTTCTTATACTTAAATCTCTAGGAAAACATTCATCAACTTGATGCTTGGGTGCATAGGTTGACCTTGGTTGGTTTTATGCTTAGGACATAGGAACCAGTCCGTCTATACCTGGTGGTAGGGGAGAGGAGATGAATTCATACCTTTCCCAAGGGTATCTGCGCAGTTTCTCATTTCAAGCCAATATCCATTACACCACAACACACATTCACATTTAGTTGTTAGATTGTTTGTTTACAAAATTATTTACAAGATTATAAAATTATATGAACCAACTACAAAGCAATATTTATTATTTAACATTTTATAAAAAAGGGCGATAATTTTAACTGGTTTTGTTTCATTATGGTGCCTAGTTTTTAGTGTTTGTTTTTATTTCTTTTCAGAAGAAGTCAGGTGAATGTTTTTCGAATTCTTTTAGAACTTTTAGAAGCACGATTAGATGAGAAGAAAAAAAACTCTTGCATATCTTAAATGCATTTATCTTTTATAAGCAACAATAATCATTTATAAATTTAATAATAATTATTATTATTATGAATAAGTATAATAACGATGTCATTTTGTCTGTGTCGGGGGTGAGAGTGGACAAGAGAAAGACAAAGGTAGAATAAACAGTTTTATACACACACATATGAAGGAATATAGTTTTAAGGTTTGCTATATTTATGGGATAAAGTAATCAATATCTGTGATACGCAATCCCGTGCAGCTGCAGAAAGAAATATAAAGGGGAGACAGGACACCACCTTAAGGTAAGGCTTCAAGAACACCAGAAAGCTGTAACATGAGGGCAAGTGAAAAAAGCAGGCATGGCTGACCACATATGGAGAGAAAAGGGAGATCACTGCCCTCTGTGAGATCAGGTTGAGATCATAGACAAAGAACATTATTGGATAATTCATTAATTTAAGGAATTAGCACATATGCTTGGCCACAAAAATCTCCTGAGCTGACCAAGCATAGAAATGAATACAATATGGGAACCAGTAATAAGGAGTGTCAGAGAAAATAGATAATAACAACAAAAATTGCAATATGAGCTCTGGTAAAAACATGCAATGATAACAGCAAAAATTGCAATATGAGCACTGGTAAAAAAATGATGGCTTATAATACCCAGAAATTCATACACAGATGTCCTCAAAGACACATGGCTCAGTGGATAAAGGCATTAGTTAGATCCAGTGACAGGACCAAAGAGTGTAAATTTAATACCCGGTTAAGGCAGTGGAGAACTTGGAGAGGGGAATTAACAGGAGATAACTGATAACTGACATCCATTAGACATGCCATGTGGAACTAGAACAGTCTACCCCAGTGAGCGAAATAAAGGGTTCAGTTTGACATTCTAGCCATCTGACGAAGGCCGAAGTGTACAAAGGCCGAAACATTGTGATAAACATGGCGACAAAGATGAGAACAATAGTCTGAATAATGTAAATAGTGTAGAATTATTTTAATTGAAATTAGAGTTAGAGCAACTAGTATTTTATATGTACAGGTCTAGTACATTGGTAGCCAGGCTCTCTGAATAAAACTATATCTCAAGAATCATTGGTACAAAAATGTGAAAAATTAAAAATTGTTATGTCTGCATTGTCACACTTAGCTGGGTAAAAAGTTTAAGAAATTAAGTATGGTCAGTGGTCATCTTGATAACCCAATCAGAAAATAGGCAAAAACAGTGTTTTTTAGTGAAAAGTAATTTTGTACAGTTAGGTTTTTGAGTTGTATAGTGTACAGATCTGAAGTCATTCACTTTTACGCCACTATGGTAGTCTATAGTTTGTTGTGGAGGGATTAGTTTGTTTGAATATATTTCTTGATCAGTAGGATATTTCTAGTTTGGCTGTGTAAACAAAATTAACATCTCCACAAACATTTAGATTATTTGCATGTCACAAGGCTGTCAAAACCAAAATATAGAACAACAGTATGTTTTCGAGAAATAGCAAAACATTTTTATATCAACAATATACAAAACTGAAGAATGAATTTACTCAGGTAATTTAAACTGAGTTGCAAATTGTTAAATTGATGTTTATTACACCAAATATTGTTTTATGGTTGTCAAAAGTGTTCAATTGTGCCAATATATAGCATTTATAATTAATAATATAGCAGGGTTTATTTATCTTTTACTGTTATTTGAATTAGACAAGACTTTAAGGAAAATATATTTTTTATCTGGACTCACAGAAAAAAGATTTCAGTTCCATAAATAATAGTAAGTTTCAATGGAAAGGATGTTGCAGACTGAAATTCGGTGTAAGATGAGTTCAAAGAACATTATTTACATTATTCGGACTATTGTCCTCATCTTTGTCGCCATATTTATCACAACGTTTCAGCCGTTGTATGCTCCAGCCTTCTTCAGGTGATTGGAATTTCGAACTGAACCTTTTATTTCGCTCACTGGGGTAGACTGTTCAAGGACACATGGCACAGTCGATAAAGGCATTGGTTAGATCCAGTGACAGGACCCAAATAGTGTGAGTTCAATACCTGGTTAAGGCAATGGAAACTTTCAGAGGGAAATTAGCAGGAGATAACTGATAAATGACATCCATCAAACATGGCACATGGAACTAGAACAGTCTACCCCAGTGAGCGAAATAAAGGGTTCAGTTCGAAAATCTAACCACCTGAAGAAGACCGGAGTGTACAATGGCCGAAACGTGATAAATATGGCGACAAAGATGAGGACAATAGTCTGAATAATGTAAATAATGAACATAATACCTCATCTCAGAAACATAGACAGACTCTGAGTTCAAAGAAACTTGTTGAGAGAAAATGTAATCTTCACTTGAATATTGAAAAGTTGTATTTGGTACTAAAAATTTAGTTTTTAGTTTTAAACTTTTGAGTTGAAATCAGCTTAAGTACATGAAACTTTCTTGCCACTCAAATTCATTCACTGAAGAGAGATGTATTCTGTTGAGATGTGAAAGTTGTATTCTCTCGGACAGCATGTTTGTTGCTGAAGAAAATCTCACTGTTAGAAGTTGATAAGTTTCTGTGTTCTTGTAGTTGAAGGAGTGAATAAGATGAGTTTGTCGGAGTTAACTCCTCCTTCAGTTCCTTAACCCTTTCACCAGGGGTCTCTCTTCCCTGGCTATAAATAGCTGCTGACCCTTCGCCTCTTTCTCTTTCTCTCTCAGGCCTTTGCGCCGACACCTTGAGGTAAATCTCTCTTTTTCCTCAGGCTTCCAGCCTTACCACCTCAAAAATGTGAACGCTCACCAGAGATAGCGTTTCCCAAAAATGCTGGGAACACACTAAGCACAACAGACACACACACAAACGCACATATATAATATTCACAGACACTTTGTCCTTTTGTAACTGTTTCTATGTAACCTGTTATTAATATATATATTTGTATACATATATTATCGGTCTTGTGTTTCGTTTGTTTTCTTTGCATTCTTTGGACTTAATTAAAAGTCCAACTTTCTTGTGTAGTTGGACCGGCTAGCAGGAAAATCTGAACCCACATGTTTCTTCTACTTCTACTCTGGCAACCTCACCGCCACACACCACTACAAGTTCAAAGATGTGCAAAGTTTGTACATACGCGTGTGTGTGTGTGCATGTGTTATAGCATCTTCCCATAAGGGACAGACGTGGACTCTTTACTGAACTGCATTGTTGCGGTTCTGAGAAAAACAGAGGAAAGAGAAAGAATGAATATGTGACCAAGTATTTATAATGTTGTATGTCACATGACTGGCTCAAAACATATAGACAGATTTTGGCAGTAAATTAACTTTATCTGTGTGAATGTAGATGAAAGCATGATATTGGCATTAATTGACCAATCAGGAGTCAGAGAAATATCAAGGCTCTGTGATCCACTTTAGTGTTTAGTTTGTACAAAAATTGATGTCAAAAGAAAGTGGTAGTAGAATGCTAAACATTCAAGGAATAGCAATATTTGGGAAAAATTAAATTGTTACATAAATTTGTTTTTTATAATTTATGTTAATACTTAATACTATATTTACTAATAGTTTTGATGAATCATTCAACAATGTATTCCCCTTCATTGTTTACGGCCTCCTACCAACGAGCCACTAACTGTTTAATGTCTTGATGATAGAAATCACTAGGTTTTGACTAAAAAAGTTCAAGTCATATTTTAAGCTCCACATCATTGTTGAACAAAACACCCCTCAAATTGTTAGAAAGCAGCTAACAAATTTGGAGAATATGATGAGTGTGGCAGAATTTCTCAACCCAGCACTTTAATTGTCATGTTAGTGATGCAGAGGTGAACACTGTCATGTTGAATAATAACAGTATATTGCTGGTCAGATCTTTTCAGCTGAATTGCCTATTTGAGCCTGTTCATTTGTTTAACCTACATGTTTTGAAGCATTTCATACCATTCTGTTGGAAATGAAGTCATCTCTGTACACAACACAAATGTGAAGATTTGTGAACTTGATTAAAAACAAAGAGATGATTCTATCTCAAAGGGGTTTCTAATTTGAAATAAAGATTCAATAATTTTAGACAACAGTTTCCCACAAAGATCAGAGTTGATGAGAAGCAAGAAATGCAATGAAAGAGTTTTCTTCAAGATGATTTGCAGAACATCAAGAAAAATGAATGAATATATGTAACAACTTAGAATATATATTAGTTATTTTAGTTAATCAACACAGACATAACAGTACTTAATTAACACCATAAAAATCTACTTACTATGGAAACTACAGCAGTGACACACAGTGTTGTAAGGATTTGACCCTATAGTCCACTCTCTCTATGACAAGGCTTCTTAACCTGGGGTCCATGGATGGGCTTCAGGGGTCCATGAAGAGATGAAAATTAACATATTTGATATACAGCCCTTGTACCAATCAATGGTTTTCCATTGAAAGAAATAAAAGAAAATGCATCCTGCCACTGCTTGAAAGAAAACACACCCAGACACTATTTAGTGCAGACAACTTGGCATCTTGTGACTTGCTGTTGGTTCAATGTTTACCATTTAAATGTGTGTCATCATTCTCTGTATGAACGCCATCTTTTGCCACTCCATAATTCTCATTTGCCTGTACTTTATCACAGCTTGATTATCTTCTTATATACTTGTGATGATTAATTGACATCAATTTCTTTCAAGCATGGCTGGCAAAAAAGTGATGTGTGTACATGAGGAGAAATGCATGTACAAGTGTTGTGAAACACTAATCAGGGTGTGAATATCAGTTTGTCTGTCTGTCTGTGAAAGGCTAGTTCTTATAGGGAATCCATAACTAAAAGAGTCTGTGACTCAAATGCAGGGCTGGATTATAATAAAGAAATATTTTATAAAGAAATCTGAAAAGAAATGGTTTTATTCAAAATTTACAAAATTATCACAATATGTTAGTCAATAAAATTTCTGAACAAAACTATTCATTCTCTCACCACCCCACCTCACTCTTCTAATTTTGAATGAAAAATGAAAAAAAAAAAGTCTTTCATTTTACAACTGTTTACATTTTATTTCCTGAAGAGGTTTCGGGATTGGTTTTCCAGTTCCGTCTGCTTCAGTTTTGTACTCAAAATGTCTCTGCCTGAATTTTGTTCTCTATTATATTTTATTTCATTGCTATTTCAACTTGACTAAAAAGAACAGACATGTTCACCTATCGTTCAGTTCACACTCTCCTCAGTCTTTTGAACAGGAGTAGAGGTTTATCCCTTGTTTCCTGTTTAAGATTGTCTTTCTGGTTTCTTCTAAAAGTCTAATTCAGCTCTATATTCCTAATGCTTGCCTGGATTAAGACCGATAGGGCGGTCCTAAGCACTTAAAAGATTTTCAGGCTCCCATACATCTGTGAGTTAAGTATGCTAGTATGGTGTCTTGGTGAGTAGTGCAAATAAAGGATATCAACTGAGAACATGCGACGTGGGAACACGAGCTGGAAAGAAATATAGAAGGAACTGAAAGTACATATGACCATTGAGAGAGGCTGATTATCAGTTCCAACCCAGAACAGCATCAACCAAGAAAGAACCAATCACAGCTGAGCAGCCACTGTCACATGAGCCACAACCAGATTCTAACAGAACTGTGACCAGAAATGGTTGCATCATCAACAAACAAGTGTGTCACATAAACATATGGTTAGCATAATGTGAAACGAACATAAAGGTAGTCTGTTCACAAAAATTAAATCCCATTAAGTTAATTAGTAATACTAACTTATTCAAGAGAGCTGATGTGATGTATTGAGTAAATAAAAACCTCATTATCTCCCTGAGCTCATTCCCTTATTAACCAATCAGAATGGCAATAAAGATTCACTGCAGGTTATCTTCTTGTTTATAATGGCACCCTGTTGATTCAAATCTTAATCATATTTGATTTATTTCTTTAGACATATACAACAGCATCATATCATTACAATTTCAGTGGGACTCTCTTCCCTTGATGCCCTAAGCATGTGCTTATTTTGCTTAATGGTTAATTCAGCCCTGCTCAAAAGGGTTAACTTAGCTGTGATATGCTCACTACAAAACCTGATAAAATAATAAATAAATGAAACATGAACTTCAGTGAGATTTCTGGATAATTTTTTTTCTTTATGATAGCCGCAATTCTGATAGTTAAAATCTCATGAAGCATACAGTTTATAATTCACAAACTTGAATTAAGATTATGGGTTTATTTCTGTCTGAGAGTCTGGGGTGAGGAGTTATCGTTATTTACATGCAGACTATTACTCATATCTTTATTGCTTACACTATTCATATAGCATGGACTATTTTCATCATTTTTATTGTCATGTTTGCAATGTTTTGGCCATTGTATGCTCCGACCTTCTTCAGGTGATATTTGTTGGAATTTTGAACTGAGATGAAATATCTGTGAGTTTGTACATATTGACAGATCTCTCAAGAAATAATTCTCTTTAATAAAAATATGTTTCAAAAATAAAATATACTCAAGGACGCCTGGCACAGTGGATAAAGGCATTGGTTAGATTCACTGACAGGACCCAAAGAGTGTGAGTTCAATACCCGGTTAAGGCAGTGGAGAACTTTGCAGAGGGAAATTAATAGGAGATAACTGATAACTGACATTAAAACCATGGCATGTGGAACTAGAACAGTCTACCCCAGTGAGCGAAATAAAGTGTTAAGTTCGACATTCCAACCACGTGAAGAAGGCTGGAGCATACAATGGCCGAAGTGTTGTAATAAATATGGCGACAAAGATGAGGACAATAGTCCGAATAATGCAAATAATACCTCATCTCAGAAATATAGACAGATAATAAAATATACTTTCTGAAACATTATTTGTGGAAGATTAGCTGACTTAAAGTTTAATTAATCTGAATTAAAAATATTACTTACTTTTAGTTTAAAATATCACAGGAAAGCATTTTTAACACGGAGAGGAGGTTTTTCTGACATTTCCATTGATTTATTGACAACCTAATGTTTGGGAAATTTAAATTTTAGTGTTCTACTTCAATTTAATAATTTTTTATTTGCGATCTAATTCCGCTGGTTAAAAAGTTTTGAATACATTTCCTACGTAATGATACTGTGATCGACAAAATCTGTAAAAAAAAGTGGATCACAGAGCCTTGATAATTCTCTGACACCTGATTGGTCAATTAATGCCAATATCATGTTTTCCACTATGTCTGCATGGTTAAAATTAATTTACTGCCAAAAATCTGTCGATATTTTTCAAGCCTATTACGTGATATAAAACATTATAAATACAAGTGATATCTTCAGCTCTTTCTCTTTTGCCTTCTCTCATATACGAGATGTAATCTCTGTGGAGAAACTATGTTTGACTCTTTAAAGGCAAACGCTATAAGATGCTATGACACACACACACACGTGTGGAATCTCCCACAACACAACCAGCCTTACCTCTTTTATAGGAAATGCACTCTTCCTATCTGGTAAGTAACATCCTACTTTCATACTATATAACAAGTATTCATTGGTCAATCACCTCCAATCTAGCTTGCTGATTGGTCAGTTCCGACCAATCAAACCGCCTGCATGCGACCAATCTGTTTTCCCGCTCATATGCTTGGAGCCACTCAGCCATTATATAAACCGAACACGTGTTGAACTTTTAGGAGAAGACGAGTAGTAGTTACCAAGCGGCAAGATGTAACCTTCACTGACTCCCGTCTTAGTCATTGCTGACCAGACGTTAAAGATAATTACCAACATTCATGAACTCTGAAATCAATCCTGAACTTTTACCAACTTTGCAAACTCACAATTCCAAACTTTATTCTTCTAAATTACAAGTTCAACATCGCAGTAAAAGGTAAATTACTTCTTAATATGAACTCTGGTACAAATATTTCCAAATCAAAGGGACACGACTCTGTCCTACCTTTTCAGTTCACATTAATGTAATCAAACATTAATAAATCTAATTGTTATATTTTGAAACAATTCAGTTGAATTTTGTATTTTATTTTGATGTTAGTGGAAATAGTTAATTGACACGCAACCTATTCTCAACAATTATTACCGCATAATTAACCCATCCACTACACATGCGATACAAACATTGCACATCTCTTCTTAACTAAATCTTATTCATTCCTTCAACTACAAGCAACAGAAACAATTCAACTTATAACAGTGAGCTTTGTGGCATCAAACAATTCTCCAAACAAATTCATGCTGTTTAAATCCTTGAAGTTTCTAAGTTAGATTTCCTCTAACATAATCCTAAACTTCGAATTCACTCACTCACCAACAAACTACATTTCAAATTTAACATCTACGATTTTTATCAAGACAACAGGAATTCTACTCAAAGAACATACAATTTGCCAAACAAACATTTTATTCAAAAAGAAACTTTGATCATTTCTTTCATTGAGACTGAACTTTATTTCATGAACTAAAATTTTTTCTGTGAGTTCAGATAAAAATATTTTCTCTTAAAAGGTTTTAAGAATTTCCAGTTAAAGGGGAATAACTCCTGCTATATTATTCATTGTAAATGCTACATATTAGCATACACTTTGTAACAATTAGCAACTCAGTTTAAATTACCTGAGAAAATTAATTTCTCAGTTTTGTATATTGCCATGATAAAAAAAAACTCTGCAACAAAATAAAGAGTTCTTAAGTGAAACAAATTACTTGACAGATATGTGAATACATTTTATATCATTTTTTTAACTATCCAATAATCTTAAAAATTTTAAATATTAAGTACTGTAATGTTTTATTGAATTTCATGTACTTTGTTTTTAGCCTTACTCACACTTTTTGAGAAAATGTTAGAAAATTACTAATAAATCTTAAATATACTATAGGTACTGCTCTTATTTTCTGACAATGTCTGTATGGATATCAATATTTACAAAAATCTACATATTTATGCACAAAAAAATTAAAAATTATTTTAAAAAATACTGGGGATCGTTGCATTGTAGTAAGCTTTTTTCATTTATGATTAGTAATACAGTTTTAATTTAATAAAATTATCCCTTGGCAATACAAATCAATGCAGAATTTTAACAGATTTAAAAGTTTACGAATTATTCTAATTAAAAAAAAAAAAATGAAAATAATTCTTATAAAAATTCAGTATTCATCAAAAATATTTTTTCTTAAGCCAATAGTATCCATAATATATTTTATTCATAAAAGCAATTAAAAACTTTTCTAATTAAAAAAATATGTTTCAGAGCAGATTTTCTGTAATTAAGGTCCCTATTTGACCAAAAGAATTTCAGGATTTAAATTCTCCATGGATCTGTCCTTATAATAAATATAAATAAGCGATACAAAAAATAATTTCTTGAAATTCCATAAAAATGAAATGAGTGTGAGGAGGTAGCTGCTGTAAAAAAAATTCAATTTTTTACAAAGATTTTCTAAAAAAGAAATGTTTCAAAAGTAATTCTTTTCTGAATAAGTCCTGAAAGTTTCATTAAAATTCAACAGACTGACAAAAAAAAAAAAAAAATAGAAAAGATTTTAAGCAGAATTTCCAAGTTTTAAAAATAATTTTTACATCCAAAAAAACACAAAAATTTTGTTTTTATTATGTTTGAGGCATTATTTTTTAAAATATATCGTCTTTTTTATCAAATTTTTGGAGATACCTCATAAAATTTTCAATTTAAATTTTAAAACTTTTATTAAAACTTTTATTTTATTTTTTGCATTCTTTCCTTGTTATGTCAAATTTAAAATTTATAAACACTGAATATAATTGCATTTATATTTTAAATGTTATATTCACTCAGTGTCTAAATTTTACAAGTAAAGAAATGTACCTAGTTTCTCCAGATTTCAATAATCAGGGCAAAATAAAGATTATTATTTGTTTTACGCATTTGCAATTTTTTTTAACAGGACAAAATGAAAAAGAAAATTAAACAGCTTTTTAGTTAACTTCAAAAATCCCACTGTGTGTATTTTATTTTTTAATATTTTTGAATAAAAATAAAAATATTCAATTTTTTTTTTAGTTTCGATTAATTATCTCCCTTGACTTTCGCTCTTTAGGGAAAAAACATATTTCATCATTTGCAACAACGTTAATCTTAAAATTTAATTTAATTAATCCAGAAACTATTATTAGTTTCTTAAAAATGTTACAGCTTTTCTTTTTAGACCAAAGTTATATTGTCTAAAGTAAAATAAATCCCTAAGGAAGTAAGTATAATGTTTCACTTTAATGTCTTTGTTTACAAAATTTGATCGTCTGTCGATTTATTTTTAGTCAAAGAGAAAGGGGTATTTCTTTGTTTACAAATCAAAAAATATTTTTCTTTTCTTTTTTTTTTTTTTTTTTTTGACTCCAAGAATAAAGATAGATGAAACATTTAAATATACTGAAATATTTTAACTTCTGCTGAATGTAAAAAAAAAATTTAAAAAAAACTCGAATTAAACAAATCATGTTTTTGAAAGCGGATTTAATAGATTTTATTTTTGGAAACTGAATTTATTTTTAAACTAATTATTTGACGGCATAAGACGCACTCCAATTTCAGCAGGTCAGATCAAGAAAATATTAGTAATTAGTAAAATTAGTAAACCTACATATGGCATAAGACGCAGGGGAATTTTAAAAGATTTTTTTAGTTAAAAAAAAAAAAGTGCGCCTTTTCAAATACGACTTATCGCTATTTTTTTAATTTTATAACAACTTATTTATTTTAATGTTTATTTTTACTATTTATTATTGATTATTTTCTATTTGGTTTAACTAAGTACGCCACGGATTTATTTTACAAAAATCGAAAGACAGATTTTAAATGTCTTTGACATTTAAATTTTGGTTTTATTTGGAAGATAATAGCCTGAAAAAAAGCTAATCCGTACTATTAAAAAAAGGGATCTTTTCTGTTAATTCACCCCAAATAATGTTTTACTTATCGCAAATATATTAATTCACCGCAAGAAATTATAAATTTTAAATCAAAGTTTGTCTTTTTATTAAATTTTTTGGCACTCTTAGTTTTCATACAGTGTAACCCGGATATAAGAGAGTTGGCGGGACCGGAGAAGTCTCTTATATCCGGGTTTGGTCTATTTTGTTTAGGTAAGTATGGCTCTAATTTGGGATCAGAGAAAATCTCTCTTATATCCGGGTCTTTCAATCAAAATTGGTTTAGCTTGCCTTGCCTCCAACCGCCAGAATGAAAATTGAAAATTACCAAAAATCAGGGAGTTATTCACATTTCTTAAGTGCGGATCATATTCAAGTCATTGCTTTTATTATTTTTTTTATTTTCTTACCTGTTTGGTATCATGAAATATTCATTTGCACCTAATGTGATTTATTTTTTATTATTCTGAATTGAAAAAGTTAATAATTTATCATATATCATGAGTATTCAATGAAAAGCGATAATTCTGAATTATTTCATTTTTGAACATCCATACAAAAAAATAATCTAACATACTAAAATGAAAACTTCTTTTAAAAAAATATTCACAATAATAAATGGCATTAAATTTTATATTTTTTTATTCTTTGAATATGTCTTTATTTAATAAAAACAACAAAAAAACTCTTCTTGTAAACAGCAACAAGATGAATTTCAAAATCAAATATGAAAATTACAAGTTTTTTTTTAAAATAAATATTAAGTGTAGATTTTCTTCTGTCCAGTCTGAAAGAATAATGTGTTTTATTAAACTCTGCAAACACTGAATCAAAAAATAAAATTTTTTGATTTTTATTGAATTATCTCTATGGTTCAGGACAAATTATTGGTACGCCCACACTTGATATTGCATCAATCTGAAATAACATCTTTGGGGATTTTTCTTCATATAACAAGAAAAAGATTTTATAATCATTCCCCACTCACACCAAATTAAAGTACACACAAGATATTAAAAAATGGGCTGAAACAGACCCCCATGTTATCAGTATATATTGTAGTACATGCAAAAAAAAGGAAAAAAAAAAAAATTCTCCAAACTGTCCAACTTCATTTTATTTCTCATTGAGAAAAGAGTGTCATGTCTGAAAATTCTAATTTTTAACATCTTTTCTCATCATGTTCATATTTGGTCAAAACACTGATCAATATACAATAAATATTATTTTTTTTATTATTATTATAATTTTTTATTTTGATTTTAATTCATTAATCTACATTATATACAGGGTGCGATGGATAAACTGTCATCTAAATGACGCAAAAATGAAATAACACTGATATCTCATTTTAACAGATATATTTACCAAAATTTCACAAAAATATCTTGAAATACTAAAAAGTAAATTTATTCAATAAAATCGCCATTGGCTTCCACCACCCCCTCCAGATGACTTTGAAATCTCCTGTAACTCTTCTGGGTGGTCTCCTTGTTTAAGTTGGTGAATGCTGCCATAATCCTTGCCTTGAGTTCATCTTTGGTCTCTTGCTCAACTGCATCCTGTACATAAAGGAGTTGCAGTCTGGTAAGTTAGGTGGTCAGATGTAAGAGGTGATATGGTTGCAGAAAGTGTCTGACAGCCATGACTGGGTTCAGACCCTATGTCTGCCAACAGGACTCTGCCCCATGCCACTGTGTGGCATGGGGAAGAGTCCTGTTGGCAGACATAGGGTCTTCCAGCAGCCACTCTCTTGACCTGTATCCAGAACATTTGCCATAAACATTTTTTCTGAAGGAAAACTTGTCTCAGGAATTTTTGCCATATAGGATTTTTGCTGTAAGAAAATTTTGACACATTTTTATTTTGATACTTTGCATATTTAAAAAAAAAAGTGGCGAAATTGTCTTACAGCAAAACTCATATACAGCAATGTTTTCTACGGCAAAAATTCCTGAGGCAGGTTTTTCTAGGTCAAGAATGTTTTTGGCGAATGTTCCTAGAAGCCTCTTAACCCAGCTCAGCACTACCTTTTCAAGGCACTTGATGTTGGCCTCCTTGTTGAGTATAATGCCCTCACCAGCAGATTCCAGAGTTCCTCTCTTATCAAAACAATCAGAGGGAGTTTTCCAATCTGCTATACCTTCATAATCACCATTAGACTCATTCAGCTCTTTTCAAATCCTCTGCACTGTCCTCATAGTGACACCCAAACACACTAAAATGTTTGTATTGGAGTTTTCAGCATGAATGCCAAGCAGTACAGCATTCCATTTTCAAATTTCTGGTCACTTGAATTGTAGCAAGCTCTTTTTTCTCACTGTACATAGGAGTAACTGAAGGAGTCTGGAAACAGTGAAACTATGCACAGAAAGCATCCTTTACAAATAATAAATACACAAACAGCACAATGCTTTCTAAACATATATGGGAAATTAAAACCAAAAACCAAAGCACACCAAAAATATCATGGATGATAGGGAAAGTAGCATCAGCCTATAACAATAAATTCTAGAGAAAATAGATATAATTACCTTCCCAGACCAACACAAATTACTAAATAAATGATCAGAACTTATTTCACACAGTGAACTAACTTCCTTAGCAGTAGACCCAGTAGTTGATTCTATATAATATTTCCACTTCATGTCCATGGAAAACATTAGAGAAGATGCAATAAATCACTCTCCTGGAGGTTTGCTGATGGAATGCAAAATAGTTTCTCTATGGTGGTTAAAAGCAAAAATTCTTTTTTCCAAGAATAACAGCATCAGCTTTTGAGTGTTGGCTTTCTTTTTTCAATACAGGCTTCAATTTGTAAGTGATTACTTATATGTTCAAACTAAGTATAATCTTCATGAAAAAGTTATGTTCATTTTGACATACCTTACTTTGTAGAAAGGGAACATTATCAATTTATTTTGGATAACATTGTCTTGTCATAATATCTGCAGTTTAAAGATAAAAAATCTAAAAAAAAGCTTCCATTACTCCATGAGCTTTCACATGTGATAATATTTTAAAGTTTATATGGAAAACTTGAACCTTTGTGCCTGCAAAAAAACAGTGTGTCAAAAGGATGGTTTTCCCTTGACACCACTATTATTTTAACTACCTTCACTCCTCAGCAATGTTTGATTCAAATTGTAATAAAACTTAAACACATGATGAAAATGAATTTTTTTGTTTTTGAAAATTTACAAAAATATTAAACAATATTTATTAGATTGTTTATTTACAAAAATAATTTGATATTTTCAACAGTGTAAAATCTAATACAAATAAAACTAATGCAATGCAATATTTAACATTTACCAATTTATAAAAAATAGAAATATGAAAACAATTTTTTATTCTTAAATTTATAAAAATTTACTAAATTATTAAAATATATGAACCAACTATAAGGAAATCCTAATTATTTACCATTTTATAAAGTTTCATTTGATTGGCAATTAGTTGATGTTGTCCATTCCAATAAACAATTTAATGGTTTTTATTATTTATGTTGTGAATTCTCAAGAATAAAGAAAATGTATAAATTCACTTTCATATGTTTAGGTTTTATTACAATTCTAAACATTGCTGTTTAAAGCAATAAACATTGTCAAAGAGTGAAAGTGTCAATAGAAAAACTGTTCTTTTGACGGCACAGATGTCCATGTTTGCTGATTATCTAATATAAAGAATATAGCTTTTAATTGTATTTTATCCAAAAATGATATTTCTTACATTTCTGTTAAACAGAAAATCATGTTTCCTCATGTTACAATGGTACTCAGGTATTTTAAAATTGAATGGTTTTTCAATCTTAAACTTTATAAAAAATAAGTGGTGTGTTTGAATTTTGTTGGTTAATTGTTAGTATATAAACAATTCTCTCATATTTTTATCAATAATTGAGTGTTTTTTTTTATTTCTGATGAATAAATCTTAAACAAAGTTAAAAGTTTCTGTATTTAAATTCAGTTATGTTTGCTTAACAAGTGTATAAAAGATTTAATTATAACTGAAAATGAATTTTGCAGTGTGTTGCAGCTGATTGAAACAAATCTTTAATAATATTTTTTCTTCATTCACAGGTATCAATTGTCTGGAAGAATAAGAATTTTCAACTTTGAAAAAACATATTAAAGATATGCAAACATATTAAAGAGGAAAAATTCCTGTAAAGTGGGTGGATTTACATTTTAACAGATTTCTGTTTAAGTAGTCATTTACAAGCAACATGGAAAAGAACACTGGGGAGAAACCATTTTCTTGTGAAGTGTGTGGATCATCATTTTCCTGTAGTTCACTTTTAAAAATCCATATACGGGTACACACAGGAGAGAAACCATATTCTTGTGTAGTGTGTCGATCAGCATTTTCAGACAGTTCTGGTTTAAAAAAGCATATGCGAATACATACAGGAGAGAAACCATATGTTTGTGAAGTGTGTGGATCAGCCTTTTCAGACAGTTCTGGTTTAAAAAAACATATGCGAACACATACAGGAGAGAAGCCATATTCTTGTGAAGTGTGTGGATCAGCATTTTCAAATAGTTCTAGTTTAAAAAATCACATGCGTACACACACTGGTGAGAAATCATATTCTTGTAAATTGTGTGGAACAGCATTTTCTCGGAATGCACACTTGAAAAGACACATGCGTGTACACACTGGAGAAAAACCAGATTGCTGTGAAGTGTGTGGAGCAGCATTTTCAAACACTACTGGTTTGAAAAAACATATGCGAACACACACTGGAGAAAAACCATATTCTTGTGAAGTGTGTGGGTCAGCATTTTCAGACAGTTCCAGTTTAAAAAAACACATGCGAACACACACTGGTGAGAAACCATATTCTTGTGAAATGTGTGAATCAGCATTTTCAGACAGTTCTAGTTTAAAAAGACACAGACGAACACACACTGGGGAGAAACCATATTCTTGTGAAGTGTGTGGATCTGCATTTTCTGATAGTTCCAGTTTAAAAAGTCACATACGAACTCATACTGGAGAGAAACCATATTCTTGTGAAGTGTGTGGATCAGCATTTTCAGACAGTTCCAGTTTAAAAAACCACATGCGGACACATACTGGAGAGAAGCCATATTCTTGTCAAGTGTGTGGATCAGCCTTTGCTCGGAATTCACATTTAAAAAAACACATTCGAATACACATTGAAGAAAAACCATTTTCTTGTCATGCTAGTCAATCAGTATTTTCTGGCAGTTCCAGTTTGACAATAGACATGCAAGAACATACTGAGGAGAAACTATTGTAAACTCAAGATTTTCATAAAGTTCCAGTTTAAAAATCCATGTGGAAACCCACAAGAAAGATTTGTTAAGTGTATGATTCAGCATTCTCAGTTACTTTATGCAAGTATATATTAGAAACAAACCATTTTTCTGTAAAGTGTGCTGGTCATTTGAAATCTATAGGTATGTATACAAACATTCTCTGGCAAGAAATGAATTATGTGGTCCATCATTTCTGCATCAACCAAATGTTTACAGCCACAGCACATTGAAACACAATCACTAAAGTTAAGCAATGTTGAGCCAGGTCAGTACCTAGATGGATGACTGCTTGGGAATACTAAGTGCTGTACGTTTGGATGTAGGGCTGGTGTAATGGATAATGGCTTGTAATTGTTAATTAGCAAACCGAGTTCCAATTCCTGTCAAGTTCTTGTATTCATTTATATACAGTAACTCTTGGGTATGAATCTGCCACTTCTCCAATGAAATACTGATTAGCTACACAGGCGTATCTTTTAGATTTATTTACACTCTCTGGAATATATAATTTCTTGTTTATCAAATTCTGATTCCTGATCCACTTTTTCTCCCTTCAGCTATGGGTTAATTAGTAAGACTTGTACCACTAAACCATTGTTATCTTTAAAAAAATTCATACAATCTAGAAATATTTTCTGGCTTTAAATAACCTTCAAAAGGTTGATAAGCTGTAGAAAATGAATTGACCAAATGTAAAATCACATATGTGAATATACACTGGAGAGAAAAGATTCTCATGAGGTGTATTTATCAAGATTTTCAAGGAATTCACAATGAAAATTATACATGTTGTCACCAACTGGAATGAAATTTTATACAAAGTAAACCATCTACTTTTGAGAGTTTCATTTAAAAAAATCATTTGTAAATATATAGAGAAACTTCTTTCTTGTGAAATGTATGGATTATTATTTTTAATAAGTTTCACTGCAAAGAATACATCTAAAAACATTTTCAAGGAAGAATTTAATTGTGATAAATACATGGATTAATTGTACACATGCAAACATGCTGGAGGGAAACCTCTTTCATGTACAGTGTGTGGATCTGCCTTTGATAATTCCAGATTGAAAAAAACATGGTTACACACAGGAGAGAAAACATTTTCTTGTCTAGTGTGGAGTTCATAGTTTTCAGTGAATTCAGTTTAATAAAATGAACCTGCAGCTACAGTGGAGAAAATTTGTATCACGACATGATACTCCTACAGTGTGCTAAAGTTTTTTTTAACACTATCATAGAAATAAAACTTTTAAATATACAGCAGAAGGAAGTCATTTTCTTGTAAAATGTGTGGAGACATTCTGAATAGAAATCACTTTTATTATTTCAAACATTATCTTTAGTGGATAACTATGTTTGAAATAGATGCCCCATTTTTGAATTTTAAACTGTGTTTATTACATCTATCAGTCTGTGTACTCAAGAAAACTTAATAAAGAAACCGTTTATTAATAAATTTTGTCTCAATATTTTCAAAAGTTTCAGATTTAGAAATTTGTCAGCAACCATATATTTGTGTAGTTTGTAGATTATTTTTCACAAATGCTGATATTTTAAAGTTTTGTGGATAACTTTTCTATCAGTCCTTGATTCAATTTATTAAAAGATTCTCTTCTGAAAAATGTAACAATTATTTATTTCTTAATGTGAAAAACATACATTATTAATGTTTCATTTAAATTTATGTTTATTTAATTCCTTCAATGCATTTTAACAAATTGGCTTCCTGCCAAAACCCTCTGGTGGGTTTTCCAATTTCTTTTCTATGAGGATTGTTGGCAGTGGGATGTTCTGATTGATTGTTTATGAGATCATGATACACCAGAACCACATTTTGTTTCTATTTATTTCCTTTACCTTATGGAATTTCTACTGTTTATTTTGTTTTTTTTTTTTTTTGGTCATTTTTTTTTTATTTCTACATACACAGCTATACCATGTATTCAGATGGATTGTGTTGGAATCTAGTTTGTAAAATGGACTCAGGTACTGAACAACACACCAGTGGATCATCTTACTTATTATAAAACGCAGATTGTATGTGTGTGTGTGTCTGTACGTTTATATATTGGATTGGATTTCCTACATTTTTCAACCAATTTCAACAAAACTTCACAGGACTGTGTAAAATTACCTGACAGTGCCAAAAATTGGAAAAATACAATTGTTTTTGCACAAAATCAATTTGAAAACACGATTCTGTCACCAGAATGAAAGGGGGACAACTCATATCGAGTTATACTTATTATAAAACCCAGGTTGTTTTGTGTGTGTGTGTGTGTGTTCATTTATATATGGGATCGGATTTCCTACATTTTTCAACCGATTTCAAACAAAACTTCACTTTTTTTTTGGCAGGTAATGTTTCTTATTGTCTTGCACACTTTTTTCTTTATTTTTACATTCAGAATGTTTTAAATATTCCATTTACAAGACAACTGTTTATAATAAAATTCTATTCAATTGGTAGACTCATAACGATTGAAAACAATGTTTTTGTTTGAGTTTGGGTTTGACCAATTCATAAAAAAAAAAAAAAATAAAATCCATCATTAGAATTGTAATTGAACTTAAACATGAAAGTGAATTTATATTTCTTTGTTTTTCAGAATTCACAAGAAAGATAATACACACATTGTTTATTTATTGAATTGATTGACAAAGTGTTGTTTAATTGCCAGTTGATTCAAACTTTATAAAATGGTAAATAATAAAGACTTCCTTATAGTGGGTTCACATATTTTAATAATTTAGTTAATGTTTATAAATCTATGGATAAATTGTTTTCATATTTATTTATGAATTGGTAAATGATAAATATTGCATTGTATTAGTTTTTAGAATCTTGTAAATATAAAATTATTCTTGTAAATAATCTGACAAATAGTGTTTAACATTTATGTTGTAAATTCTCAAAAAATAAAGTATAAATTCCTGTTTGTTTCATTCCAATTCTAATCATTGCTTTTTAAAACAAACATTGCCAAGGAGTAAAGGTAGTTAAAATAATAGTAGTGTCAATGGTAAAACCACTTTTTGACAGTATATTTTTTTTGAAGGTCCAAGTTTGCCAAATAATCTTTAAAAGAATGAGAAATAGAAGTTAGGGTTTTTTTTTTTATCTTTAGACTGCTGACATGATGTTATGGGACCTTACCCATAATAATATAATGGACTGTGTGTGTGTCTGTACGTTTATATATTGGATCGGATTTCCTACATTTTTCAACCGATTTCTACAAAACTTTACAGGACTGCGTAAAATTACCCTGCAATGGTTCTGACAGCGCCAAAAATTGGAAAAACACAATTGTTTTTGCATGAAATCAATTTGAAAACACGATTAAGAGGCATCACTTTTGCAGAATGAAAGGGGGACAACTCATATCGAGTTATACTTATTAATATTGAGTTATAATTATTATAAAACCCAGGTTGGTTGTTTGTGTATGTGTGTGTGTGTGTGTGTGTGTTCATTTATATATGGGATCGGATTTCCTACATTTTTCAACCGATTTCAACAAAACTTCACTTTTTTTTGCCAGGTAGTATTTCTTATTGTCTTGCACACTTTTTTCTTTATTTTTACATTCAGAATGCTTTAAATATTCCATTTACAAGACAACTGTTTATAATAAAATTCTATTCAATTGGTAGACTCATAACGATTGAAAACAATGTTTTTGTTTGAGTTTGGGTTTGACCAATTCATAAAAAAAAAAAAATAAAACTAATTAAGACATGCGTGTCTGTCAACCTTAAACAATAATCTTTGTCAATTTTATTTTTCAGTCTTTATGATGGCCGATACTTGGTCTATCTCTTACTGTTACATCCTCGGGCAATGCCGGGCTCTACTGCTAGTAGTTTTATAAAATGTATAATTTCATGAAATTTTACATATTGTATATGAACAATATGTATAGCACAAGCACATTATTGCTAAATCATTGTGCAATCAAGGCTTTCATTTACGTCAAAGAGAAATTATACTGAACAATTTAGCTATATTATGATGTAATTTATTATGATATTTATTAATGATGTAATAATTATTTATTAATGATGTAATTATTATGATATTATTATTATGATGTAATTTGTTATACAGTGCAGTAGTTTTAGTGTGATTTTCAATAAGCAATGCAAATTTAAAACATTTTGTCTTATAATTTGTGCCCAGCAGTATTATGGCGGTATATACACTTTTATGTACTTTTTTGTTTTTATTAATTATGATCTAACATATCTTATTCATTGAGTGGCCTTTTTTGGAATCTTTTACAATTTTTTATACAATTTTTACTTATTAAATACCGCCAAAAAAAAAATGCATATTTTGCTTGTGGTGATTCATAATTACAATTCAGGTTTCTAATTTATTTTCCATTCAATGTATCTAATATAAAAGATATTTATTTATTTATTCTTGAAATAATAAAATTTAGAAGTCAGTTTGCAAACAAAAAACTGGAAATTGGGTATTTCTGTACATTCAAAAACTGGTAAATCTATGAATCTAATTTTTGGTGTCAGCGCTTGTCACATCAAACCCCAGCTTTCGCACCGAGTACAAAGTTGATTTTTCTAAAGAAAGTGAACGATCAATCTGCCCTGATGCATGTGCACCAAGTCTTTACCTAGATTTTGGTGTACCCCAACATTACTGAAAAAAGTTGTTTTAAGGATGTGAAGGGAGGAAATAGGTGCTTATTATGAAGATATTTATAATTGAAAATGGTTAACCTGAGAATTTAAGAGGTTAATATTGTGGTGATTGAGGAAGTATCCTCAGTTCTTATTAAGAAACTTGACTGAAACTTACTAATGGAATACGAGGGGAATGTGGATGATTTAACTCTGTGTATATGGCATGGTGGTCCTAAATGCAAAAGCCTGAGCTGGTGGAACTAAATATAAATGCTTTTGAACTCTCTCAAGGCTGGAGGGTATTTTTAAAAACTATTATTTACCCAATAGAAAGTCTACAAGCCACTCAAGGTAGAGGGCTACTCAAAGGTTGTTGTAAGGTTAAGAGGGAGTAAAAGCTGCATATTATGAGGATATGTAGAATAGATATTGATAGACTTCATGAGGTTAAGATTGTAGGGATTGGAGAAGCATCCTCCCAGGAGCCTGAGTCAATGTTTATGTTACTCATCTGATGTAGACAAATGGATATTGGAAAGGTTTTGGGCTCAATCCATTTCCAAAAAGAGCAAATATCAGAATTTTTGGGTAGTGCTTCTTAAACAGGACAAGCACTTTTCAGCATATATTTGAAGGAAATTAAAATAATAAAAAAAACATATTTTGTTAATCTTACTTATTATCAAAAGCAGATTGTGTGTGTGTGTGTGCGTCTGTACGTTTAAATATTGGATCGGATTTCCTACATTTTTCAACCGATTTCAACAAAACTTCACAGGACTACATAAAATTACCTTGCGGTGGTTCTAACAGTGCCAAAAATTGGGAAAATACAATTATTTTTGCACAAAATCGATTTGAAAACAGGATTAAGAGGCATCACGAGAATGAAAGGGGGACAACTCATATCGAGTTATAATTATTATAAAACCCAGGTTGTTTGTGTGTGTATGTGTTCATTTATATATGGGATCGGATTTCCTACATTTTTCAACCGATTTCAACAAAAACTTTTTTTTTTTTGGCAGGTAGTGTTTCTTATTGTCTTGCACACTTTTTTCTTTATTTTTACATTCAGAATGCTTTAAAAATTCTATTTACAAGACAATTGTTTATAATAAAATTCTATTCAATCGGTAGACTCATAACGATTGAAAACAATGTTTTTGTTTGAGTTTGGGTTTGACCAATTCGTAAAAAAAAAAAGCATAACAAAAAAAAACTAATTAAGACATGCGTGTCCGTCAACCTTAAACAATAATCTTTGTCAATTTTATTTTTCAGTCTTTATGATGGTCGATACTTGATCTATCTCTTACTGTTACATCCCCGGGCAACGCCGGGCTCTACTGCTAGTTATTTATATGTACACTTATTTTATAGATATGCTGTATTTTATTTTAAAAAAATGTATCCAAGTGTTGTCTGCTAGTTTAATGTGTTCTTTTTCATTGCAGATGTGAATTATCATCTGCTTTAATGATTTTTATATGCTTCAGGAAATGGAAAGAAAACTTAACTGATCAGTTTATTTTGCCCATATAGGGTGTTCTCATGTGTATGCAAATTGACTTGTTTGAGTTTAGCCCCGCCTTGGAGATGCTCATAAAAGAGTGAGTTTCAAGCAGTTTTTTTTTTCAGCTGGGAGCCTTTGGCCTGCACCTTTAGTCAGAAGGAAGAGTGATGTCATCCTTCCTTCCTCTCTCAACTCAAGAAGGTTCAGCAGCAACAGCAGTCATCAGCATCTCCATGACGACTGATAAACACAGAAGATTTCTCCATGCTGAATTACTGCTTGGACAATCTTGATGTTTTGTGAAGAAAGTGGTTTTTGCACCTTTTAAAGCAACTTCTCATGTGAGCCCAAATTATTCATTTTTAATTATCTAGGAAAGTAAGCTGAGATTTTGAAGGGTTAAGTTTAAAACCCATTATTAAGACCCTTATTCTTTTCTTCCTGTTAGTACAAAAAATCATTTTATTTACATGCTTGATGTTAATTGTTTGTTTGTTTGTTTGTTTGGGTTTTATGGCATATCAACCACTGTGGGTTATTTAATGCCAAATCCAGTTTATATGAATTTTAAATGCCTATTTTGTATGGAACATTTTTAGCAACCGAGAGCTCATTTGCTTGCACACTGCAAAGTAATCCTAGGTATTTTTGTTCACGTCAAGAATTTCCATTTGATAAGGACAATTTATTTGCAAAATGATAAAAGGTAGGATATGTTGTTTATACATCAGTCTATATCTTTGATAAGAGACCAATTCTTTTTAGAAAACCCAATATATTTTTTTGTTCAGTTTTTGCAAATAATTTCTTTATGTTCTTCGTGTTATAGAATTTTCTACGGATGTGTGTGAGGTTTGTACATTCTATTAGTATATGTTTTACAGTGTATTCTTTTCCATAGGAACATTTAGGAGTAGGTTCTTGTTTTAGTACGAAAGAGTGAGTCAGTCTTGTGTGTCCAATGCGTAGTCAGGCAATGGTGGTTTGTTCTTTTCTTGTTTTAACATTCAATTGCCTTTCCTTTAGAATTGGTACTATTTGGTAGAATTTATTGTTGGTATTTTTATGCTTGATATTAAATGACTGGGAATAATCCCATAACATTTAAACCTATTATTAGTGCAAATCATCTTACTGTTGTTCATATTGTAAATAAAGTTTCTCTTTCTATAAACATCCAGCATTTTCCTTGTTTGTTTCTTTTACTGTCTTTGTTTACATTATTAACCTTCATATCGGACTTGTCGCTTGTTCCCGAACAGGAGGAATTTCTCAGTAATACATTTTCATGTTGTTACTCTATTTACATTATTCGGACTATTGTCCTCATCTTTGTTGCCATATTTATCACAACGTTTCTTTTGCAACAAAGATTGCAATATGACGTCTGGTAAAAAACATGCAATTATAACATCAAAAATTGCAATATGAGCACTGGTAAAAATGGTTGCCGAAGACATTAGGTTTATAAGTCCCAGAAATTCATACACAGATGTCCTTAAGGCACACTGGATAAAGGCATTGGTTAGATTCAGTGATAGAACGCAAAGAGTTGTGAGTTCAATACCTGGTTAAGGCAGTGCAGAACTTGGAGAGGGGAATTAACAGGAGATAACTGACATCTATCTAGCGAGCGAAACATTCAACATTCCAACCAGCTGAAGAAGGTCAGAATGTAAAACAGCCGAAATGTTGTGATAAATATGGCAACAAAGATGAAGACCATAGTCTGAATAATGTAAATAGTGTACATAATACCTCATCTCAGAAATATAGACAAATACGTTGCTACTGTTTATTTATTTCTAGTATTATTGTCCTGTAAACATTCAAGATCACAGGTGTCAACTTCCAATTTATTTTTCTGATATATATTGTTGCTGAATAAATAAAAATAACCCATTCATTTGTAGGCACCTTGGATTTTCCTATGACAGCCACTAACTTCAAGTTCCATTTAAGAACAGAAAAACTAATTGATTAACAATTCAAACTGTTTCTTGCTATAATATTACCTATTATTTGAGGAATTATTTGCTTATTGTTTGCTTATGCTAACATATTACTGTATCCCTCTTGTTTTCACCAACTAGACAGCTTCACTCCAGTGTGTTTTTTTTTTATTCCTATTTGTATCAATATGGACAAAATTGGGAAAAATCCAGTGTATGTTCAGCAAAAAAGAATTTCTCAGATGAGGCGTTATCATTATTTACACATTTGGACTATTGTCCTCATCTTTGGTGTTGCTATCACAATGTTTCAGCCATTGTGCCTTGCTCTAGGCTTCATCAAGTGTACATTGATTTAGGTAACCTGCAAGAAATTCTAAATTTAACCCTTTATTTAATCTACAGGAGTAGACTGTACTTGTTCCACTGCCCATGTCTAAGGTTATCTTGACTAGTTCTTATTTTTAGTAGTGCTCAGTTACTGTTCACCAATTTACACTAAGTCCTAGTACACTGCCCGTTTCAGGGACTGAACTCACAATTACTGTCACGAAATCCACAAACCAACACTTTTAATCCCCTACACTATTGTTCTGTTGGACAAGATTAAATCTAACCTGCCTGCTGATTAGTGCTGCTACTGCTGATTAGTGCTGCTACTGCTGTTGAAGACTTGCTTTCTTTATTAGTGACTCCCATGTTATACCTATTTCTATGCTAGGCCTACTAAGGTCCTCATAGTCTAGCACATTCACTGATTTTTTCAGACATGTAACTCTCCAGTGTTCTTCCTTATCCAGTATTTTCAGTTTATTCCACAGGTGCTGATGACTGTTTCCTTTCATACATGATTAGCCATACCAGATTTCATCGCCTCTCACTACAGCTTTTCGATGTTCCCCCAACCTTGCTTTTAGAGGGTGGCTTGTTTTACCTTTTGTTGAAACTTGACTAATGCATGGAATAATAATGCAACACAAAATGTACTTAGAACAAAATGTATTGAAACAAGAAAGTGTACACAATTTTGTAATTGCTCTATTTTCATGTAGTCAATTTTGTTCACTTTTGGGAGAAACGGATCCCAGAAGCTTTCTTAAGTCTCCCCAAGGCTTGCTTGCTGATTGGTTGATGCCAACCAATCAGATCGTCTGCACGTGAAGAATAACTCTTCCCACACAGCAGTTTGGTGCCTATGGTCACCTATATAAGCAAGAAATATTCTTAGCTAATTAGTGAGAATTCAGCTGCCAAACGAATCCATGACAGTTGAAACTATGCGCCAACCTTCTCACTCACACCACCACTCAAATGCTGAACATTCCTTATATACTCACAAAATTTTTTTCTTACACAGCAAATCTGCTGAGAACAATTATTACAAGAAACTCTCATAAACTTTCTTTTAGTGAACTTTGAAATACAAATAATAGTTAAAGAGAGACAACTTTTGTTTTATTCAAACTTTTCTTACTTAAATGCATGGCTTCTTTCACATCGTTGTACATCTTGTTAAATACATATTTTAAGTGTAATGATGTCTTTTGCTTATCTTTTTCCACGTCAGTTTTGTTTCCTAATCTAAAGTTAAATTAATGTGGTGAAGTCCGCCACATATATGCAGAAATTACACTCAGTGGTATGATCGGTTGGTTCTCATCAAATCATGGGCACTGCAAAAGGCATAGATTTTTTCTTTCTGGTTAGCCATTGACTGAAATTTATTGCACAGGTTGTATTTGTGGTGCTCACTTCTTGCCTTAGTCTCTAATTTCCTTTTCTCACAACAGGTGCTATATTTTTTTTTTTTTTTTTTTGAGATCTAAAAGTCACTTCCCCACATAGCAGAATTTATCAGCTTTGTTCAGACATTCATGAGGCATTTTTTTACAACTTAGTTTAAATGTGTGAAAGAAAACCTGAGCGGAAAGGAGAATAATAATTATTTTATTATTTAGGATAATAAGTGCTACTTATTTCTGTATAATATATTTCTAGCTAGACATTTTTCATTTAGTAACAAAAAAAAAAAAAAAAATGAAAAGGTAACGAGAAATATAAAGCCATTTTTATCAAACAAAAATCAATTTAAAATCGTTTGTATTTTTCAACTTACCTTTTTGCTTTTTCAAATTAAGAACAGAACTGCAACGAGAAAAACAAAGAGAAAACGAAAAAGCGGAATAATTTCACTCAAATGTTTACTCTAAATTCGGTCGATATGTTTGGATTTTGCAGTTAAATTTCTGTTGTGTTTGTTTAATTCTTGATAAAAGTTGCACAAAAGACGAAATCAGGTAATGAAAAAACACGAACCAAGAAGCGTGAAAATATTTCGTTTGATAAAAATACGGAAATAAACGGTGTTAAACATAATTTCGTCCCTTGATCTTTAGCTCTGATATTTCTTGACACAGGGATTTGATTTTAAATAAACTAAAAAGTAAAGAAAGACTCCAAAACGTAAGAAGATCGGTATCGTTTTTTGTTTGTGGTCCTTAAACATCAGTTTCTGTCACATTTTATCGCAAAAAATCAGCATACCGTGATGAAAACATGCCCCCCCCAACAAAAAACGTAATGAAAACATTGCCAAAAAAATCTTTTTTAAAAGGAAGGGTCAAAGTATTTTGTGAATATTTAATTTTTTTACTTCTTTTTAGAACATTGAAAATTTTCATTAAAAGTCTTCTTTTCTTACGTCAGCGGATATGCCAATTTTGGCGTAACAAATTTTAAATTTTAACGTCTTTTTTGTGGTGAAAGACATTTCATTTAATTCTTTTTTGATTTTAATGTTCATTTATGTCTTTTTAATACAGTGTAACCCGGATATAAGAGAGATTTTCTCTGGTCCCAAATTAGAACCTGTGTTAATGTAAACAAAATAGACCAAACCCGGATATAAGAGAAACCCGGATATAAGAGAGATTTTCTCTGGTCCCAAATTAGAGCCTGTGTTAAATGTATATAAAATAGACCAAACCCGGATATAAGAGAAACCCGGATATAACAGACTTCTTCTCGGGTCCCGACAACTCTCTTATATGCGGGTTACATTGTACCACCAAAATGGATGCTTTTTAGACAGAGTAAAAGTAAAAAAGAAAATAAGAAATCGTTACTTGTTTATTTTATTTTATTTTTTAAATCAATATCATCAACCCATGCAAGGCAGTAAAGCCACTAAGACGCGGGGGGGGGTTTACAGAGTGTGGAAGAATTAGGAATAAAAACGAAAGAGTAATCAGGAGGATATTGCATACACTTTTTGCAGATTAAAGTGGGCTGGAAAGCATGGAGCTAAGGGAGTTCCACAAGTGAGAAGTGCAAGAAAAGAAATAGTTAGTATAGAATTTACATTTATATCTAGCCAGCTCAACTGTAAATTGTTGAGGTCTTGATACTAGTCTAGTACTCCGCTTAATTTCAAAAAGTCTAGGTGCTACAGTGAAGAGCTCATCCGAACAATTGCCATGAAAGTATTTATAGAAAATGCAGAGAGAGGCGACCTTACAGTGGTGAGAAAGTGACTGAAGCCAAGCTGCCAGATCAGGACCAACAATATTGCTGATTCTTCTTGGGATCTTATCAAGGAGCTCAAGGTAAATAGCAGGGGCACCGGACCATATTCTAAGCATGGACAAATGGTAGACTTATAGATATGCCAGATATATTCTGGAGAGAAAAATTGTCTTGCTTGACACAGTGAACCAACTTTCTTAGCAACTGACCCAGAAATGGATTCAATATAGTCTTTCCACGTCATGTCAGCTGAGAACATTAGCCTGAAAAGGCATAACAAATCACTTTCCTGGAGGGTAGCATCAGCCATGTTGATGAAAGGCAGAGAGGTGTCTCTTAGATGATTAAAGGAGAGATGTTTAGTTTTGGAAGTGTTAAATTTATTTAAAATATTTGCCAAAAATCAAATTATCCAATACAAATAATTTTTTTTTTTCATTAATGAATGATTTTTTGTTTTACAGGAAACCTAAACTAACATATGGATAATGTGAATTTATACATTTTTTTAGTTCTTGAGAACTTACAACAGAACTATTATAAGCCAGGGCTGGCCAAACTTGTCATGAATTTCAGATGTTTGAGAGTCGCAAGACATGAACAAAATTTACACATACGTTTTTGTTGCATACACATTTTATTACAATTTTTTATGTAAATATTAAGAAATGCATGTATGCAATAACAATTAATAATGCATGCAATTTTTTAACTGTTAATTTGTATTGAGTTCCATAATCACAAAGTACACATATAAAGGCTGTTCAAATAATTTGGACCAATTTTAAATGTGAATTAAGTTTAAGCGATTTGTTTTGTCGGAGTTAGCTCCTACTTAATTCCAAAATTGTCACTAGGAGTCACTCTCCCTATATTATAAATAGTGGGCAACTTCTTGCTTCGTTCTCTTTCCTTCAGGCTGCGTACCGCTTCCCACCTCGGGGTGGAGGTGAGGTAAATCCTCTTTTTCATTTCTTCATTTCAGCGACTACAATGTAAGCTCTCTTAGAAGACCCGCGTCTTCCCATTTGTGGAAGATGCCGTGAACATTAAACACACATACACATACGTACGAACATTCACCAAAGAACAAACACAAATGTTCACACACGCGCAAATGTTATTGTCTATGTTCATTATAAAATTGTATTGTTTAATATATATATATATATACAGTGTAACCCGGATATAAGAGAGTTGTCGGGACCGGAGAAGAAGTCTCTTATATCCGGGTTTCTCTTATATCCGGGTTGGGTCTAATTTATATACATTAACACAGTCTCTAATTTGGGACCAGAGAAAATCTCTCTTATATCTGGGTTTCTCTTATATCCGAGTTACACTATATATATATATATATATATATATATATATATATATATATATTACAATAAACGTGCAATCAATTTACAAATACATGAATTATTCACACAAAACTAATGCAAGGTTAATGATTTAATTGGCGAGACATCCATCTCGCAAACAATTCAAATAGTACACAAAAACCTCCAGATCCGTTATGAATGAATTGATCCCTGTTTATATAAATTTCTGCCGTATTAGTTGTTATTTTTACTACAAGCTTTCGTCTGTTCATTCATAACGGATCTGGAGGTTTTTGTGTACTATTTGAATTGTTTGCGAGATGGATGTCTCGCCATTTAAATCATTAACCTTTGCATTAGTTTTGTGTGAATAATTCATGTATTTGTAAATTGATTGCACGTTTATTGTAATTTAAATAACTGATCCATGTGCGACTTTTGGATAATAAGTGCGACATTACTGTAATTATTGAACAATATAGTTCATGCCACTTTGACAGTAAAATTTACCAGTAAAATAATTTGTTCATCACCATATTTGGTATAAACGCAAACACTTTAAAAAATTTGAAATCAAACTCAGCGTTGCTTTGGCGCGTTCAAAAAACCAATAACTCATTTTCAATAGCATTTCGGATACAATACACATATATTTTCGATGTCCTCTTATTACTAAGAGAAAAAAACAAGAACAACATCTATTATATACCTGAAGATGTCTGTAGGAAAAAGGCTGTGAACGGTGTGACTTTGGTCTAGAGGAAACGGCTTCGCACGCCTTCTACCATTGCCGCCGGGTCCGCCCCTTATGGGACCATGTCGGCGAGTTGACGGCTCGTCTCGTTCGCGAACAGCTCGTGCTTATTGATCGCGCATACGCGTGTGACAGTGTGTCGCCTCCGTGTTCTGGGGTGAAACGAATGATGTTTCTCACGCTGCTGGCCACGGCTGGATTGGTGATTTGGACGACGCGACAGGGGGAAGTCTTGCGAGGCAACTGTCTTTCTCATCGGGATCTGATCCGATTCTTTGAGCATCAGCTCAAGATGAAGATTAGAACTGATAGAAAACGATTGCATTCGACAGTCTTCAGCGAAAGGTGGGTGAAAGAGGCGAGCTTGGTTCATTTGAACAGGGCTAGCCTTGATTTTCTCTTCTATGGTCAACCTACGTCACATCGGGGTGGTTTCCTGCGGAGCCCTCCCCTTGGTTAAGCTTTTGTGTACCTAGTTAATGTAAGTGTTGCCGGCTATCTCTTTGGTTATGATCCAAGTCGAGATTCCCAACCTCCCCAGTTTGTTTTGGCCCCCTTTTCATCTCGACTGGATCAGTTTTTATATTTCCCATGTCCGTCTATATCTTCTCCTTTCCCGCTCCCTTAGCGAGAGAGCTTCTTGATTTTGTCTCCTGAGCAGAATAAAGCGGCCTCTCTGTTTTGAGAGTTGGGCGGGCCCTACTAACATCAGTTATGTTTTAGTTTGTTTTGTTTTAATATTTTAGTTTGTTATTGGGTTCATCTCCCTTCCCTCTCATTTTATTTATCCATAAAGTTTTAATTACACATATATAATCATTATATTTTTATGGGATGGGGTGCGTTTTGTAGGACTCCCTTGAGAGGATGCGGTATTATGGTGTATGGAGGATTGACTGGTGATGGACGATTTTTTGTGGTGAATGGGCAAAGTGTAATGCGTGATTGGGTCGTGAATCGGATTAGCTAGGTATAAGATAATTAGTGATGACCAGCCTCAACCCCTCCTCATGTTGGCCTTATGCCGAAATTGTATTTAATAATACAATAAATCTTCACCTCACTGCAGCTCATGTCTAGGGAGATATCGTCTTGTTCTTATTTTTAGTGCTTCTCAGTTATTGCTCATCCGATTCCACTTTTATACTTCGTTGCAATTAGACCTCTTTCAGATTCATTCTGCATGCCAGTCTGATGTGAACACTATGAAAGCAGGAAACAAAATAAAAAAGTCGTTTTCTGCGCATAGGCTTCCATCATCACGTCCGGTTACCGAAGTAAGCCCCCCCCCGCAATTAAAACGACACTGGCCAATCACGAGCGTTCCCGCTGAAAAGGATATGTTCCCGGGGACTGCCAGATTCTCTTAAAAGCAGTCCCCTAGCAACGACCATCAGTAGTTGCGGGCCATCATGGGGCGCGTTTTGTAGGTTCCCCTTGAGAGAATGCGGTATTATGGTGTTTGAAGGATTGAGTGGTGACGGCCGAGTTTTTATGGTGAATGCGAAAATTGTAATGAGTGAATGGGTCGTGAATCGGATTAGCTAGGTATAAGATAGTTAGTGTGGACCAGCCTCAACCGCTCCCCTTTTTCGGCCTTGTGCCACAATTATGTAATTTTACATAATAAATATCAGTTGCGGGTCATCAGACCACCAGCCGACATACAGAGCGCTGCTGCTGCAGCCACCATTACCACTCCCAGGCTAGACTAATCCAACAGAATAACATCTCAATGTTTAGATCATGCAGCTACAAATCCAACTCGACAAGGAAGTAACTCCGACTCCGCAGGCATGCAACCTCCTCGTGCAACCACTGTTTCATAGATCAGGCTTACCATCTATGCCAATCTCTCGTCACCTTTACAACTAACACACATTATCACGAATCGACTTGGTATCTACCTGTTATAGACAGCGTATGGTTGCAAGAAAGAAATACAACAGCAGAGATAGATTTACGTGATTTATTTCAATAGGAACATGTGGTTTTGGGACAGCTACCTTGTGGTATAGTTCATAAGCCGGCTCCCGATCTGGGTTGATCTCTCATAGTAGTTCACACTGGTTGGTGTGGCGCTCCTCCTGCTGACTGCCCAGACTGACCGTGACAGATCTCTTCCCTGGTCTCCTGTTGACTGCTAGTACTTCCCCGTGTGACCCCTTTTATGGCGTTTTTTATGGCTTAACAGGCTCGAAAAACGACGCGAGTATAATTAGGAGGGAAGCATTTTTATTGGTCGAGAAATAGGAACACTTTAAAATATTATTTTATTTTTCGACCGGAACTATGCGCCGGGAACATGCGTAAACGAAGATAATGGTCATTTTGTGACGGGGCCTTGTCCCGTTCACATCCGGCTGTCGCTCTTGAATATATTAGTTTATTTGCCTGCGAATCAGCCGAGATATGTCTTATTTTATTTTATAACATACCCAAGTCCTTCCCACACAAGGCCGGTTTTTAACATTGAGCTTTCAAGGTGCTGTTTATCTCCCCAAACAAGACTCTGCTCATAGGCATTTGAGTTCCTATCAGCCTGAAGGCAGAGAGGTTTGGCGAATCGACTCACTATCGTGACTTAAATCAACCATGTCCGAACAACTATATCCTGTGACTTCAGTCAAACCGACACAAGAAATCCGTCTCGCTTCCCTTACGCCTAATCGCCATCCAATTTTCCGACAACACTAAGATATCTGTGCTTTCTGTTTGTAACCAAATGTTTATTATAACGTCACTGAGGCCAAGTATAAACTGCCTGGCTCAGAAATTGAACACACAATTGTCGGAGTTAGCTCCTCCTTAGCTCCTTACCTTTCAACAGGTGTCTCTCTTCCCTGGCTATAAATACTCGCTGACCCTTCGCCTCGACCTCTTTTTTTCCTCAGGCCTTTGGGCCGCCACCTTGAGGTAAATCTCTTTCCTCAGGCTTCGGCCTTATACCACCTCACAGACGTGAACGCTCACAGAGACAGCGTTTCCCAAATGCTGGGAACACGCTAATAACAATACACGTACGTACGAACACTCACCACAACACACGTAATATTCACCACACGCACTCTGTCCATATAACTGTCCAGGTAACTTGTAATTTTTCTTGTTATTAATATTTGTTTACATATATTTATCGGTCTTGTGTTTGTTTTTCTTTGCCTTCTTTGGACTTAATTAAAGTCCAACTTTCTCATGTAGTTGGACCGGCTAGCAGGAAATTTTAACTCACGCGTGTTCTACTTCTACTCGACAACATCGCCGACACGGTCCTCTATACAATCGCAATATCACCAGTTATTAATATTTCGCACTGACTACAAATTAAAAGAAAACCTTGCTATGAAAATCATTTGAGTGAACGCTACCTTAATTTCTTTGAGAAATCAACTTTTTTTTTAAAAGTGATTTCAATTTAATATTGTGTCCTTTTGTTTTCGTCAAAATAACCTGTATTTTTCGTTAATCCATAATAATGTCCATAATTATACTCAAGTGAAGAAGCGTGTACTGTAAAGATAAAAAAAAATAAATAAATAAAGTTGCATTTGTTTCCGTGTGACCAAAAATTCAATTATTAATGAAAACCGTAACCTACAAATTTCCATCTCTAACTCCAATTAATGTCAACTCCTAATCCTAACTAGGGCCGGCACATATTACCCACGAACATACCAAGTGGCGTGGGGGAAGTCAGAGGTCTCGGACAGTGCTTTGTGACCCTCACTTATCTTATCAACATTTGCGTTTTTTTTCTACCTACATTTATAAACGTTACAAATTAAACGGTAAATTTTTATTTTAACACCCGAGCATTAATATCCCTTCAATTTTTTCCAAAATAGTCTTATTTCCGGGCAAATGTATATGCTGAACTCAAATCAACAATTAGATATTAAAGAAACCTACCTTTTTGGATGTTAACGACCCGAAAAAAATCGGACTTTTTCATGGTCTTTCGTCGGCAATTACCGGCTTATTGATAAGTAATTAAGTGCTGAATTTTGTTGGTGGACGTATACAATTTGGGCCTATTTACTTCCTTCACAGTAATTCCTTGTAGAAATTAGTACGCGCTTCCGTAAAGCTATTTTTTTGTACTTAATTTAAAAAGAAAGTTAACTTTCAAATTAGGGTTAGGTGTTTTTTTATTTTGTTATGCTTTTATTTGTCGATGTTTACATATATTTAAAAGTTAACTTTCTTCTTAAATTAAGTACAAAAAAAATTCGCTTTACGAAAGCGCGTACTAATTTCTGAAAGAAAATAGCTCAGTAGTGAATGACGCTCGGGTGTTAAAATGAAAATTTACCAAACTGACTATTAAAGCATTTACACAACTGACTATTAATTTACACAACTGACTATTAAAGCATAAAAAAATTTTCTCGGGTTTTGATGTCATTCTTTTTTTTTTTTTTTTTTTTTCGTCCAAAATCCGTGAATTTGTTTTGCGCATGCCAAGTCTCGAAAAAACACTTTATAAAATAAAAATAATTCACTATTTTTTATCCATAATGTTTTAAATTATTCAATTTTAAAAATCTCAGGTAGATGTTTAAAAATTGCCGAAAAATATTGTTGATTTCTTTAAGATGAAATGATCTAACATGTGTATAAATTTTATAATAACATTTTTTATACTTGTCAGATGAATGAATGAATGCAATAAAATTTTAATGTATTGATTTTCAAAAATTTTTCTAGTTGAATTGTTCACCTATATTGTATATGATCCATTATTGCATATAATTAGGTTAAAATAAAATTTGTACTTTATATGAATAATCTAATCAAAACTGAGATGTAGTTGAATGGGAGGCGTATCATAATTTCGGGGTATCGGGGAGCACGAGAATCTTGCATCAGTCTTGAGTGAAAAAAAAAGCCTATACATATCAGAAGCGAAAATATAGAAGGAACAGAATTATTTTTAACACCGGTTAATGATTTCCTTTGTCTATGTTTTTGATTTAATTTTAACCGTTATTTTATTCAAGCTTATTTAACGCTTGTATCTTTTTTTATGTTACTTCATTTGTGCATTTTCTCAACTTGAAATTATTTTTATGAATTGAATACAGTAACTGAATAGATTTTTATTTTTTACCACACGTAAAAAATCTTAAATTGCCCAACCAAAAATATTACAGACGACACCTGAAAAAGATAAAGAAATTTATCGCCTGATGATCTTCTTCAATTATTTTCTCTTTACAATTCCATGTTTGAAAGGTAAGTAGGAAATTATAATATTGAACTTTCAAATAGTCTATCACATTTAAAAAAAAAACAAAAAAAAAAAACACATAGGTTTGAAAACATTAACATTTTTTCGGGGTTTCTTTTTTTATTCATTTTTTTCACCTCTATTTTCAAGAGAATGTAAAAACAATAATTCTTACTTATTAACAACAACTACCAAATAAATAAATATTTTCAAAGATGTTCTTATACACAGAAAAATTAAGCATTCTAAGGAAAATATCCCCTTTTTTTAATGTAACTAGTTAGTAGGATATAATGATTTTTAGTTACTACGCTACTAATGTAGTTTTAAAAATCATCATACCGTTAATAATGAAAAGAAAACAGTTCTATCGCCAAAAGCGTTATTTTAAGGATCAAACGATTTTTAATTAAATTTTTATTCTTTTTAGAACATTCGAAATTTTTATTTAAAAAAAAAAAAACGTTTTTTTTTTTTTGCGTCAACGGTTGTATTAATTAAAATTCATAGCAAATTTTGGCTTTTTTTTTTTTTTTTTTTTTCGGTGACAGACATTAAATTAGAAATTCTTGCAAAAATCAAATTTTTGTCGGATTTTAATTAAATTCTCAGAACTTACTCATAAATGAATGAAATTATTTTTTATTAGAAAATCTTGGTAAAAATATTTTTCTTACATGTGTTTAGTTTTAGCCACTTAATTTTATGAAAACTTGAGAAATTCAACGTGATAATTTTCTTTTTTTAGTGAAACTGAAAAATTACTAGGTAGTTAAAAACCAAAAAAAAAAAAAAAAAAAGAGTTCGCTTAGATTTCGTAAATTTTATGTCAATTCTAGTCAGCCATACTGTCATAACTTTGTTACTCAATCGTCGCTTCAGATATACAGGACCAATCATTAAGAAATGGTTGTATATTACATTTGAATATTTATTTCAAATCAAATTAATTTAACTTTAAATTTTCTAATTTTACTCAATTGGAAGAGTTTTAAAATCGATAAATTTGTTTTGTTTACAAATTTCTTAAAATTAAGAAAATGGTGGCTTTTAAAAATTTTTTAAGAAATTGAAATTAAATTTGACATTCCAATCTATATAATTTCTATTTGAAATACACAAGAATATTTTATTTTGGAAATAATAAATTTAATCCTTTAGCTTTCAAAACTAAAGCTAAAATGAAATCTTCAAGAATACTTTCTCATTTTTAAAAATCCATTTTAAACTTTAGGTATTGAAAATTTATGTCGAAAAAGTGGAGGTACCTACACCTTCATGAGAACATTCTAAATTTTGATTGAAATACCTTGTTTCTCTTCGTGTCCAGCAGAACTACTAAGTAACATATAAAATTTTAGTGTGTTTTTTTTTTCTGTATGACAGACATTAATTTTGAAAATCTTGCAAAAATAAAAATAATTGTCGGATTTTAATGAAACTTTCAGAAACTATTCACAAATTATGGAACTTATTATAAATGTTTGCCTTTTTTAAAGTCATGGCAAAAAATTTTTTTTTCATATGTATTACCCCCCCCCCAACTAATTGTACGAAAACTCTATAATTTCAATTTTAGTCAGATTAGTGATTATATTAGTTAAAAGTACAAGGCTTTGAGGAAAACAAATTCTGTTTATTTTTTTTTTTTTTTTTTTTTTTAGTTGGGTCTCCTCTACCTGAAAATCATCTCTGAATTGTAACATACAAAACTCAATAAAACAAAAATATTATTTAATTCCAAAAGCTTTTATCTATTTTAATGAACATGGACAATATTGTCTGAAAGTAAAAAGATATTTTGCTGAAAAATTAATTTTTAAAACAATTATTTGTTATTTCTGAAACATTTTATTATTTTTACATTAAATGTTAATTCTTCTAATATTAGGGAAAAGTTTGTACAATTTAATGAATGCTCTTATTAAGTAGATATATATTTACAGATTATAATTTCCAAAGCTTCTTACAAACTAATGAACTCCAGTATATAAAAAAAATATAATTTGTGTCAATAATACAACTGCAAGTCAAATCTACACAAGACTGGAAGTATCATATGTGCAATAAAAAAAATGTCACGATTGGATTGAGTTTCTGTTTAGTATTTAACTTAAATACTGAATTTTTAATACAATTATTTGTTATTTCATTAATTATAATAGATTTTTACATTTAAGTTGTTAAAATATTATAAAATTGGTTAAAAGCCACATTCAGTTTCGTAAATGTCGTTTTGAGATAGATTTATTTTTGCGAAACATGTGTGGAGAAGTTAATTTGATTTTTCAATTTCAACTGAGAAGGGTACCTACAAGTATCAGTATCATCTTGTGAAATTTAAATTTGTATTTTATGTACACTTCTGATAAAATTTCATAAGAAAGGTACATATAAATTAATTAGATAGCTTTCTTATGAAATTTAACCTCACTCTCAACAGTCTTATTTTAATTTCTTTATAATATATTTTCCATAAAGCATCGTAAATGTAAAGGTGAAAGCTAAGTACAAAAAAAAAATTAGTGTGCTGAAAGTTTTCCTTAAAAATAACGAGGTAAATAATTTGTTCACTTAAATCTAAATAATTTCACTTCTCTCCTTCCATAGAATGAATTATCCTCATGTAAGCTATCAATATATCAGGAAAATCGTCACCTGTCAAATGATGTGAAATGTTATGACCTACTTTGTTTTATTTTCAAACTACATATTTTCGCTGCAGAAACCAAGTAATGCTTGTTTCAAAATATTTTAAATAAACATTATAATTTCTGAGTTTTTTAAAATAAGTTTCGAAAAAATTATAATTGATTTTTAAAAGAGTTTCAAACAGATTTTCATTTTTTTTATAAAATGGCAAAAATGGTCGACATGATTGATTATCTGTCAATTTTTCTGACTAAAAAAAGAAAAATTTTAATGAAAATTTTGGACATGCTAGGAATGATTAAAAAATATTAAAAAAATACCCCCAAAATACTTTGATCTTTCCTCTTAATAATAACATAAACATTTAGATGATAAAATTTTGTTTTCGTCAAGTTTGGCATCTTTTTAATCATGCTATGCTCTTTTTAGCAATCTCATGAAGATACCTGTTTTTACAAATGAACATATTTTCCGCAATTATGTCATATTTATTGACTTGCTTACAAAAGCAATTAAAAGCTTTTCTAATTAAATAATGTCATAGTTTTATTACATTCATTATTTTTCAATTCAGAGCAGATTTTCAGTTAAAATAGTGCAAATTTGAAAAAAAAATTAGGTGATTTACATTCTCCAAGGTGTCCTACTTTTAACGAATAAAAAAAATTCAGGAAATAAAAAGGTTTTTGCAAAATTTCATGAAATTAAGTAAGGTGGGGCAAGGGGTGGGGATAACATAAAAAAAAAAAAATATTTTTTACCAAAATTTTCTAAATAATTTCTTTCATTTGTGAATAAGTTCTGAAAATTTCTTTAAAATCGGACAATTATTTGATTTTTACAAGAATTTCCAAATCAATGTGTTTTTAATGGAAAAAAATCGCAAAAAAGTATGTTATTTAATTATGCCATTGCAATGACGTAAACAAAAGAAAATTTAAAGCAAAATTTTGGACATGTTAGAAAGGATTATAAAATTTAAAAAAATAATCAAAAAATAATTAGGTCTTTCATCTTAATCTTTGATGATAAAACTTTATTTTTATTAAGTTTGTAGCCTTTTTCATTATGCTATGCTGTTTTGCATGAAAAAGTGGAGGTACCTCGTTAAACAGAATTTTTTGAAGAATATAAATCACTGAATTTTTTTTTTTTTTTTTGCAAAATTAGACCTGATCTTACTGGAAATCTGTTCTGAATCAAAAAATAAAAAATACAATAAAGACATTAATTAGAGAAGCTTTTAATTTCTTTTATGAATAATATATAAAGAAACATTATCTGAAGAGAAGAAAACTTTAACACGTCAGAAAAACAAGATCCCATGATTAAGAAATGCTTGTATGCAACATTTTATACTATAAGTAATATTTGTCTCAAATTTGATTAATTTAACTTTAAATTTTCTAATTTTTCTCAAATAATGTTTCAGAAATATATATTTTATTTTTGAAAGATTTTTAAAACCAAGAATTGACTTTTGTTTACAAATGTGTCAAAATAGGCGATTTTGATCGATTTTACTGAAAAAAATAAATTCCGATAATTATAATTTCTGTTTGAAATACACCACTGAATATTTTGCTGACTGGAAATAGTAACTTTTAAATCCTTTAGCTTTCAATTAATGCTAAAATGAAACCATTAAGAAAGATTTTTCATTTTTAAAAATTCATTTTAAACCATCACAAGAAAAAAGTTACAGAAAAAGTTACAATTTTGGCTTGGAAAAAGTATCAATAATTTTATGGTAATTACATCTATTTCTGTCGGGAACTTCATAAGTTTATGGGTCCCCTCTGTTTGCAACAGATATTCATAGTAAAATCAATCCAAGCTCTAAAAAAAAGTTTTCTAACAATGCCATGTATTAGATTCGATATCATATATTTCATAGCTAGGGAGTCCTAATATCCCATAAGATCTGACTTACTGTTAAGAAATCCTTACAAAGGGTGTTTTTAAATTTGGTGCCAAAACATAAACCACTGAGATTCTATATATGAACATAGATTTAAGTCATAAAAAAACGTTTTCTAACAATGCTACAGTCACATATTTGAATTTGATGGTGATATATTTCATGGTTATGGAGTTCTAGTATCCCATAATATGCAACTTTATCTAAAGTCTCAATTTGACATTAAAATTTGAATTAAATGGTCCTTAAATTTTCAATTTAATTTATGAAATTAGAATTTTTTTCACTTTTGGGATAAGAGCCTGAGATTTTGTCCTGTTGTGATTTTTTTTTTTTTTTTTTTTTTTTTTTTTTCTACCTGAAATGTCTTTTACATGAAATGTGTCTACTGTTGATTCTCTTGGTAAGACAATCAACAGTAGACACTGTTAGTGATTGTCACTACTGATCTCCCATACTTTTGTGTGGATTAAGTTTAAGTTAAAAGTACCCAATGAAAATAATGTTTATTGTCACATGCCTGTGAGCTAATAGGATAAACAGTAAAAACAAAAAAATCTATAATCCTGACTTAAAAAGCATGCAAAAAATTGAATACAGAAAACCAGCTCCCATTATTTTAGGTACCTCCACAACAAAACGGGGTTAAAAAAAAACGATATCTAAGGAATTTTTAAAAATGAAATATCTTTCTTTAAGATTTTATTTTAGTTTTAATTTCAAGCTAATAGACTAAATTTAATATTTCTAATAAGCAAAATACTTTGCAGTATTTCAAAAACTAATTTACAATGACTGGAATGTGTTTTTTTTTTTTTTTTTTAGAATAGCAGATTATTATCCTTTTTTAGTTGCCTTTCATTGCAATGTAATTTTCTTTATTAAAAAATCTTCCAAAAATAAAATATACTTTTCTGAAACTTTATTTGAAGAATATTAACTGGTTTAAAATATAATTAATCTGATTTAAAACAAATATTATTTATGTTAAGTTTAAAATATCATAAAAATGCATTTTTTTAACCCAACAGTAGCGGCTTTGACAGATTTATGAGAGGTTTAATGTTGTTCTATACAGACTTTATCTGGAAAACATAATTTAAGAAAAGCTGTTTTGTCTCCTATTGTTGCATAACCTCCTGATGGGGTGGCCTCATCTCGTCTTTTCCTGGCTGGCAATCACTAATTGTTTTGGTTCAGCAATCAAAGACTTCAAACACAGAAAATTTTAACTATTTTTATTACTCATGTTGACATGTACATTATCTATCAGTGGGTGTCACCGCCACCCTCATTGGGGAGCCGTTTCAGACACCAAAGCGTTCATGTCTACATTGCTTGACAGGTAAGAACCAACTCACTGAAACCGTTATCCTGTCTTTCCCACACTAGCTCAACCAAGTAAAATTGACTTCCCTATTATGGATCACATCTGATCCTGAATGTCAACCTCTGGAAGTTGGAGCTGAGATACACTTCCCCTAAAAATAATAGTCTGTTAAACTATTATTTAACACACTCTATCTAATCATTAAAAAGATTCATTTATGAATGTTATTTCAACTATGTTACTCTGAAATACCCTCTAATCATTCATGTTTGCAAGGTGTGTTCTTTACATTTTTTCTTCATAGGGCTTTGGTCAATATGCACCTATACCATTCCGGAAAAAGGATGAACATAAACAACAACAAAAAAAACGAACAGTTTTTTTCACAAACATTTTTTTTTTTTTTTTTTTTTTTTTTTTAAACAAAAATAGAATACCAGACAATCCTATGTCCATTCTTGGTCACTATCTTCTGTGATCCAAGGTCAATGCCCCAGACAACGGTCTGGACAGAAATCACTCCAACAGTGAACTTTGACCTCTCCGATGTACCCCTCACAGCAGGTACCACCTCTGCAATCCAATATTGCTGCCTCTTCACTTAAGACGACATGAAATGTACATACAATTCTCAGAAAAAATTACTGGTCCAAAAATCACACAATACATGCTGTGTCAACCAATTCCATAACAGAGCCACATCCTTCCATCTAAATTTTACACTTTAAATATATCATGATCTATAGTTATTTCTGACTCTTAAAGTGACACAGTACTCATTATCACCCTATTTATTCAATCACAACCAATTAATTACTTTGTTCATTATTTACATTATTCGGACTATTGTCCTCATCTTTGTCGCCATATTTATCACAACGTTTTGGCCATTGTACGCTCCGGCCTTCTTCAGGTGGTTGGAATGTCAAACTGAACCCTTTATTTCGCTCACTGGAGTAGACTGTTCTAGTTCCATGTGCCATGTTTGATGGATGTCAGTTATCTCCTGTTAATTTCCCTCTGAAAGTTCTCTACTGTCTTAAACGGGTATTGAACTCACACTCTTTGGGTCCTGTCACTGGATTTAACCAACGCCTTTATCCACTGTGCCATGTGTCCTTGAGTACATAATACCTCATCTCAGAAATATAGACACTCTGAATTACTTTGTTATTTGCATGAAATCCCTTGTTTTACTTGAACAGATTTACCACCAATAATTTTCTATAATTACTATTATTAACCATCTGCCTCTGTGTGTCAAAACTCAACTCACATCATCTCAATATCTTTTGACCCTGGCTTCCCCCACAGGGAAAACAACCACACCTACTCAGTACCTCCTAACTAATCCATTACTGGTTTTATAATGGTTACAGGAGGTTTCTTCTCTTAGTTGTATAACATGACCTGGCATTCAACAAGCTGCCTGACCAATTCCTCTGCTCCGGAGAGTATCCTAGGGTATATTCATCATCTATGAATATTCACCAATTAACAACTTAATCATTCAACCAATGAAGGCAAAAGGACACACACACAACTCTTAAATTAAAAAAAATGAATTCCACACTGTTACAAAAATGAACAAAGCAATCATTTGTCATTTAATTACGATTTAACAAAATAATTCTAGACTTTTGTAAAAAAAACAAAACAACAAATTCAGTGTCTCACTAAATATTTTACCAAACTTGACATTGTCACATCAGTGTGTATATGTGAGTGCCCACTGTTTGTACTGTGTCCTTTCTTTCTTTTTTTTTTTCTCTGTCCTTTTTTCATAATTTTTTTCTTGTCTGTCCATCAAAACCTGTTCACTCACACGTGACAAAAATAGTCCACTTACACTTTTTACTTTTTTATTTTTCCTCCTAGATTTTTTTCATCATTACTTTTTATTTTGGTTCGTTGTTTAGATGTGTGTGTGAGCAGTAGAACATAGTAATATCATCGTACTTACAGTTTTATTTTTTTTCTCTGTTCTTATGTCTTAATTACATTTTTTCTTTATTCTCCTTGTTGAGACTTTAATGTCTCTGAACATTTTCTCCAAAATTTTCCACATTGTGTTGTAACCCTCATTCTACAGCACCAATTTGATAATATGTTGTATAGCCCCCTGGTGGAGGTGATCTCATCTCATCTTCTCTTGGCCGGTGATCACTAATTATTTTGGTTCAGCAATGAAAGACTTCAGACACTGAAAATTTTAATTTATTTTTATTATTCATTATGTAATTATCCAGTGGGGATCCCCCTCCTCACTGGGGAGCCATTTCGGACATGAAAAGAACACGTTTATATTACTTGACAGTTAAGAACCAACTCATTGAAACCTTTCTCCTTTCTTTTCCATGCTATCTCAGGCAATCAAAATTGACTTCCCTATCTTCTCGCATCTGATCCCGAATGTCAACCTCTGAAGGTCAGAGATGAGATAGACTTCCACTAAAAATAGTTTGCTAAACTATTATTTAGCACTATTCAAAATAACACAAAAATAAATTACAACGTAACAGTCAAACATGAGGAAAAAATAACACCAGAGACAAAATCCCTTGAAAATGGCTATAGAAGTGGTCGAAAGCACTCGGGACAATAAAAATTATGGAAAATCTTTGCATTCCCTTACTCCTACAAAACAAAAAAAGCATAAGGATACTGGAAATATATTTGAAAGAAAGGTTGCTGTCCAAAATATATATATATATATATATATATATATAATCTCACTTTAAACATTTAAGGTGATTAAATCTGTCAGATTAAGAAATAAAAATCCATTACTTCTTTAGAAATTGATTTATGTTTGGATATGAAACTAAGCAGATGTGGTAAAATTTTGAGAGTCTATGTTGAGAAGGATTTCACTTAAAGACACTAATAAGCCTTGCCTGATTGACAAAGTTCTTCGTAGTCGAGTTACTTAAAGCATGTTGGATCTAATGATGGTTCCATCTGCCCAGAGGGGCACAGGTTTGAGTTCTGCTGAAGAGCGCATAGAAGATTGATAAGATTTCTCGTATATTCAGACCAGTAGACAAAATAAATACTCTGTTTATTTATTAAACAGTATATCTACTCAAATATGAGTATCTACTACTTCATAGATACCCTCTGTGTGTGTATATATATTATCATTTCCATCCTGGGTATGATGATAAACTCTGTCCAACAGCAAGGCCTCTAATCAGGAGGCTTTGAGGAGTATGGAACCACCTCTTAATTGCTGGTGTTCCCAGGTCTATCCTGACTCGGGGTGGTAGCACTTGTTAGGGTCCCAGCTATGGGCAAATAGTTAACCCTGAAACTGAGGTAAAAAGGATTATGAAAGTGTAAAACTAGGTTGTAATATCATAAATACTTTGTAAAAAAAATTATTACCAGAAATAGATGTTTGACAAAACGAAAAATATTACCAGGAAAAAAGTTGTTGGCATTAAATGACCCATTGAGGTTGATATGTCATAAACCAAACCAAACCAAACCAAACCAAAATATATTATCATTTACATTATTCAGACGGTTCATTGCCTTCATTACCATATTCACAACATTTTGGGCGTTGTATGATGAACTGAACCCTTTATTTCATCCACCAGGGTAGATTGTTCTAGTTCCACGTGCCATGCCTCAAGGGCACATGGCACAGTGGATAAAGGTGTTGGGTCCTCAAGGACAAATGACCCAGTGGATAAAGGCATTGGTTAGATCCAGTGACAAGAACCAAAGTGTTGTGAGTTCAATACCAGGCTACAGCAATGGTGAACAGAAAACATTTGAGAGTTAACTTAAAGGGAAATAACAGACATCCGGAAGAGGCATGGCATGTGAAACTAAAACAGTCTACCCTGCTGAATGAAATAAAGGGTTCGGTTCAAAATTCCAATTCCCTGAAGAAGGCTGGAGCGTACAATGAACAAAACATTGTGAATATGGCAATGAAGATGAGAATAACAGTCCAAATAATGTAAATAATTATAATACCTCATCTCAGAGATATAGACAGATATGTTATCACTTTAAACATTTAAAGTGAGAAATCTGTCGGATTAATAAATAATAAATTTTCATTAATCTTTAATTAATTCATTAATTAATATCCATTACTCCACCATGCCTCCCAAATTATGTAGGATTAATAAATAAAAATCTATTACTTCATTAATCCATACAAATTTTAATATTCAACGTAACTGAGATGTTGGAGATCTTCTTAAGGAAAAAGGGAAAAATTCCCATTGTTTACAATTGAACCTAAAATGGAAGCTGATAAGTGAATGTAAATAATTCATTAAAACTTTGCATAACTCATGGTCAAGTTATTGTAGCTTATTGCATTTTAAAACTGGATCTTTTATTAATTTTCTCAAGAAAAAATTTTAAGTTATGTATTTTTTGTTTTTTAACCCATATCCCTCTAGGACTATAGGGACACCTCATGCACTACTGCAGCAGTAGCAAGATAGTCTGACGGAACTCAATCTTCTCCAAGCTGGTTTAGGATTCAGATTTTTTCCTTCTCCTAGACCAGTTGTCACCCAAGGATATAGGATCCAGTCTGTCTTGCTGTTTACCCATAGCTGTGTGGAGAAAAGATGGATTATTACCTTTCCCAAAGGTATTAGCACGTAAGTAATGAACTCAACTGGAATTCAAACTTGGCTCTCCAATTCCTCAATCTTAGCCGCTATCCATTACTCCACCATGTCTCCCAAATTATGTAGGAACCTCCAACAAAGTGATACCTAAAGTTTAAAATGCATTTTTAAAAATTTTAAATCTTTCTTAAAGCTTTTATTTCAGTTTTAATTCCAAGCCAATAGATTAAATTTAATAATCTGAATAAAGAAAGCAAAATAATTAGTGTATTTGAAACCAAATTTAAATTGACATGTTTTTTTTGTATACTTAGTAAAATTGATAAATTTATCCATATTGACAGATTTGTGATAATTCTCATTATTAAAAATTCCTTCAAAAATAAAATATACTTCTCTAAAACATTATTTTAGAAAAAATAGCTGATTTAAAGTTTAATTAATCTAAATTGAAACAAATATTTCTTTATTTTTAAAATATTCCAGAAAAGTATTCACAAAAATATATTACTCATTGCTAATGATTAAAATGCCCTCTTTGTTACTTTTCTATTGATCTCTTTCAGCATAAAGATGGTGTATTTTATTATATATTTTTAACTACCCAGTAATCTTAAAAATTTTTAATAGATTAAGTATTTGTTATGACAATTTACTCATGCACGCATAGACTCTCCCAGCTATAAATAGCAGCAGGTACTGCCTTTTGGAGAGGGAAGTTGTAATAGTCAGCTCTGACAGTCGGACCAAACACTCTTGTTTGTATTACTCTTTCTGTTAATGTATTTGTTTAACTCAATTCATCTCTCTGTGTCTGGCCCTAACAAGGCCACAACAGTAGTCTAATAGTTTATTGAATTGTAGATACTTTGGCTTTATTGTTGAGGAAATGTTAGAAAATTATCAATAAATTTTAAATTTAGTATATGTACCTCTCTTATTTTCAGATAATGTTGTGAATGGAAGATTGTGTTCCGTCAGGCTATCTTGCTACTGCTTCAGTAGTGCATGAGGTGTCCCTATAGTCCTAGGGGAATATGGGTTAAAAAACAAAAAATACATAACTTAAAATTTTTTCTTGAGAAAATTAATAAAAGATCCAGTTTTAAAATGCAATAAGCTATAATAACTTGACCATGAGTTATGCAAAGTTTTAATGAATTATTTACATTCACTTATCAGCTTCCATTTTAGGTTCAATTGTAAACAATGGGAATTTTTCCCTTTTTCCTTAAGAAAATCTCCAAAGTCTCAGTTACATTGAATATTAAAATTTGTATGGATTAATGAAGTAATAGATTTTTATTTATTAATCCTACATAATTGGGGAGGCATGGTGGAGTAATGGATATTAATTAATGAATTAATTAAAGATTAATGAAATAAGGATTGACATACTTATACACATCTAAAAAAATTTAAATTCTTTTTAAAAAATAGGTCTTTGAATTGTAGTGAATTTTTCCATTTATGATATATACATATATATATACACATATATATATATATATATATATATATATATATATATATATATATATATATATATAGTAAATAGTTTAATAACAATATCACTTGACTACTACAAATACAGAATTTTAAAAGATTTAAAATTTTATAAATTATTCTAATTAAAAAAATGAAAACAATTCTTGTAAAAATTCATTATCAAAAAAAATTTTATAAGACAGTATTGTCCATTATATATTTTATATGATTTTCACAAAATTTGTGTGAAACCTATTTATCAAGTTTCTTCACCTTACAACTTGAGATGGTCTGATATTGTTTTTGTTCAACTAGATTTTATTGTCAGTTGCAGATGGATGTCCTCTTGTACCTTGATCCTCAAGACTCATATCCCGACTCTGGAACTTCAGAAGTTAGTGCTGTACTGTCCAATCACAAGCGGATCTTTCACCTCATGCTCTGTTTGAGAATCATTATGACCAAGCGTGAACGCCTGCAAAAAAAGTAAGTGCATTTTTTTTCTTATTCATGAGGCTGATATAATGTTTTATGTTAAATTCTGAAAAAGATCAATATAAAAGTAACAAAGAGGACTCTTTAATCATTAGCAATGAGTAATATATTTTTGTGCAACTATTATAACAATATATTAGAACACAAAAGGCTTATTCTAAAATCAGACCTTATTTTCCAAACAACCTAATGATATTTAAGTAAATATAAAAGTTATTGAAATACATTTAGAAACTGTTAGCATTTTTGAAATATCTTTTGCAGTTAATGTAAAGGCAATGAAAAAAATACCTGTTATTGACAATTTAGATCCAGCTATTTACCTCAGATGAATAAGTTTCTCAGGAAATTTAATGAGATTAAAATTTCTTTTATGTCAAGAATTTGCACATTAAAAAACCATATGCAAAAATCATATTTGTTGAGTTAATCTCATTAACATCAATTCAATTTATTATATTATAAATATAATTTCTTTTATTTTACAGATGTTCCACCTCAAGGATATCTTATGAAGTTAAATAATTTGGTGAATTTGAGTCATTATTTCTTTGGTGGCCTGATTGATTGATGCGTTTTCTAAAAGCCAGAAAGTACATACACATCTAACTAATTAACCCATATATGGTGGGAGAAGTGAATTCATATCCAAGGGTATTTGTGTGTAAGTGAATATAACAAGCCTTATTGGAACTCAGCTCATTGATTAACAATTTCAAGCATTTATCCATTGCATCACTTGCACATTCCTATCTAGGTACTGACCAGGCGCGACACTGTTTAACTTCAGGTGACTTTAAATATGGAAAACTACTCGGAAAAAACCTGTAAATGTAAATTGCCTATTAGTTCAATTTTAAAAAGACACTTAGAAACTCGTACTGGAATTGAACCTTATACTTGTGATGTTTGTGGCGTTGTCTTTTCAAAGAAATCGACTGCAAAGCAGTATAAACAAGAACATATTGGAGAGAAACCATTTACTTGTGAAGTGTGCAGTTCTTCCTTTTCACGGAAGTCACATTTGGTGGTACATATGCGAACACACACTGGTCATAAACCATATTCTTGTGAATTGTGTGATTCTTCCTTTTCACAGAAGTCAAAGCTGAACCAACACATGCGAACACACACTAAAGAAAAGCCATATTCTTGTGAAGTGTGTGGTTCATCATTCTCATGTAAGTCAAGCTTGAACCGACATATACAAATACACACTGGAGAGAAACCATATTCTTGTGAAGTGTGTCACTCATCATTTTCACAAATGTCATACTTGGTGACACATATGCGAACACATACTGGAGAGAAGCCATATTCTTGTGAAGTGTGCAGTTCTTCCTTTTCAGTGAAGTCAAGCTTGAATCAACATATGCGAACACACACTGGAGAAAAACCACATTCTTGTGAAGTGTGTAGTTCTTGCTTTTCTGAGAAGTCAAAGCTGAAGCGACATATGCGAACACACACTGGAGAAAAACCATACACTTGTAAAGTGTGTAGCTCATGCTTTTCAGAGAAGTCTAAGTTGTATCGACATATGCGGATACATACTGTAGAGAAACCATATTCTTGTAAAATGTGTGTCTCTTCATTTACACAAAAAGCCACTTTGGTGGCACATATGCGAATACATGCACATGAAAAATTGCATTCTTGTGATGTGTGTAGCTCTTCATTTTCACAGATGTCACATTTGGTGGAGCATATGCAATCACACACTGAAGAGAAACCATATTCCTGTAAAGTGTGTAGCTCTTCTTTTTCAGTGAAGTCAAGCTTAAACACACATATGCAAACACATAGTGGAGAGAAACCATATTCTTGTGAAGTGTGTGGCTTTTCTTTTTCAGAAAAATCAAAGTTGAATCGACATATGCGAACACATACTGGAGAGAAACCATATTCTTGTGAAGTGTGTGGCTCAGCATTTTCACAAATGTCATATTTGGGAATACATATGCGAACACACACTGGAGAGAAACCATATTCTTGTAAAGTGTGTAGTTCCTCCTTTTCAGTGAAGTCAAGCTTGAATATACACATGCGAAAACACACCGGTGAGAAACCATATACCTGTGATGTGTGTGGCTTTTCTTTTACGGAAAAGTCAAAGTTAACCAGGCACATGCGAACGCACACTGGAGAAAGGCCATATTCTTGTGAACTGTGTAGTTCATCTTTTTCAGAAAAGTCGAAGTTGAACCGACATATGCGAATACACACTGGAGAGAAACCCTAAATTAGTGTATTATTTGACTCTTCTTGGAATTGGTTGATTTTTTTTTCGACAGTTTATCAACCTATCGTGGGTTATTTAATGTTGAAACATTTTTTGGGTTACAAGAATAATTCTTTTCTTTTTTTTGAATGAATATTGCATAACAGTTTTTTTTGAAAGAAAATGATTATTCCAGATACAAGTTCTACTATTTAACCTATAGCTTGAGGGAGAAAAGGTGGATTCATAACTTCCCAAGGATATTTGCACATAAGTGAATGTAACAAACTTAGTTTTCAGGTTTCTTATTCCTAGCCCCTATTCATTACATTATCCACACATCCAAGCTTACAGTACCTGGTACTCACAAGCAGTCACTCCTCTAAGTACTGACCAGTCGCGATGTTGCTTACTTCAGTGATCAGATGAGAACTGGTGTTTCAACATGATATGACTGTAAATCTGACTCTTTCTGGAAGACATCTTTTTATAGTCTGGCATCTTATATAAATCATATGCAAAATATACCCTGAAGATAAGCTATAATCTTCTGTAATGTATAACTTCCTATTTGTTAGTCCTGGGTATGATGATAAACTAAATCCATCAGCAAGGCCTCTAATCAGGAGATTGAAAGTTTTGAGGCATGTGAAACCACCTCTTAATTACTGTTATTTCCATGTCTATCCTAGGCAAGTCCCTCCTTGTTAGGATCTCAGCTATAGGTAAATAGTGTATCCCCAATCAAAAAAAAAAAAAAAAAAAAACGCACTATGAAAGTATAAAAATACATTTTATAGAAAAATAGCAGCAATAACAAAATGACCAACAATAATTGCGTTCAAAATATATTTAGATTTCAACATTAAATAACCCTTAGATGTTGATATGCCATAAGTAAAATCAATCAAAATTTGTTGAAGTCAATTTTGAAGTGACATCTTGTTACTCACTTAAGACAACATGATGGTGAATTTTTGTAAAATATGTGAACGTAAATATTAAAGTTTATGAATCTTCATTTTTATTCTTTTGTCTTCACTACAGTATTTCGTCAGGTGTCCAATTTATGAAGAAAGAGAAATATACATTATTGCCTCAGCTCATACCAAGGACCTTATGTCATATGTGTTTCCATTCTCAGCAAATTGTGTAACACAATTCCATATTTTTATAAGCAAGAAATCTGCCCAATTTTTTTGCTTAAAGAAATCTAGATCATCCTAAATTGGTTTATTGGTCTTTTATGCTAATCCTGCTTTCTTTTCATTTTTTCATTCTCCATCAATGATCTGTATGTTATTTGGGCAATCTTGGACATTTGTGCCCACAAAAAAAAAAAAATGCAGTGTCCAAAGGACAGTTTTTTTTTTCCCTTAATACTGCTATTATTTTAACTACCTTCAGTCTTTGGTAATGTTTATTGATTTAGAAAGTGTTGATTAAAATTGTAATATAGCCTAAGCATATAATGAAAGTGAATTTATACATTTTTTAGCTCTTAAGAATTTACAACGAAAATATTAAACACAAGCTTGACAACAAGACTTACTTATTTATTAGTGTTTATTTACAAGAATAATTTTATATTTACAACATTCTAAAAACTAGTAGAATTATATTAAGACTAATACAGTGCAATATTTATTTGCCAATTTATAAAGAAATAAATTTGAAAACAATTTTATTTACAGCTTTATAAATATGTCCTGGAAAGGGATATATTTGAACGAAGTAGCTAAGTGGTTTTGCCTACTATAACCAATTAGAATACGGTAGCAGTAATCGACTGGTACGCGTCACAGGTAAGAAGGGTAGATCAATGGCGTAGTTCAATGGGCATCATTATAGACTTAGCTCTCAGACTAAGGTTCTGACTCTGTCGGAACCTACACATCCGTCGGTATTTATGACGGACACCAACCAATCATATTCCACTGAGGGGGAACACAGGTGTACGCATATTACATTATATCAATAAATATTTACTAAATTAATAAAATGTGAACCAACTGTAATGCTTTTATAAATTTCAAATCGATTGACAATTAGCTGATGTGTTGCCAACCATTTCACTGAACAATCTAATAAATAAATTTATTATTTTTTTTTTTTTTTTTTTTTGTCAATTGTAAAGAATGAAGAAAATGTATAAATTCACTTTCATATGTTTAAGTTTTATTAAAATTCTAATCATCACTTTTTAAAATAATAAAAATTGTTGAGGCACAAAGATAATTAAAATAATAGTGGTGTCAAGGGAAAGAACGGTACTTTTGACACTCCATCTTATTGCTGGGCATGAAGGTCCATGTTTGCCAAAAATTGTTTCAGAATTCTCTCATTGTTAAGAAATACTTTAAGTGAAAATTCCTTTTTTCCTGTTCATTTTGTGATATTAGAATTATATATTTTTATTTACAGCTTTTTGCTCAGTTTTGTAAACTCTTTCCTGGCACCAAAATGGAATGGTTAGAATTCATTAAACAGGTTCTGCAAACAGTAACAACTCCTAAAATCTTCTAGCTGAGACGAGAGAAAACAACTTGATTTTTAGATTCTTCCCATCATGCCTTTTTTGTAGCTGATGGATTTAAATTACACAAAAATGAAAATAACACTGACATCTTATTTTAACAGATATATTTACTAAAATTACACAAAAAATGACTTGAAATACCAAAGAGCAAATTTATTCAATAAAATCACCATTGGCTTCAATCATGGCCTCAAGACGACTTCAGAATCTCCTGCAACTCTTCTGAACAGTCTCATTGTTTAAGTTGGTGAATGCTGCCATAATCCTTGCCTTCAGTTCAACTTTGGTATTACAAGGAGTTTTGTTGGTCTCTCACTCAACTGCACATAATAATCAAGGGGGTTGCAGTCTGGGGAGTTAGGTGGCCAGACATAAGAGGTGAAAGGGTGTCTGACAGCCATGACTGGCTTGTGTGGCATGGTGCAGAGTCCTGTAGCCAGACATAGGGTCTTCCAGCACCCACCCCCATGACCTAGGGCAGCACTACCTCCACAAGGCACTTGATATTGGTTTTCTGACCTGCTGTCCCATCATAATCACCATTAGACTCTTCCAACTCTTTCCGATTCCTCTGCACTGTACTCAGATTGACACCCAAACACTCTGAAATGTTCGTATTGGAGCTTCTGGTGCAAATGCCAAGCAGTACCGATGCTGTTTTCAAATTTCTGGTGGAATGAATTGTGTCATGGTGCTCTTTTTCTTACAGACGGTACCCAACTGACCCTCCTATACTGTGCAGTTGATAAATCAAAATCAAATGATGCGTACATGCAAAATGAAAAATAAAAAATGGCGACAATTTATCCATCGCACTCTGTATATCAGAGGAACTTAGAGGTTCGAGATTGTTTAAAAGTGTTCCCAGAAACATTGTCCTAACCGACGGAGTTCTTCAGCTTCAGCATTACCAAATTAAGTATAAATTAAAGTTGAATATGATAGCAATGTTGTTAAATCACTTTTTCTCTGTCAAAATGAATACTCAATATTAAAACACTTTGTAAAAGAGTATGAAGTTCAATAGAAAAAGTAAAGAATGAAAGCCTATAGAATTGCAGCAATTTTTGTCTCTACCATTCCAAGAGCAAGTTGGCATATCTCCTTAGAACATTCCTGCAAGCTGTTCTTGAAACAACCCTGTAAGCTAGGTACCTCCACTAATTCACTAAAAGAAAAGCATACTATGATAAAAAAAAATACCCCAAACTTGAGGAAAACTAAATTTTATCATCAAAATTTATGTTATTAAGAGGGAAGAGGTATTTTTCAAATATTTAATTAAATTTTTTAATCCTTTCTAGAACATTCGATATATTTTCATGAAAAATCTTGTTTTTCTTGCCTTGGCGTATGGGCTATAAATTAACATAGAAAATTTTAGTGTCTATTTTGTGGTAAAAGACACATTAATTTGGAAATTCTTGCAAAAGTCAAATGTCATATTTTAATGAAACTTTCAAAACTTATTCAATGAATCAAATTATTTTAGGAATGTTTTTCAGAAATTCTTGGTAAAATATTTTTTTTTTTTTTTATATTTATTTCCATCTACTCCCCCATCACTCAATTTTTATGAAAACTTGAAAATTTCAATATGATAAATTTTTTTTTTTTTCTTTTTGGAGAATTTAAATCATCAATATTTCTTTTGTAAAATTGGACTGTCTTACTAAAAATCTGCTCTGAATCATAAAATAAAAAATGCAATAAAACTAAGACATTATTAGAAAAGCTTTTAATTGCTTTTATGAATAATATATATTAAGGCAATTATTATTTTCAATGAAAAATGAATTTTTACAAGATTTGTTTTCATTTTTTAGAATTTTTCTAATTAGAATCTTATATATAAAATACAGTGTTTGTGTGTGTGTGTGTATGTCCAAGCAACTCTGTTCCTACTGGTCTGATTTTAATGATTTATAGTTCATTCAAAAGCCCTAGAAAAGTTAGGTGCAGGGTACAATTTTCATTGAGCTCAGATTCAGGGTTGCCAAATTGTGTGTGGTTAAATATATATATTAATATATTATACTAGCCATTATCATTGCTTTCATGGTTCAACACTTATTTTCCTTTTGTATCCAAAATTGCAGCTAGCTTAAAAGCCACCCTATCAGGTAGCATTTAAGTTACTGTGGAGTACTCTTGGTCTGACCATCATCACAATAGCTAGGGAGGAGTAGATGCGATAGGAATTGATAAACTACAGAACTTAAAATTGATCACTGCATTTAAATATTGAATTAATGTATAAGCTTAGCTTTTAAAAGTTCAATGATAATTTTTCTGCTGCCACTTAATTTAAAGACAATTTGATGTATGTAGATCCTTATTTTCTATAGAATTATTTTTATTTCATTGATGACAGGGGACAATTTATAAGATAAAATTAATATAGTGTAAAGTATTTACATTAGTCGGACTATTGTCCTCATCTTTGTTGCCATATTTGTCACGCTTTGGCCGTTGTACGCTCCGGTGGTTGGAATTTCAAACTGAACCCTTTATTTCGATCACTCGGGTAGACTGTTCTAGTTCCACGTTTGATGGATATCAGTTATCAAAGTTATCTCCTGCTAATTTTCCCTCTGAAAGTTCTCCACTGCCTTAACCATGTATTGAACTCACCTCCTTTTGGGTCTGTCACTGGATCTAACCAACGCCTTTATCCACTGTGCCATGTGTCCTTGAGGACATCTGGGTATGAACTTCTGAGTATTATAAACCTAATGTTTTCAGCATCATTTTTACCAGTGCTCATATTGCAATTTTTGCTGTTATCATTGCATGTCTTTACCATCAAACATGGCACGTGGAACTACAACAGTCTACCCCAGTGATCGAAATAAAGGGTTCAGTTCGAAATTCCAACCACCTGAAGAAGGCCGGAGCGTACAACGGCCGAAACGTTGTGACAAATATGGCGACAAAGATGAGGACAATAGTCCGACTAATGTAAATACTGTACATAATACCTCATCTCGGAAATATAGACAGACTCTAATATAGTGTAAATATGGAAAATAGAAATTAGAATTAGTTATACATTCAACATTTGAAGAGTTAGAGAAACATAATAGCTAATTAGGTAAAATCTATATTATGGAACCTGTATGAATAAATGTGAAATTGGAGCTGAATTCTCTCACAAATTCCGAGATTAAAGATCCCCAAATCTACTTTATAGCAGTTATTTACTCAGAATCAAATTTCAAGCAGTGACAGAGAAATGCAAGACTGCTTCTCAAGAAATAGCATCTCTGCAAGTTGCCCAACTTAACAACAAGTCTTAGTGAGAAAACCTCCAGATTTCCGTAGATTCAAGGGAACTAAATAGAACGACTACTTAACAAAAACACTAGATGAATTATTACTATCATAATATAGTAAAAAGTATTTCACTGTCATCAACATTATGAACTGGATTGTTCATTAAGCCTGTCTTTTGGATTGGCTCAAGACTCAGTTCTGGAATTTGGGATTTTCTTTGCTTTCCAGGGACAAGTAATTTGGATAAAAGAAAAAAAAAAAGCAAAGTTCTCAATGTCTCTTGGATATGTCCATTTCTTTTTTTTCTGGTCCAGAAGTATTAGGTTGTCACACATGAAATGACTCATTTTGGGGTTGGTTGTTGATCCGGTCGTCTAATAAAGTGTTGTAGTGGAACACACCTATTCTATAGTTAATAGACTCTCCCACCTATAATAAGTAGGAGTAGTAGGAGTCACTCAGTGAGTTGGTCAGTCAATCGATGTCGGACGACCGTTAGATACTAAAAGTATCAGCGACCAACACTAGATTTCTCTGTGTCATTACCTATTACATCAAGTTCCTTACATTTTGTACGTCGAACCTATTTTAGGACCGACTTAGTACAAATACAAGCCTCCACTGTGAAACCACTCTACAACATAAAGTAACCTCCTTAGCATATAAAAAAAATCTTTACTTATTTCTAACTCTTTTTCTTTTTCCAGATAATTTTCCTTCTTACTAATAAGCCCAATGAAAATGATTACAATGAAACAATGTTGAGTAATCTTATTTTATGGGTACAAACTGGGAAAAAGAACCATTTTTGCATCAAATCATTACATGTGATGTGAAATGGATACTCTTTGACAACAGGAAGAGAGTAGGCCAGTGGTTAGATGCAAGTAAATAACCAAATCAATACCAAAAAAAAACTCCACTGCACCTTGAAATCGAGACATATTTAAAGTCTGCCGCACTTTTCACTAAATGACCAGCAAGATTAATGAAATTCCACTTGTAAGTAATGGGAAATCCTTTTCCCATGATGTTGTTTGGAATGTATTTTTTTTGTTTTGTTTTGGATCGGTTAGAGGTTAATGTGTAAATTTAAATTGTGCACATATATATATATACACACACACTACCCCCACAAAAAAAAAAATAGAAGTGCTTATAAGTACCTATTTTGATTGTTAAAACCCCATATGCCTTAAACTTTCATCCTTACACTTTAGAATCATTTCAGACCCTTTTAAAAATATTTTTGAAAAATAGTATTCATGACCATACACTTAGCATAAATTTTCTTTCATAAGTACAATAACTGTTTTTAGTAACGAATAGATTGAGACAACCATTGAAAATACTAAAATGTGTAACAAGACATAAAATATAAACTTTAAAACATTTTCTAAAAACAGAACTGTAATGAGGACCTCAGACTTAGCATAAGCCATGTGTATATATATATATATATATATATATATATGCATGTTTCATTAAAAACGACAAACATGGTACTACGGTTGAGCTTTTTATTTAATTTTTCTTGTGTTCTGACAAGAGCTTTCTTTTCTGGAGAAAGGGTGTGTAAGAACTGTCTGAATGTTCTGTATTTCCGAGCGCCTTCGACTATACCTTTAGCCATTATCAACTCAGTAGAGTGTGTGTTCTATGTATGTTCAGTGTGTGGTAGGGATGTTTTTAATTTCTGAATACGGTTAGCACATTATGGCTTTGTTCATAGTTAATATTGTTAAGAGTTGGCTTTTTCTTTTTTATTATTAGAGCTTCCATTATTTTTAGTCTTTTTTTGCAAGTGGATGCAGTTAATATATTTGTGTTTTCTATTAGTATGTTCCTAATAGTGTCGGGTAAATCTGAGTGTGTGTTTAAATGTGTTCTGATGGAGCTGTGATCAGATAGGTGTAACGTAAGACGTCTGGATAAACATGTGGTTGTGTAGCCAATGTAATTATTTATGAATCCGGTTTGGTGAGGAACGCATATATATATATATATATATATATATATATTTCGTGTAGTCTGGCTTACTCCAGGCTTTTGGTAACTAGTGTGACTTTTAACGTAATTCCTTGATAATCACGTATTGTTTTAATAGTAGGTAATCAGACTTATACGAAGTTAAAACTTAATCATTTTTCTATTCTACTTTACAACCCCTGACTCACAAACCTTTACTTGCAAACAGATTGTGGGAGGACTCTCTTTCACTATATATATATATATATATATATATATATATGCCACAGTCAGAATGTTGTAACGAAATCGGCTACCCCACTCCATGTCCTTGCGAGTGAGGCTGCTTGTTAGCAAGCCAGCAGGATGAAAAATAAGGCCGAACAACTGGCGGAAAAAACTCTCAATGAGTTAAAAGCCAGTTAACTAGAAGTGGTATCTCTGTAAACCACCATGGAGAAAGCAATGGGAAACCACTATTAATCCCAATGAATATCATGGCAAATTACACACACATTATGAAATCTCATGGTGTGAAGAGTGGTTAAGTCTAGGGAATTAACTCCTTGCCCAGTAAGGACCGACATGTGCAACAGGTGTTACCTGATCATCATCCAGCGACTGCTAGCGCAAATGCTGTAAGGAGGATAAAATTCCTCGGAACCTCTCCCTCACCCAGAAAGGAGTGACATGAGTGACAGATGTCACCAGACAGTTATCCAGCAACTGCTTGCATCAAACAAAAAACAACTCTTGGGACATGGAATGTTCTGATGTTAAACAATTGTGGCCAATTAGAAAATGTAACACAGGAGATGAGTAGGCTAAAAATCAACATCATAGGTGTATGTGAAACTAGCTGGCCAAACAGCATAGATATTGTCAGTGACAATCACAGGATTATATATACAGGCAGAGAGAAAAATGATAAAGGAGTAGGATTGATACTAGATCAAGAATTCAAAGAGATGGGTTTGGGGATGCTACCAATTATCTGAAAGAATTCTGGTAGTCAAGCTGAAAGGAAAGCTTTTCAATGTAGCTATCATAGTAGTTTGTGATGTCACTGCATAGACTAAGAAAGAAGAAATCAAAACTTTCTCCTCCATGCGAGACAATGCCAAGGCTCATTGCAAATCAAAAGAAATCATTATTATCACGGGAGACCTGAATACCAAAGTAGGCAGGGAGAAGGCAAGAGATACAGCTGGCAAATTTGGACAAAGAGCCCGCAAAGAATGTGGAGAAAAATGGATTCAATGGTGCATAGCCAATGACCAAGTAATAGCCAACACATGGTTCCATGAACATCCGAGGCAATTATGGACATGGAGGATCCCAGGAGGAGAAACTAAAAACCAAATTGACTACATAACTATCAACAAGATTCAGGAATGCAACAATTCACTGCAAAACCTACCCAAGTGCTGACTCCAGAAGTGATCATCACCCTGTTATATACAAACTGAGAGTGAAACTACGGAAACTGAAGAAGCCTAACACGGCACCGAAACTGCAATACAACAAACTCCTGAGTTACCTGTACCTGAAGGAAAAATATATGGGCAGAGTGAAAAGATATGAGGGACACAATAGAAATGGAAACTTGATAGGGGTACACACTAAGAGAAGCGTTAGTGACAAAAATAAATGATATTGTCTCAAAAGAGAACGGTCGAAGAAGAAAAAAAAAACAAATGCATGACTGATGAGATTCTTGACATGATGCAAAGGAGACAGAAAACTCTGCCAAGATATGGAACAGAATACAGAAAACCATGAAATAAGGACGAAATGCAGGTAGGCTAAATGAGAGTGGCTAAACAAAACTGTGCAGAAACAGAGAGATTGGGTACAAGCAACAGAGGAGATAAACATGTTATAGACAAGCGTATGGTTGCAAGAAAGAAATACGACAACAGCAGAAATAGATTTACGAGATTTATTTCAACAGGAACGTGAGGGTTTGGGACAGCTACCTTGTGGTATAGTTCATAAGTCGGCTTCCGATCTAGGTCGATCTCTCATAGTAGTTCACACAGGTTGACGCTGGCACTCCCCTGCTGACAGCTCGGCCTGACAATGACAGGTCTGTTCACTGGCCTTCTGTTGACTGCCGTTGTACTTCCCTGTGACCCCTTTTATGGTGTTTTTTTTATGGCTTAACAGGGTCGAAAAACGAAGCAAGTATAATTAGGAGGGAAGTATTTTTATTAGACGAAAAATAGAGCACTTTAAAGATTATTTTATTTTTCGACCAGAACTCGTGCGTCGGGAACATTTGTAAACGAAGATAATGGTCATTTTGTGACGGGGCTTTGTCCCGTTCACATCCGGCTCTCGTTCTTGAGTATGTTTATTTGCCTGTAAATCAGCTGAGGTATGTCTTATTTTATTTTATAACAAACATAAACAAATAAGACAACTAACAGGACAGAAGACATGATCATAAACAGGCTGCATGAAATCCAAGGATGGAATACTCATATTAGAGAAAGGAAAATTCTTCAGTGCTGGAACGAGTATACTGGAGAACTCTTCCACGATTGAAGAGAACAACCAGCAATGCACAGAACTACAGATGTGCCAGAAATTCTAAAAACTGAAGTAGAAGCTGTACGAGCCCAACTGAACAGAAACAAGGAGGCAGGGCCAGATGGAATTGTAACAGAAATGCTGACAGCTTTAGATGATTTTGGCACGGACAAGATCATCAAAATAACAAATGAAATCTACAAAAGCGGGGATCTCAGCAGATCTATTTTCATGATACTAAGAAACAAGCCACAAACGAATGTGAACTCTACTGAACAATCAGCCAAATGAGCCACATAACAAAACTGATCATCTCTATTCTGATGAATAGATCGTGCAACAGAATCAGGCCACAGATAGGACAAGAACAGTGTAGGTCTGTTAAAGGCACTGAAACAAGGAACGTGATATTCATGCTTAGAATGTTATCAGAAAGAGCAATACAAATATAGAAGGACAAGCACCTGTGTTTTAGAGACTATGCAAAAGCATTTGACAAAGTATGCCACAAAGATCTGCTGGAACTGCTCAGTAACCTTGACATATTCGGGAAAGATATTAGAATAGTCAAGAACCTATACTAGCAGCAAACAGGATAGAGAATGTGTTCAGCAGATATACAAAAGTAGAAAGAGGTATTTTTTTTTTTTTTTAAGCATTTCATCCCAAGCAAGGCGGGAAGCCACTAGGACACAAGGGGTTACAGAAAATTTGGAGCAAGATAAGAGTGATAGAAGAAAGGATGAGGAGAAGGGTAGTGGATAGATCAAGGCAACTGGAGATGGCCATTGACATTACATTTGAATAGTTGGAGATTATAGCTCTCAGGGAAACTGGAATAGGGAAGGGAGATCCACAGGCAAGAGGTGTGAGACATGAAGCTATTGGAGTAGAAGAGACGGCTACTTTTAGGAGTTTTGACAGTGAAGGGGTGAGAGTGGGATGCCAGCCTTGTAGGGCGCTTGAACTCATGAAGTCTGGGAACCAACGAATGCAGCTCCTCAGAGCAATTGCCATGAAAGTATTTGTAAAACAGACAGAGAGAGGCAACGGTGTGTCTGTGAGAAAGTGACTGTAGACGAGATGCCAGATCAGGGCCAGTTATATTGCATATCCATCTCTGGATCTTATCAAGAACCCTGAGGCAAACAGAAGGGGCCCCAGACCATATATGGCAGCAATACTCCATGCAAGGGCGAATTGAGAAGTTGAGCATCAGACATTCTAATGATGGGCAGGGAAAGCAAGGATGTGTCTTCTCACCAGACTTATTCAACCTAAACAGCAAGGCAATTCTGAGAGAACTGGAAATCCTACCAGGATTCATTATTGGCAGCCACAATCTTAACAGCATAAGATGCACAGATGACACAGTGCTGATAACAGACACGGAAAGGAAATTACAAAACCTCGTACAGAAGGAAGTGAAGGGGAATGGAAACAGGGGACTAAGCATAAAGTCAGAATGCTTGGACATCAACAAAAAGATGAGCCTGAAATGCAATTTACAGGTCCGGGGCACTAAAACCAAGCAAGTGCGGAAATTTAAATATCTGGGGAGCGTTCTGATAGAGGGCAGTAAATGCGACACTGAGATGTAGTGGGATGGCCAAAGAAACATTTCAAAAGCTAGGCAGAGTATTACAAGACAGGAGGATTTCATTAGTAACAAAGTATACTTGAACTGCTATATAATATCTGCCCTTCTTTATGGCAGCAAATGTTGGACAGTCTCCTCAAAGATGAAGAAAGAGACACAAGGCAACGGAGGCATAGAAAGATGCTAAGGATACCATGGACCAAACACGTGAGCAATGATGAGGTTTTGGAGAGGATGCAAAGAGTAAAGTTATACTTAGCATCAGCAAGATGCCACTGAAATTTCTGGGACATGTTATGAGAAAGGAAAGCTTGGAAAATCTGATACTCACAAGGTGGATAGAGAGAATGATGAACAAGGAGAAACAATGCATGATATACTTGGTGGGCTTATGCAAGTGGATAACAGAATAGGGTCTGGGAGAAGTAGCAAAAAGACAAAACTTACTGAGAACTACAAGGCATAGGAGGATGTGGAGTGCCATAATCACCTACGTCCTGAAGGAACATGACACAAAAAAGAAGAATTTTGAGCTTTCATATGCAATAAAACAGTCTCCAATAAGGAGGAGGTAATCGAAGCATTTGAACTGTTTATAAGATTTTTTTAAAGATGTGATCAAGAATTTAGAGGTATGTTGGAAAACAGTCATTTATCAACACAGTGCCTATTTCAACTAAATAAATTAGTTATTTAACATTTCAGAAATGTTTTATTTATTTCCTATAAAATGCATCATTTCATGTGGCATCCTAATAAATTAGAGTAAGTAATGATAAAAATGGTTATAATGAATGGTCAATCTGAAGTCAACGTTATTAAGGAAAGAGAGCAATAAATGAGGAGACAGATATATGATAAGGCTGACAGATTATGAACAGACTGAGATAGATAGATAGATAGATATGAACAGAAGAGATAGATAAGGCCAACATAGATAGATATATTATATATATATATATATATATATATATATATATATATATGAATAGAATAGTTATGATAACACCAACCTTGAGAGATTATGAACTGAGATATAAACAGAAAAGATCAATAGATAGATATATGATAAGGCTAATCTAGAGAGATTATGAACAGGACTGAGATAGATATGAACAGACTAGATATGATATATAAGGCTGGCAAAGATAATCACTTCAAACAATTTGAAGAACTGCCTAAATTGACAATTTCTTTTTTTTTTTTATCATTTCAGACCATGCAAGGCAATAAAGATTGTGGATAATTTTTGAGATCAGCTACCAATTTGACCTTAGTGAAACGAAGACTTAATGGCATGTCAGATCAGTTCGAAAAGATCAAATTGGCAGGAATAAAGAGCATGTCATCAGCATTGATACTGAATTGTGAACTGATGAAATCAGAAAGGTTGTTGATGAAAATTAGGAACAACATCAGTCTAAGAATAGAGCCCTGGGAGACACCCACATGAGTGCAAAGAGATCGTGAAGAGTGGCTGTGAATCCAGAAGCAAAACTGCTATTTGTAAAATATGGCACCCCAGGAGTGCTCATGATGTCCTCTCAATTATTCATTGCGTTAAACAATAGGACCATCAAAAGGAAGGAAACTACTGACAAAACAGACAAATAAAACACTAGAGAAATGTTTACAACTAAAAATAAATACAATAGATAAATTTCACTAATGGGAATGTAACAAGGGAAAAAGATGAAGACGTTTTTTTTATATCTTTTCCTAATTTACATATTTTATATATGCTTCTTTCATCTTTCTCTCTTCTTATATAAATTTAACTAGAAATACTTACATAATTTACATTGTTTGGACTCTTGTCCTTTTCTTTGTTGCAATAATCACAACATTTGTCCATTGCACGCACTGACCTTCTTCAAGTGGTTGTAACAGTTCAACATGCCATGCCTCTTCCAGATATTTCAGTATCAGTTATTTCACTTTAGTAACTCAATTATCCAAGTGTTGCTCACCTCTGCTATGGGCAGGTATTGAACCCACAGTTCGTTGGGTCAAGTCACTGGTTTACTTTAACCAATGGTTTTATCCACTGAAGACACTTTTAAACCCAAAGAGTTGTGAGTTCAATTGCCTCACTGCATAGGTTGAAAAAAGTTCCGAGTTCAATACCTGGCCACAGCAGAGGTGAACAAAAAATTGGGAGAGTTGAGTCACTAAAAGGAATTAACTAAAATATAGACAGAATTAGAAATACCTGTGAAAATTACATTGTTTTCCTATTTGAATTTTCTGATGAATCTTAATTCTTCAATTAATGATTGAATAAGCTAATGGTGAGTTCTACAGCAATAAAATATCTGTAGAAATTCCCCTATCACATTTTGAAATATTTGAGCTTAACAACTTTAACAAATTACAATAACAACCATAAATATGAATGCTGGTTGTTATTTTAAGAAGTGGGTACAAATGAAAACATTTGAAACTGACATTTTCCATTTCACTGAAACATCCATTAAACACTTCACTTCACTTCATTTTAATTTTTCCACAAGAAATAAAAGCCTTGATTGACTATGTCGTTTGATTTAAATCCAGTAATGAGCACTTCTGCAATGTATTGTCATTAAAAGCAGAAGAATGACTGCAAGAAACAAGAGATTTCAAAGAATATATATTGTGGCTTGTGACGGATTAAGCAATGTTGAGTCTGGTCAGTACCTAGATGGGTGACTGCTTGATAATACCAAGTACTGTAAGCTTGGATGTTCGGGTAATATAGTGTAAGTACTTACAATAGCTCATCTCAGAACTATAGACAGATCCTGATGAAGGCCAGAGTGTACAACAGGCAAAACGTTGCGAATATGGTAATAAAGATGAGGACAACAGTTTTAAAAATGTAAATAATTACAATACCTCATCTCAGAAATCTAGATAGATACTGTATATTACAGATAACATTTCTTTCGAGTCTTTTCAAAAATTATTTTTCTGTGAAAAAAAAGTGCCATACACTCCACAAAAATATACTCTCCAATATATGTTCACAAAGTTAAATTCACTGCAAAAGAACCGTATATTTTACAAGTATAAAGCTTTTTTATTTTTCACAAATGTAACTCAAAACTGCACTTTTGCAGAAAAGATCGACATACTTGAACATTGTTTCATTGAAAAGCAAGTGCTACACACTTCAGAAGGGTGTGGCTTCTCTCCAGTGAAGATCTACACATTCACATATGATTCCTGCATTATTCATTTGAATATGCATGTTTGAACATGGCTTCACTGAAAAGCAAGTGCCACACACTTCAAAAGAATGTGGCTTCTCTCCAGTGTGTGTTTATAAATGCATCAATGAACGTGAATTCTGTGAAAAAAGATGAGCCAGACAGCACACAAAGATAGAGTCCGTCACAAGTATTTGTTTGAAAAAGTGAATTTCTGTATAAAAGAATTACACATGAACAAGTTTATGGTTTCTCTCCTGTGTGTTTTTGAATATGTTGGTTCAATTTGGACTTCTGTGAGAAGGAGCAGCCACACACTTCACAAGAATATGAATTCTCTCTAGTATGTGTTTGCATATGCCTCACCAAATTTGACATCCGTGAAAAGAAACAACCACACACTTCACAAGAATGCGGCTTTGCTCCTGTGTGTGTTTGTACATGTCGGCTCAATTGCGTCTTATTTGAAAAGGAAGAACTGCACATTTCACAAGAATAGGGCTTTTCTCCAGTGTGTGTCCGAATATGCACCACCAAATTTGATTTTTTTGAAAAGGAAGATCCACACACTTCACAAGAAAATGGCTTCTCTCCAGTATGTGTTTTCATATGTTGGTTTAACATAGACTTCTTTGAAAAGGGAGAACCACAAACTTCACAAGAATATGGCTTCTCTCCAGTGTGGATTCGCATATGCACCACCAAATCAGATTTATCTGACATAGAACAGCTGCATACTTCACATGAATATGGTTTCTCTCCAGTGTGTGTTCGCAAATGCCTCACCAAATGTGCTTTCCGTGAAAAGGAAGTGCCACACACTTCACAAAACCTTGGCTTTTCTCCAGTGTGTGTTTGCATATGCCGAATCAAATTTGCTTTCTGTGAAAAGGAAGAGCTGCACAATTCACAAGAGTAGGGTTTCTCTCCAGTGTGTGTTCGCATATGTTGGTTTAACTTGGACTTCTGTAAAAATGCTGAGCCACACACTTTACAAGAATATGGTTTCTCTCCAACATGGTTTTTTAATTGATTTTTCAAAGTTGAACTTTTAGTTAGTTTACAGTCATAAGGTTCAAAACAGTATTTTTTTCCTGTGTTATTTTCCATATTTTCTTTTTTTAAAGCTATAAATATGAATGAAACATTAGAAATTAGCAATGTAAATTCATAAAATATTTAAAAACAAAAACAAAAATCTGCATGCTATAATTTCTTTCCAGTTTGTGTTTAAATATATTGCCTCAAACTTGATTAATTATTTTAAAAAATTGTCTATTTCATGGATGTTTCCAGTGTGTTTTTATCAATGTTGCTATAACATTGACATCTGTCAGCACCAAAATAAAAGCAATATACATTGGTCTCTATCAGATGTGAGCATTATATATACTTCACAAGAAATGTGTGTTTTCATATATGCACCATCAAATTTCACTTCATATAATGGAAGAGCTACACAATTTAGCAGTTTAATTTTACTATTAGAAAATTTATTGCATAAATTTCACAAGATTTTTGCCCTAGGGATCTTCCATGTATTCTTTTTCATTAGTCTACCAACAAATGATAATTTATTCAAATTTATGAAATGCTGTTTTCTTTAAGTAGGAACATCTGTAAAAAAAAAAAAAAAAAAATTAATTGAAAATATGGCTAAAGTATTTCAAGAGAGTGAAATATGACACAAAATTAATGATTACAATTGCTGTCTCATCATCTGTATTGGCAGGGCCAGTGCAAGGGTCCTATGCTGACCGACACAATCTATGATACATGACCCCCCACACTGCTACATCTAGATTTTCATCCGGTAGTATTCATATCAGGTACAAATTTCATTGTAACCTAATTATGTACAATAATAGATCATATGCAATATAGGTGAAAAACCCAACTAGAAAAATTTTTAAATAAGTACAATGTATCTAAACACAAATTAGAGACATGTCATAATAGATCTTAAATAAATCAACTACGTTCTGTGGCAATTTTTAACATCAACTTGACATTTTTCTTGTAAAAAAGTTGAATAATTTTAACACACTCAATTTTAGCTATTTCAACTGTAAAATGATGTGATTTTGCCATTAATCAAGTAGTACACTTACATTTATAAAGTCTAGGTACCAAAGAGGAAAGCTCATCAGAACAATTACCCTGAAAATATTTATAGAAAAAACACAGGGAAGCTATGTTATGTTCGTAGAAATGTGATTGACGCTGAGATGCCAGGTCAGGACCAATAACATTGTAGATTCTTCTTTTTATCAGTAATCTTTAATTATATAGCAGAAGCACCAGACCAGATGTGGCAGCAATATTCCATGCATGGATAACATATTTTTCATCAAATCTGATTTCTATCCACATGAATAGCATTTCTTTAAATATTAGTTTTACTTTATTAAAGTGATATGTCAGAAGATTTACATGCAAAATTTCAAAATAATTGTTTTAACTGAATAATTTTCTATATATTTTTTAAAGTTCAGCATGAATATGATGTGTTAAACTCACCAAATTATTTAAGTTCAGAAAATATATTCCAAAATAAGACATCTGTAAAAAAAGAAAGAATATTTAGAATAGAATTTATTAACTCAACAAATATTATTTCAAGAGGCTAATTGCATTTTTTTTACAGATTAATTCATGTTAATAAATGCATTATCATGTTAATACATGTTATATACATTATTATATATCCTGTTTGCAGAGCTTGCTAGTGGCAAGAGGCTATGTGAAGGCCCGAAGCTACGCTTCAAGAATCAATTGAAAACATACCTGACACAGGCCAACATCAACCCTGAGACTTGCAAATCAGCCTTCCTGAAGTAGGACAATCGGGATTGTGGGGACAGCGTGGGTAAGGCTTTGGAGTTCAACTGTCTACATGAAGAAGATCATGCAGTCAGGAGTGCCTGACTTGACAGCCATATCTACCGCTCATACTCCTCTGTGACCCCTGCTCATGAATCTTCAAGAGTAGGTCAGCCCTCCACAGCCATGTTTGTTGCCACCACCACCAGAGAAAGGGAATAAGGAGAGAGAATAACAATTCCAATGCTGGTGTACAACCTGGTACTGACAACTATATATATATATATATATATATATATATATATATATATATATATATATATATATATATATATAGAGAGAGAGAGAGAGAGAGAGGGGCATGGTGGAGTAATGGATATCGGCTTGGACTGAGGAATCGGAGAGCCGAGTTCAAATTCCAGTCGAATCCATTACGTTCACTAATACCCTTGGGAAAAGGTATGAATTTTCTTCTTCTCCCTCCAGCTATGGGTAAATAGCAGGACAGACTGGGTTCTATAGCCTTGGATGGCAACTGGTCTAGAAGGACAACTCTGAATTCAAAAACCTGCAGAGGGTTGTTTAGGGACCTTGTGGCACTTAGTGCATCAGTTCTCTGTATTCGGCCCTTCAAAAAGTGTGGATGGTCCTGCATGAAACCTTCACCACTATAATCAATTCTCATGTGCTGCTGTCGGGCTGTTGGTTTCCTGGGAACTGATATGCTTGGCCCTCGTACATCGGATTCGATGGAAGAGTCGAGCGATATATATATATATATATATATATATATATATTTTTCATTGCAATTATAATTGCTAACATCTAATTAAACTGTAATTAAAACTTAAAACTCATATATACATAGTTTAAGGCCATTTTGTTTAATTTTTTTTAATTCTGCAGAAGATCAAAAATAAAATTCTTGATTATGTCTCTTGACATGAATAAATAATGGACATTTTCAGAGAGACCAAAAATTATTGAGAATTTTGACAACTCCTGTTGATTGTATTTTTGTCTGTTTAATAAAGTTTCTGATAGAGTAAAGAAATTGGTTAAGGCCTTTTAACTGACCTGAATATTTCCATAAAGTTTTCTAATCAATTGGCTTTTGTATTTTATATGATTTATGGCACAAATTTTTTAAAGTAGGATTGTAAGATAGCAACTGTTTGAATTTTCAACATGTTGACAAGTGGACATACCCTGCTGGAGAAAATATATTTTTGTTATATTTTTGGCAAATGTAAGTAAGTAAGTATCTAATTAAATTACCATTTGTTCATGCTTAGAATATCGCGGTCACATATGGTTTGGTGCCCTGGTATTTAACTTGGCGCGTTAATAAGACGCAAAGAAGAATCTGCAATATTATTGGTCTTGATCTGGCAGCTCAGCTCCAGTCACTTTCCAACCATCATAAGGTTGCCTCTCTATGTCTTTTCTATAAATATTTTCATGGAGCTTTTCACTATGATACCTACAGTTTTTGAATTTAAGCGCAGCACCAGACTGGTGTCAAGGTTTCATCAACTTGCAATTGAGCTGACTAGATGTAGCCGTAAATTTTATGTTAACAATTTCATCTCTTGCACTTCTTGCTTATGAAACTACCTTCTGGCTCCATGCTTTCCAGCCAACTTTAACCTGCAAAAATTTAAATGCAATCTCAATTGCTATCTGCTGTCCATCTGATTACTATCTACTCTTTCTGATCATCATTATAGTTTTTGTCCCTAATTCTCTCACCCCTTGTGTTTTAGTGGTATTACTACCTTGCTTGGGGTGATTCTGAAAAAAAAAAAAAATTTTTTTAAATCTATAATTCATGCTTAAATTTACTATTCTTTGTTTTAAACACATGTATAGAAGAGATACTAGATTTTTTAAAGTGTTTTAATTTTACATATTTGGTTTAAAAATGTCTAAAATCTTTAAGGACGTAAAATGATTTTTTTCTTTTTGTGGTTTAACTTGGGTTTTTATCTTTCAAATGAAATCACAATTTAACTTCAAAGAAGACATTTAAATTATTTACAGCTTCTTTCAAAATGTGTGTTCAATGCATGTGTAAAAAAAAAAAAAACCTGCTGATTTAATTGTTTGTTGGTTTATCTATCGACAGTGATATTTAAAAAACAAAAGAAGAAAAATAAGATTGTAATGAGCTGACAGATGGTTAAAAATGAACATACGTCCAGGCAATTTAAATTAGTTTTTGAAATACAGCAGCATATTTTGCTTATTGGAAATATTAAATTTGAATTAGCTTGAAATTGAAGCTAAAAAAAATAATATGAAAAAAGAAGTAAAAAAAGAAATCTATTTGTATGGGGTTCAGTTAGTGATTGAGGAGAATGGAGTTCAAGCGACAAGGGGCAACATAAAAAATATTAGATACTCAGTGAGATATTTAAAAAAAAAAAAAAAGGTCCGTGAAAATAATGCATTGAATTCACAAACTTTTTTCGACTTACCTTTCATTTTATTTTATTTTAAAATTAAAAAAAAAAAAAAATCAATTTTTTTTTCAGCAGAAGAAATGTAACTCTAGTTTGTTTGTTTTTACTTATATCGACTTTCTTTCTGAATTGGTTGGGTTTTGTATGATTTTTTCGTCAATCTACAAAATTAATTAATTGTTTCGTTCAATTTGAAACAATTATTTTTCAATTGCAAAACCTCGGGAAAACGAGATGTAAACGTCAAATTTATCAGAGAATTACACCGTCTGAGAACGAATTAGGCGGTGACAGACATCGATTCGTTCTCCGTGAAAAAGGATACGGGATAGTGTCGCAAGGCCGCCAGTATGGATCTAAAAACTATTCAGTCGTAATTGATCTGGCTATCTAAGTGCTCCAATAATAGGAAATATTTTATATAAAAAATGTGTAATTTTAATAAAGATTTTGTTGTTTATGGCATGCAGATTACGACCCGCGCTCAGTTTGCGTTTCCCGAATACAGGTGTTAAAATGTACAATGCTACATTCGAAAATGACTTGATAAAAAAATTTGATAAAAATTTTAAAATCTATGGCAGCATATTATTTTGCTTATTGGAAATATTAAATTTGATCTATTAGCTTGAAATTGAAGCTAAAATAATATGAAAAAAAGAAGTCTAAAAGAAAGCTATCATTGTATATTTGTATAGAGTGATTGAGGGGAATAGAGATCAAGTGACAACAAGGCACAACTTAAAAAATATGAAGAGAGATATCCAAAAAAACCATGACAATTTCATTATAATAAATGCAAATTTTATTAAATATTAGGGAGGCACAGATTTAGTGCTTTGTGCACCCTGAGAAGTGGGTAATAAATTGCTGGACAACTTTTTTTCCCCCCCTAAAATAAGGCTCAATGGTAATTGTGGGAAAAAGATTATATTTACAATCAAAATCAATCAAATAACATAAAATATCACATGAAAAACACCAACATATACAAAACAATGTGAATTACAAGGAAGAACGTAATGGTTTCAGTGAGGTTGAACCCAGTTAAAAGGGGATACAGTGTAACCCGGATATAAGAGAGTTGTCGGGACCGGAGAAGAAGTCTCTTATATCCGGGTTTCTCTTATATCCGGGTTTGGTCTATTTTGTATACATTAACACAGGCTCTAATTTGGGACCAGAGAAAATCTCTCTTATATCCGGGTTTGGTCTATCTTATATACATTAACACAGGCTCTAATTTGGGACCAGAGAAAATCTCTCTTATATCCGGGTTTCTCTTATATCCGAGTTTGGTCTATTTTGTTTAGGTAATTATGGCAACACTTTGGGACCAGAGAAAATCTCTCTTATATCCGGGTTACACTGTATTTACCTTGAAGGTATAAAATGTGAATGTTCTTAATAGTTCTTGTGATTTGAGTTGATGAATTTGTGACAGAATCTGTTCATGACTTCTGAGTTCAAAGTTTTCAATGTAGAGCCTTGTTTTCAGAAATGTACTTATTCTCTGTTGTGGAAACAACCATTTTTTTTCAATAGTCAGGACAAAAATGAGAGTTAATTCTGTCATGAAAATAACAATTTGGTTGTCAAAACTTCTTTGAGGAGAGGTATCATGGCCATTTTTTTTGAGTTCCCACTTAGACCAGATTTCAAATGGTTTTAGAAGGCATCCTCGATGTTCGTGTTTTTAACTCCCCAATGTTTTGTTTTTTTCCAGCTCCCCCGATGTTTGAATTGCAGGGATTTTTCTAGCCAAAGGTTAACTTCAATTTACCTGAAAAATTATGATGCTCAATACAAGTATTTCAGACTAGCAGTAGAGCCCGGCGTTGCTCGGGGATGTAACAGTAAGAGATAGATCAAGTATCGACCATCATAAAGACTGAAAAATAAAATTGACAAAGACTATTGTTTAAGGTTGACGGACATGCATGTCTTAATTAGTTTTTTTTTTACTAATTGGTCAAACCCAAACTCAAACAAAAACCTTGTTTTCAATCGTTATGAGTCTACCGATTGAATAGAATTTTATTATAAACAATTGTCTTGTAAGTTGAATTTTTAAAGCATTCTGAATGTAAAAATAAAGAAAAAAGTGTGCAAGACAATAAGAAACACTACCTGCCAAAAAAAAAGTGAAGTTTTGTTGAAATCGGTTGAAAAATGTAGGAAATCCGATCCCATATATAAATGAACACACTCACACACACAAACAACCTGGGTTTTATAAGTATAACTCTATATGAGTTGTCCCCCTTCCATTCTCGCGATGCCTCTTAATCGTGTTTTCAAATTGATTTCGTGCAAAAACAATTGTGTTTTTCCAATTTATGGCACTGTTAGAACCACCACAATGTAATTTTACATAGTCCTGTGAAGTTTTGTTGAAATCGGTTGAAAAATGTAGGAAATCTGATCCAATATATAAACGTACAGACACACACACACACACACACACACACACACACAATCTGCGTTTTATAATAAGTAAGATTTCAAATAGCTTGTCTAGCCATTGGTTAAAAAATTACATTTATCAAAATAATTTATTAGAAAATAGTAGTAGAAAAACACTTGATTTTCTTTTCCTTTCCTTCAATTGACTTCTTGGTCAAGGAGTTGTGCATGCAGGCTGACAATGTTCAGGTTTCAATAAATTATTTTACAGTGTAACCCGGATATAAGAGAGTTGTCGGGACCGGAGAAGAAGTCTGTTATATCCGGGTTTGGTCTATTTTATATACTAACACAGGCTCTAAATTGGGACCAGAGAAAATCTCTCTTATATCCGGGTTTCTCTTATATCCGGGTTACACTGTATTACATTTATTTATCCCTTTCCCCAAACTACTGAGAACCGAAATTTACTCAACAAAAAAAAAAAAATTCTTTTTTTAACAATAAAAGCTTCTAGAAAGATTTTTCACTTTTAAAAATTCATTTTTTAAAACTTAGAGGTATTGCATTTCGTTGTAGGTACCTAAGTGGTACAAAATTGAATTTCTCGAAATTTTATAAAATTAAATGAGTGGTCGTGTGTTTGTGGGTGGTGGCAACATGTGTAAAAAAAAAAAATGATTTTAGCAACATTTTATAAAAAGGAAACGTTGATAAAATAATTTAATTCGTTTGTGAAAAAGTCGTGAAAGATTCATTAGTAAAATTAAAATATGACAATTATTTAATTTTTACAAGAATTATCAACTCAATGAGTGTTTTTATCGCAAAAACAACAAAACTACAGTGTAACCTGGATATAAGAGAAACCCGGATATAAGAGAGATTTTCTCTGGTCCCAAATTAGAGCCATACTTACCTAAACAAAAAGGACCAAACCCGGATATAAGAGAAACCCGGATATAAGAGACTTCTCCGGTCCCGACAACTCTCTTATATCCGGGTTACACTGTGTAGTCTAAAATTTCCTATTTTGCCCCAACCCCACTGACGCAAGGAAAACAAGATTTTTAAATCCGAATTTCGAACCTTAAAATTTCTTTTTTTTTTTTTTTTTGCAAGTAAAAAGGATAAAAAAAATATAATTTAATAATAAAAAAAATCCATTGGTCTTTCCTCTTCTTAAATAACAAAAATTCTGACGATAAAACTTTGTGTCAAACCTTCAACTTATATGCATGTACACCAAAACACTAATAAATTCAATAGTTATGTTTTGAACCATTATGTTTTGTCTTGTATTTTATACTATGTACTATTTTACGTCAAATATAAATTGGATTGTGACCGCTACATGTTTGGTAACCTCCAGCGTCTTTGCTTGTCCTTTTCCACATCATTTCCAGTCAAAAATAAATAATTATGGTGATGCGCGCTACAAGTGAGCATAAATCACAAGTCATAAATTTTTTTTTACTATGGTTGTGTTGAAATATGTTACAACAAATATCAAAATAGTGGTATTTCTTAAAGAATATATTTATTGACAAACAAAAGATATGTGCCGATCCATATCACACACACATACATATGACAAACATTCATTGGTTAATAAATCACCACTACGTTATTATAGACAATTTACAAATCGCAGCAATGCGACAATTTTGTAATCGCTCTATTTTCATGTAGTCAATTTTGTGCTCTTTTGGGAGAAACGGATCCCAGAAGCTTACTTAAGTCTCCCCAAATCTTGCTCGCTGATTGGTCAATGCCAACCAATCAGATTGTCTGCACGTGAAGAATAATTCTTCCTGCGCAGAGATCTTGATCTTGTCACATGATTACATTATCTATAAATAGCAAACACAAGCCAGTTGCTTTCTCTCTTTCTCTTCTTGCTTCAAGATGTATTCCCAAAGAACCTTCGTCTCGACTATGGGCAGTCAGACATTAAATAATATTTCACGCATTTATGTATGTACAAACTTTTCCGAACTTTTCCAACCTTCTCACTCACATCACCACTCGCATGCTGAACATTCCTTATAGACTCACATAATCTTTTCTTACACAGCAAAAATCTTCCGAGAACAGTCATTATAAACATTCTTCCAGTGAACTTTGAAATACAAAAATAATAGATAAAGAGAGACAACTCTTGTTTTATTCAACTTTTTCTTACTTAAATGCATGCTTTCTTTCACATCGTTGTACATCTTGTTAAATACATATTTTATGTGCAATGATGTCTTTTGCTTATCCTTTTTCACGTCAGTTTTGTTTCCTAATCTAAAGTTAAATTGATGTCATGAAGTCCTCATTTTAGTTCATTTAAAGAATTTACAATAAGTTTACCTCAAGCTATGTAAATGTCGATAAATATATCATGAGTAAAAAATATTCAAGATGGATACAGGTTAGTGAGAAGGGGTCCCATAAATTCAGTAGCCTACGGGCCTCAAAAGTCAAATTCTAACTCTGCATATATTTAGATTTCTTTCTCTTTTTCTGATATTGTATGTATCAGTTTGTTTTCAACAAGAAAAAGAAAAAACTGAATTTAACACAATTTCATTTCCTTGATTCCTCTTCTCTCTCACCCCACTCTTCTTTATCCAGTTTAGGCATATGAAAACAAAGAAATAAATGACCTTCAAACATGGCTCTACAGATTTAGAATGTTTGGCTTTCTTGAAAATACATGATAGAAGAAACAGAACGTGTTTACATAAGGAGAGTGTAATGTATTTAAATTGTTTGATGAATGCGTGTAATATTTTAGGAGTAGCAGCATGCCAAGAAGCTACATTAATGCTACTACTAAAATCTGTTTTGACATAACTCAGTTGTAAGTTCTAAATGTGCTTAATTTAACATCGCTAAGCTTTTGTAATAAAGTATACTCAAATCAAATATGTGAAAGGTCATGTAATTAAGATTTTAGCATCCAGCTTCTTCACAACAATGAAAACCAACCATAGTTAAAGTATTGCTGAAAACTGAATAACTAACTCAACCTCACAAATATTTATAAGAAATAATTAGGCTCCAGAAATCTAAAAAGTTAGATTTTACTAAACTTTATTGATTATTGGTTAATAAATATTTTCCCAATTTTTAAATATCTATTCTAAGGTGGGAAAATATTGCTGATCATTTTTTGAAGTGATCTGATAAGTTTCATAGCAGACGATAAACATAATTGTCTGAAAAATTCAAAGGTTTTCAGCGCGTTTACAATTAACATTGCTGATTGGTTAATATATGCAAATGTGAAAATCCAAATTAGAGTTGATGTTGTGCACAAAAATAAGTTTTAGTAATACTATTTAAATTTATTACATTTTTCTACAAGTCATTAACATGGTTCCACGCTTCTCCTTCACCAACGTGACTAATTATTAGCTTTCCTCTGCACACATCTTTATTCCTCAGTAGTATTAGGCAAATAAATATATTTCTTTAATCTCCTGAAAAGTATTTATATTAAGTTATCATCATCTCCATAACACCAAGGACAAATCAATCAATTAACTTCATTTTGCAAACCAGATACTTGGATAAGGAAAACAAAAGATTGAAAACCCTGTAACAAAATGAAGGCTAATCAGGGTGACACACACCACACTTCCCAGTCTCAGTATAAACTCAGGAAAAGAGGGCTTCGAAGTCAGTCCCCTCTACTCTTTCACCAGAATGCAGGACAGGCTAGTTCACTCCACTCTAATCACCAAAGACCTAATCAAGATGATTAGATGAGGGAGTCTTTCTCTCTCTGTTCTAACATACTGTGATTTATGAACTCCTAGAAGTAGAGCCCCGCATTGCCCGGGGATGTAACAGTAAGAGATAGATCAAGTATCGACCATCATAAAGACTGAAAAATAAAATTGACAAAGATTATTGCTTAAGGTTGATGGACACGGATGTCTTAATTAGTCTTTTTTTTTTTTTACGAATTGGTCAAACCCAAACAAAAACATTGTTTTCAATCGTTATGAGTCTACCGATTGAATAGAATTTTATTATAAACAATTGTCTTGTAAATGGAATTTTTAAAGCATTCTGAATGTAAAAATAAAGAAAAAAAAAAAAAGTGTGCAAGACAATAAGAAACACTACCTGCCAAAAAAAAAAAAAGTGAAGTTTTGTTGAAATCGGTTGAAAAATGTAGGAAATCCAATCCCATATACAAACGTACAGACACACACACATACACACACACACACACACCACCCTGGTTTTATAATAAGTATGATGTCTCCCAAGGAGACAAGTTTGTATTTGTATACAATAAATAAAATAAACCTTCCAAAACAACATTTGCTAAACATTCATTCATTTTGAATGTAAAAAAAAAAATTAACATTCTACATAAAAATCCACACTGGTGACGCCAAAATGATATGGAAATCCTGGTGTGATAAGTAATTATCAATACAGATGAATTTATTTTCAAGAGTGAGACTCTTCTTATTGGCGGCATGGTATGACGAAGCTTGAAATTCGCATGATGCATGTTTTTGTTTTTATTAATCGGAATCACTCCAAGCAATGCCACTAAAACACAAAAGGTTATAGGGTGTGGACGATTTAGGAACAGAAACATTAATGATGAACAGAAAGAAAAGATAGTAATCAGAAGGACAGTAGATAGTGATTGACGTTGCATTTAAAATTTTGTCGATTAAACTTGACTGGAAAGCATGGAGCTAGAAGGGAAATCCATAAATGAGAAATGCAAGAGAACTGTTAACATAGAATTTACGGTTACAGCCAGCCAGCCAGCCAGCCCACCTGTAAATTGATGAGATCTCGACGCCAGTCTAATGCTGTGCTTAAGCTCAAAAACTCTAGGTACTATCATGACGAGCTCATTCGAGCAATTACCATGAAAGTGTTTATACAAAAGACATAGAGAAGCAACCTTACAGCAGTGGGAAAATGACTGGAGCTGAGCTGCCAGATTAGGACCAAAAATATTGCTGATTCTTCTTTGGATCTTATCAACAAGCTCAAGGTAAATAGCAGGCACACCGGAGTATATGTGGCAGAAATATTCTAAGCATGGTCGAATGGTAGACTTATGGATATACTTTCAGTTTTTTATGCTTGACAAGAGTTGAAAAGGGACAACTGCTGCTAACAGGGTTTTCACTGTTTCTGCCTGTGGCTAAAATGAATGTAGTGGCTGCCAAAGAAAATATATTCAGTTTAAATTCAGGAGTCATAAAAATGACCTCGAAATGACATATATTTCAGTTTACATTCTTATCCCGTTATCCAGAATTAAAAAATAGCCCTTGCAACACAGATGTCCATTTCAATTTCTTTCAAATTGTGTGTATATATTTTAATTAAGAGGTGCCACTGTAGATAGTGGCTCAGATTAAGGAATCGGAGAGCCGAGTTGAAATTCCAGTCGAATCCATTACATTCACTTACATGCTAATACTCTTGTGAAAAGTATGAATCCTCTTCTTCTTCAAAATGACATATTTCAGTTAATATTATTTTCTGGTTACCCAGGAATTGTTGCCAGACAAAAACAAGTGCTTGCGAAACATGTGGCACTATTACTGGTAAATATGAAAGTTATTTGGATAGAAGGAATGATATACTGACAGGGATAGACTGAGCGACATACCAGTAAACCACTGTGGGAAGGACTGAAGATTTTATGTCTTAAAAAGTCAAAATTTCAAGAACAAGACATCTAGCTAAAGACAACATTTAATTTTACAATGGGGCCATATGATAGATATTCTGAAATTTGATGGATGACCATCAGCTAAAATTGCTGATCCTGAAAGAAAGTGAAGAGAATCAAATAAGATTTAAAATCATAATTCGGAGATAAGGATTTTCTTGGAAAATGTCCCTTAAATGACCTGAAAGCAAAAAAGCCATCTGGTTTGTGGTTTCTATTTTGGACAAGGAAAACATAAAACTAATATGGGAATTTTTTCTGCATAGGCATCATGCTTAAAATGATAATTCTTTTCACTTAATGAACTTGGAAAGTAAGTCTCACCTGTCAGTCAAGAACTATTCATTAGAAGATGGCTGAGGTAGCAGGCGCAGATGAGACATTGAGGAAGGTGGAGGAGCTATACACGCCCACTGAGGAGTGTTAGTGGGAGATGCTAACAAGGAAAGTGGGGAAACTTCCAAATTAGGAAGTTATTAATTTTTCAGAACCCAGACATCAGAAAGGAGTTTTATTGAAATCTAGGGAAATACCGAATTTGCCAATGTGTCATGCCCCCCTGCTGGTTTTAGGCAAATGTCAATAAATAAAAATGCTTTGAAGCGAGATCAGATTGTTCTGGAAAATTGTTCCAGTCACCGGACAAGAGATACATCATGTGACTGCCAAGAACCGCCAACATCAGCCTTGGGCCAAACTTCACCAAGTCAGAAAAATGTCACATCTCACTTATGAAGTGAGTTGGGTCGAATAATCGCCTGCTTGTACCAGCCGAATACAAAGATACCTGATGACGATTTAATCTTGGCCAACGTTATGATCAAAACTGATCACACGGGATAAGGCAAGGCCTGGATTGAAACGATCACCTATTTGATCAGCCACAGGTATTGGATATTTGGATTGAGGGTAATATACAAATGTTCATTTCAATTTAATTCAAATTTTGTGTGTATATTTTAATTCAATGACAGACTTAATTTCTAAAAAAACGAAAAAAAAAAAAAAACAAGTTTAAAATATAATTTATTACCAAATAATATTCGTTCATAATGTCTTATAATTATCTGATCATTTCGGGTCTAAAAATTAAGTTTTTTTTCATTTGTTTTACTGGCTTATTGAATTTATTGCTCAGCCCAATGTAGAGGTTGTCCAGACTGAATTGAGAAGGGAATGGATTGTGGATAATTTTTGAGATCAACTGCCAATTTGACCTTAGTGAAACGAACAGACTTAATGGCAAGTCAGATCAGTTCCATAAGATCAAATTGGCAGGAATAAAGAGCATGTCATCAGCATTGAGACTGAATTCTGAACTGATGAAATCAGAAAGGTTGTTGATGAAAATTAGGAACAACATCAGTCTAAGAATAGAGCCCTGGGAGACACCCACATGAGTGCAAAGAGATTGTGAAGAGTGGCTGTGAATCCAAAAGCAAAAACTGCTATTTGTAAAATATGGCTCCCCAGGAGTGCTCATAATGCACTACCTCCTCTCAATTATTCATAGCGTTAAACAATAGGACCATCAAAAGAAAGGGGACTATTGACAATAGAACACTAGAGAAATGTTTACAACTAAAAAAAAATAAAATAGATAAATTTCACTAATGTGAATGTAACAAGGGAAGAAGATGAAGACTTTTTTTTTTTATACCTTTTCTTAATTTACATATTTTATATTTCTTTCATCTTTCTCTCTTCTTATATTAATTTAACTAGAAATACTTAAATAATTTACATTGTTTGGACTCTTGTCCTTTTCTTTGTTGTAATAATCACAACATTTGCCTATTGCACGCACTGACCTTCTTCAAGTGGTTGTAACAGTTCCACATGCCATGTCTCTTCCAGATATTTCAGTATCAGTTATTTCCCTTTAGTAACTCAATTATCCAAGTGTTGCTCACCTCTGCTGTGGGCAGGTATTGAACCCACAATTCTTTGGGTCAAGTCACTGGTTTACTTCAACCAATGGTTTTATCCACTGAAGATACGTTTAAACCCAAAGAGTTGTGAGTTCAATACCTGGCCACAGCAGAGGTGAACAAAAAATTGGGAGAGTTGAGTTACTAAAAGGAATTAACTAAAATATAGACAGAATTAGAAATACCTGTGAAAATTACATTATTTTCTGATGAATCTTAATTCTTCAGTTAATGATTGAGTAAGCTAATGGTGAGTTCTACAGCAATAAAATATCTGTAGAAATTCCCCTATCACATTTTGAAATATTTGAGCTTCACAACTTTAACAAATTACAATAACAACCATAAATATGAATGCTGGTTGTTATTTTAAGAAGTGGGTACAAATGAAAACATTTGAAACTGACATTTTCCATTTCACTGAAACAGCCATTAAACACTTCTATCTTCACTTTATTTTCTCACTGAAACCAAATAGTGTCTCTGATATGTCTTTTCCATCTTCATGTACAATAAAAATAGATTAGTCCATTATTTATGAGGTACTGACAGGGTGTAATGATCGTGCTAAAGAATTGGCAAGAAAAATTATATGTATTAATTATGAAATATGATAACATTCATTTTAATTTTTCCACAAGAAATAAAAGCCTTGATTGACTGTCGTTTGATTTAAATCCAGTAATGAGCACTTCTGCAATGTATTGTCATTAAAAGCAGAAGAATGACTGCAAGAAAAAAGACATTTCAAAGAATATATATTGTGGCTTGTGACAGGTTAAGCAATGTTGAGTCTGGCCAGTACCTAGATGGGTGACTGCTTGATAATACCAAGTACTGTAAGCTTGGATGTTCGGGTAATATAGTGTAAATACTTACAATAGCTCATCTCAGAACTATAGACAGATCCTAATGAAGACCAGAGTGTACAACAGGCAAAACGTTGCGAATATGGTAATAAAGATGAGGACAACGGTTTTAAAAATGTAAATAATTACAATACCTAATCTCAGAAATGTAGATAGATATTGTATATTACAGATACTATTTCTTTCCAGTGACATTTCAAAAATTATTTACCTGTGAAAAAAAAGTGCCATACACTCCACAAAAATATACTCTCCAATATATGTTCACAAAGTTAAATTCACTGCAAAAGAACCATATATTTTACAAGTATAAAGCATTTTTATTTTTTTTTTTTTTACAAAGGTTATCTATAACTGCACTTTTGCAGAAAAGATCGACAGACTTGAACATTGTTTCATTGAAAAGCAAGTGCTACACACTTCAGAAGGATGTGGCTTCTCTCCAGTGTCTATCTATAAATGCATCAATGAATGTGAATTCTGTGAAAAAAGATGAGCCAGACAGCACACAAAAATAGAGTCCATCTCAAGTATTTGTTTGAAAAAGTGAATTTCTGTATAAAAGAAGAATTACACATAAACAAGTTTATGGTTTCTCTTCTGTGTGTTTTTGAATATGTCGGTTCAATTTGGACATCTGTGAGAAGGAGCAGCCACACACTTCACAAGAATATGAATTCTCTCTAGTATGTGTTTGCATATGCCTCACCAAATTAGACATCTGCGAAAAGGAAGAACCACACACTTCACAAGAATGTGGCTTTGCTACTGTGTGTGTTTGTACATGTCGGCTCAATTGCGTCTTATTTGAAAAGGAAGAACTGCACATTTCACAAGAATAGGGCTTTTCTCCAGTGTGTGTCCGAATATGCACCACCAAATTTGATTTTTTTGAAAAGGAAGACCCACACACTTCACAAGAAAATGGCTTCTCTCCAGTATGTGTTTTCATATGTTGGTTCAACATGGACTTCTTTGAAAAGGAAGAACCACACACTTCACAAGGATATGGCTTCTCTCCAGTGTGTGTTCGCATATGCACCACCAAATCAGATTTATCTGACATAGAACAGCCACATACTTCACAAGAATATGGTTTCTCTCCAGTGTGAATTCGCAAATGCCTCACCAAATTTGACATCCGTGAAAAGGAATAACCACACACTTCACAAGAATGCGGCTTTACTCCTGTGTGTGTTTGTACATGTTGGCTCAATTGGGTCTTATTTGAAAAGGAAGAATCACAGACTTCACAAGAGTAGGGCTTCTCTCCAGTGTGTGTCCGAACATGCAACACCAAATTTGATTTCTTTGAAAAGGAAGATCCACACACTTCACAAGAAAATGGCTTCTCTCCAGTATGTGTTTTCATATGTTGGTTCAACATAGACTTCTTCGAAAAGGAAGAACCACACACTTCACAAGAATATGGTTTCTCTCCAGTGTGGATTCGCATATGCACCACCAAATCAGATTTATCTGACATAGAAAAGCCACATATTTCACAAGAATATGGCTTCTCTCCAGTGTGTGTTCGCAAATGCCTCACCAAATGTGATTTCCGTGAAAAGGACGTGCCACACACTTCACAAAACCTTGGCTTTTCTCCAGTGTGTGTTTGCATGTGCTGAATCAAAGTTGTCTTCTGTGAAAAGGAAGAACTGCACAATTCACAAGAGTAGGGTTTCTCTCCAGTGTGTGTTCGCATATGTTGGTCCAACTTAGACTTATGTGAAAATGCAGAGCCACACACTTGACAAGGATATGGTTTCTCTCCAACCCGTTTTTTTAATTGAGTTTTCAAAGTTGAACTATTAGCTAATTTACATTCATAAGGTTCAAAACAGTATGTTTTTCCTGTGTAGTTTTCCATATTTTCTTTTTTTAGGTTACAAATATTGATGAAACATTAGAAATTAGCAATTTAAATTCATAAAATATTTAACAAAAAACAAAAAACCTGCATGCTATAATTTCTTTTCAGTTTGTGTTTAAATATATTGCCTCAAACTTGATTAATGATTTTAAAAATTTGTGTATTTCATGGATGTTTCCAGTGTGTTTTTATCAATGTTGCTATAATATTGACATCTGTCAGCACCAAAATAAAAGCAATATACATTGGTCTCTATCAGATGTGAGCATTATATATACTTCACAAGAAATGTGTTGGTTTTCATATATGCAACATCAAATTTCACTTCATATAAAGGAAGAGCTAAACAATTTAGCAGTTTAATTTTAGTATTAGAAAATTTACTTTCATAAATTTCACAAGATTTTTGCTCTAAGGATCTTCCATATATTCTTTTTCATTCATCTACCAACAAATGATAATTTATTCAAATTTACGAAATGCTGCTTTCTTTACGCTGGAACATCTGTAAAAAAAAAAAATTAATTTAAAATATGGATAAAGTATTTCAAGAGAGTGAAATATGACACAAAATTAATGATTACAATTGCTGTCTCATCATCTGTATTGGCAGGGCCAGTGCAAGGGTCCTATGCTGACCGACACAATCTATGATACATGACCCCCCACACTGCTACATCTAGATTTTCATCCGGTAGTATTCTTATCAGGTACAAATTTCATTGTAACCTAATTATGTACAATAATATATTATATGCGATATAGTTGAACTTTAAAATAAATACATTGTATCTTAGTACAAATTAGAGACATGACATAAGAGATTATTCCATCTAAAATAAATCAAATGTTTTGCAGCAATTTTTAATGTCAACTTGACATTTTTCTTGTTAAAAAAAGTTGAATAATTTTAACACACTCAATATTAGCTATTTCAACTGCCAAACGATGTGATTTTGCCATTAATCAAGTAGTACACTTACATTTATAAAGTCTAGGTACCAAAGAGGAAAGCTCATCAGAACAATTACCCTGAAAATATTTATAGAAAAAACACAGGGAAGCTATGTTATGTTCGTAGAAATGTGATTGACGCTGAGATGCCAGGTCAGGACCAATAACATTGTAGATTCTTCTTTTTATCAGTAATCTTTAATTACATAGCAGAAGCACCACACCAGATGTGGCAGCAATGGATAACATATTTTTCATCTAATCTGATTTCTATCCACATGAATAGCATTTCTTTAAATATTAGTTTTACTTTATTAAAGTGATATGTCAGAAGATTTACATGCAAAATTTCAAAATAATTGTTTTAACTGAATAATTTTCTATATATTTTTTTTAAGTTCAGCATGAATATGATGTGTTAAACTCACCAAATTATTTAAGTTCAGAAGTAAGACATCTGTAAAAAAAAGAAAGAATATTTAGAATAGAATTTATTAATTCAACAAATATTATTTCAAGAGGCTAATTGAATTTTTTTTACAGATTAATTAATGTTAATAAATGCATTATCATGTTAATACATGTTATATACATTATTATATATCCTGTTTGCAGAGCTTACTAGTAGCAAGAGGCTACATGAAGGCCTGAAGCTACGCTTCAAGAATCAATTGAAAACATCCCTGACACAGGCCAACATCAACCCTGAGACTTGCAAATCAGCCTTCCTGAATTAGGACAATCGGGATTGTGGGGTCGGTGTGGGTAAGACTTTGGAGTTCAACTGTCTACATGAAGAAGATCATGCAGTCAGGAGTGCCTGACTTGACAGCCATATCTACCACTCATACTCCTCTGTGACCCCTGCTCATGAATCTTCAAGAGTAGGTCAGGCCTTCAATGTGTTACTTCCTTGTCTTATATCCTTTTCTATTTTTGCATATTTACGGAACTCTTCTGGTTCAAGTATGCATTTTCAACCATGGAGATGATATTCCAGTTTCAAAGTTCATTTGCCTCTCTAAGTATAACACAAGAAGTATTACAGGTAAATTCTTTAAGAAATGTTATACTAACAAAAGGAAAGTTACATTTACTTGCGGTGTAGTGAATATAATGAATAAAATAATAGAGGGCATTAAATTTGCATTTAATACTAACATCTTTAACAGTTTCATTGACTGGCGTAGAATTTTGAAAAACATTTTATTTAAATATGATGATTGCTAAATTTTGAAATCCTGAGCAGGTCATGTCGTAATATCTCATAAAAAACTTAGAATGTAGACTCATTCAGTGGTACCTTTTTGTCAGTTTTATGTCTCTTAAAATAAATACAATGTTGTTAACTGGGGCAAGAAATGGCTTGTTAATTTTAATACCACCAAAATGAAACTGCCCTCTTAATAATCTTAGAGAAACTTTTTTTCCTTCCATCAACATGGTTGATGCTAACCTCCAGGAGAGTAACATGAAGTGAAGAGATTATATTGAATCAATTGCTAGATCTTCTGCTAGGAAAGTTGGTCCATTGTGTTGTGCTAGACAATTTTCTTGCCAGAATCTATCTTACACATTTATAAATCTATCATTCCTCCATGCATTGACTATTGCTGCCACATCTGGTCTGGTGCTTCTGCTATGTCTTTAGAGATTCTTGATAAAATCCAAAGAAGAATCCACAATGTTACTGGTCCTGACTTGGCATCCCAGCTTCAATCCATTTCCCACTGCCATAATGTAGCTTCCCTGTCCATTTTCTATGAATATTTTCATGGTAATTCTTCTGATAAGCTCTTCTCTTTGGTACCTAGACTTTATGAATTTGAGTGCAGTACTGGACCAAGGGCAATTTTACTGTTGAAATGGTTTGATATAACCCTAAGCTCTATGCTAACAGTTTCTTATTGTTTACAACGTTTCGGCCGTTGTACACTCCGGCCTTCTTCAGGTGGTTGGAATGTCAAACAATATGGTGCCAAAATGAGGACAATAGTCCGAATAATGTAAATAGTGTACATAATACCTCATCTCAGAAATATAGACAGATAACTTTTTATTTTCAAAAATTTAAATGCAATATTATCTTTAGTCTTCCTGTTCTTTTATTGTCCTCTCTCCTTAATAATGTTATATTTCCCTCTCTCTCTCTCTATATATATATATATATATATATATATATATATATATATATATATATATTCCCTCTTTTCATCACCCATTCTCTATATATATATATATATATATATATATATATATATATATATATATATATATATATCTGTTTCTATCTCTATCCCCATATATATATATATATATATATATATATAGTTTTATATATATCTTCTTGGAGTGATGGCTAAATTCTGAGATTTTTGCAGATCTCCTGAGCTTAATTGTCCATTAGAAGCTTCTCAAAAAAGTCGACGTCTGGCTGCATTTGTAATTTTAGGTGGACATTTCTGGTGCCATACGATTTAGGGTCCTTTAGATAATTTCTTACAACTGTTCGAGAACTTGACATTTCTCTTGCCCTTTTTCATTTTCATTAAGGAGAGAGTTCCTAGGCATTTTGCAGTAACTGAATCCAATTATGAAATGTTTAAATAGGACTTTAAATGGCTTAAAATCATAGTAAGAGTCTTTTTATAATCTGTACATGCACTTATTCTTCCTTTGGTATTCTAAAGTAAACCAGATTTGCAAATTTTCAAAACTGTCTTATAATTATTTCCACCCTTGAAAATGAAGTTTTGTTAATAACTTTTTTTGGTGGAAAGTTGTTATAAAATCAAATATGTATACTAATACCCAATGGAGCTAGGTACTACACACAAATATTCAGAGGAATTTGTGCAGGATTAAGAAAATTATTAATAATTTCATGGTGTGTCTTATACTTATTTCCAGCACTAATAATATATATATATATATATATATCCCCCCCTCTCTCTCTACCTATATATATATATATATATATATATATATATATATATATATATATATATATGTTTCCATCTCCCTTTCTCCTTATGTATCAGTTTCTATCTCTCTCTCTATATATATATATATATATATATATATATATATATATGTTCCTTCTCTATCTCTCTCTCTATATATATATATATATATATATATTTATATATATATATATGTTTGTGTGTTTTCTCTCCCTTTTCCTTATGTATCAGTTTCTTCCTCTCTCTTTCTACATATATATTATATATTTCTCTATATATATATATATATATGTGTGTGTGTGTATACCTCTCTATATATCTGTTTCTATCTCCTCTCTCAATATTATATATATATATATATATCCGTTTCTATCTACCTGTCTCTCTACATATGTTTGTTTCTATATATATATATATATATATATATATATATATAATCACCTGCTATATTCTTCCACAGCACCTATGAGTTGGCTGCACCATTTGGGAACCTATGGTCTAGAGGATAAGAAATAGGATGCTATGTCTGGGGAACCCTATATACAATCCATAGTGAATTATTTGCATATTTATTTAAATTGCTTCCATTATTATCACTAACCTCCTTCCAGTGATTCACTGGGTTTTATAATAAAAAGTAAAATATAACTAAACAAAATATTTTATACATTCTCTAATCAAACCTGCACAAAATATGCAATCATGTATCCGGCAAAACTATTCAATGTGGCCCGTGAGGTATAATTTTGTGAATACACACTGGAGAAGTACTTTTAATATTTGATGCTATTCTCAGATGAGTAATACAATCATACATTATAGAGATTATTTCAAAATTGTTAAATTCAATGTATAAATGGAGGTATGACTTTATTCAACCAATATTCCAGTGTCTTTGTATTGAATTAATCTTTTAACACTCCATAGATTTCTCTCACCATTCCTCTCTAAATATATACTAACTCATACTCAGTAATTCACTCCAAAAGTTTGCTTCTGGACCACAGTTAATTTTCTGTGATTTTTTTGCTTAATGTACTTTCTCTGTAAAAGAAGAACTACACACTTCACAAGAATGAGATTTCTCTCCAGCATATTTCACCTCAATGTGTACTTCATTGAAAAGGAAGAGCTACACATTTCACAAAGAAAGGCTTTTACAAGTATTTGTTTGCAAATCATACGATAATCCGGACTTTTGTAGAAGAGATTTTCTCAATCCACATAGATATTGCTTATCTCCAATGCTTATTTGCACATAATCATGTAAATCTAATTCAACTGAAAAGAGAGACTTGTATATGTCACAAGAATGTATTTCTTTCTTCCATACCTGTTTGCATGTATTCCCACAAACTGAAGTTACTTGAATAGGAATTGTTACATATTTCACAAGAATATGTTTTCCCCCAGTGTGAGTTTGAAGATGGCCCACAAAATGTGACTTCTGTGAAAAGAAATAACAACACTCTTTGCAAGAGTATGATTTCTCTCCAACGCAAGTTTGCATATGTGGCAACAAATATGACTTCTGTGAAAGAGTAAATATACACACTTCACAGGAATAGGGTTTCTCTCCATTATGTGTCTGCATATATCAGTTCAAGTTTGACTTATCAGAAAAGGAAGAACCCCACACTTCACAGCTATATGGTTTCTCTCCAGTGTGTGCCTGGATATATTGGTTCAAGTTTGCCTTTTCAGAAAAGGAAGAACCACACACTTCACAGCTATATGGTTTCTCTCCAGTGTGTGTTCACATGAGACCCACCAAATGTGATTTTTTCAAAAAAAAAAAAAAAAAAAAAAACACATTTCACATGTATATGGTTCCTTTCCAGTTTGTATTCTCATGTGATTCATTAAAATGATTTCTTTGAATAAAGGCTACACACTTTATAATTATATAGTTTTTTGCCAATGTATGATTGCATTACTCATTTCAGAACAGCATTGTATATTAAAAGTACTTCTGCAGTGTGCGTTCAAAAATGCTAATCTAAACTTGACTATAATGGAAAAATATCCAGACATTATACAGGCATAGGACTTCTCTCCAGAATGTGTTAACATATTTTTCATCAAATCTGATTTCTACCCACATGAATAGTATTTCTTTAAATATTAGTTTTACTTTATAAAAAGTGAACTGTCAGAAAATTTACATGCAAAATTTCAAAATAATTTTTTAAATGAATAATTTTCTATATATTTTTTAAGGTCAGCATGAATATGATACGTTAAACTCACCAAATTATTTAAGTTCAGAAAATATATTCCGAAGTTGGACATCTGTAAAAAAAAGAAAGAGTATTTAGAATAGAATTTATCAATTCAACAAATATTATTTCAAGAGGCTAATTGCATTTCTTTTTACAGATAAATTCATGTCAATAAAGGAAATCTTTTAGAAAAGTTTTATGGAATTTACTTTATTTCATTTCTGTTCAGACATTTTATAAATTATTATATTAATACATATTTTTTTTTAAAGTATTTCACCCCAAGCAAGGTGGGAAGCTACTAGCATACCAGAGATTTGGAGCAAGAGCAAATAGGAGTGATAGAGGAAAGGATGAAGAGAAGGATAGGGGATAGATCAAGGCATCTGGAGATGTCGATTGACATTACATTTGAATAGTTAGAGATTATAGCTATCAGGGAAACAGGAAAAGGGGAGGGAGTTCCACAGGCAAGAAGTGTGAGATGTGAAGCTATTGGAGTAGAAGAGACGGCTACATTTAACAGTTATTTTGACAGTGAAAGAGTGAGAGTGAGATGCCAGCCTAGTTGAACGCTTAAATTAATGAAGTCTGAGAACCAGCGAAAGCAGTTCATCGGAGCAGTTACCGTGAAAGTATTTGTAAAAAAGACAGTGGGAGGCAATGACATGTTTGTGAGAGAGCAACTGCAGACATTACTATATATCCTGTTCAGAGAGTTTGCCAGCAGCAAGAGGCTACATGGAGGCCCAAAGCTACGCGTCAAGGATTAGTTGAAAACATCTCTGACACAAGCCAACATCAACCCTGAGACCTGCAAATCAGTCTGCCTGGAATAGGACAATCAAGGGTGGGGGAGAACTTTAGAGTCCAACTGTCAACATGAAGAGAATCATGCTGTCAGGAGATCCTGACTTGCACAGCCACATCCACCACCCACACTCCTATGTGACCACTGCTCACAACTCTTCAGGAGTTGGCCGAGCCTTCATAGCCATTTCTGTCACCACTACCAGAGAAAGGGAAGAAGCAAAGAGGATAACAATCCTGAAGCTTGGATGCAAGCGGGTGCTGACAACTAGATCATATAGACATTATTATATCCTTATATATATCTATATATATCTATATATATATAACATTATATTAATATATTATATATATAATTATATATATATCTAAATATATATATAACATTATATTAATATATTATATATATAGATTATATACAGATATATATATTATAATATTATATTTTATATTTATAATAATTTATATTATCTATATATTTTTGGCTCTTATATTTTTGAAATATGATATATTATTATATATATATATAACATTATATATTTTTAAATATATAATATATATATTATATATATACTTTTATATTAATAGCACTATTTTTAAAAATGATAACTAAAATACTATAGGGACTTTATATTATTTATATAATTAGTTCCTTCCTATTTATATATATTTTCACATATATATATATATATATATATATATATATATATATATATATATATATATAAATTATGCTAATATATATAATATCTATATTATATAATGGAGTTGTGTGTACATATATTTCCATTTAACTCAAGCTTATAATCCTCTCGTATCTGTAATCAACATGAAAAAATATATTTCAATATATACTTTATCAAAAACCTATAAATAAAACACATTTATTACTGAATATAAAAACTCAATTATCATTCTATTCTATATAAACATACTGGCAATTATCTATATATATAAATAAATAATTAGTGTATGTGTGTCTGACGTCTGTCTATTTTTATATAATATATTTCAATGAATGATATACAAACTAAAGTAACAAATAGTAATTACTGTATACATATATTTCCATTTAACTCAAGCTTATAATCCTCTCGTATCTGTAATCAACATGAAAAAAATAACTTCAGAATTACTTTGTCAAAAAACCAAAAAGAAAACACATTTATTACTGAATGTAAAACTCAATTGTCATTCATTCTCTTAAACACACTGGCAATTATCTATATATAAATAAAGCGCAGTGTATGTGTGTCTGACGTCTGTCTATTTTTCGATTTCAATGAATGATATACAAACTAAAGTAACAAATAGTAATTACTGTTACATGTGATTAAAAATTCAATACATAACTCATTTAAGGATAAATTTAAATATCAAAAGGTTTAAAAACCAATTCTTTATTAAAGGTTTAACCTTCATTTCACTTTTCGTTTCAATTGTAATTGATTATGTCTAATTAAACCATAATTAAAACTTAAGTGGTGCATGGTATGTTGCTCATATATACATAGTTTGAATTCCCTAATGTCTTTTAAGAGTGATTTTATGTAAAGGGATCATAATGAATGGTGATTTTAAAAGAAAAGAAAAATTTCATGCAAAATAAATGTAAAAATCTATACAGATTGGTTGCATACATGAAGAAAGATTATGACAAATTAAAAAATGAAAAGGCATTCTTGAAGATTTCATTTTAGCTTTAATTGAAAGCTAAATGATTAAATCTATTATTTTCAGCAAGTAAAATATTCTGGTTTATTTCAAATAGAAATTATATACATTGGAATGTTAAATATTTGCTCGATTACTTAGAATTTTCTTTAAAGCAGCCATTTAATTAATTTAAAAAAATTGTAAATGAAACAAAACTATCAATTTTAATATATCTATTTCCCCCCCAATATATATTTAATAGTAAAATTAGAAAATTTAAAGTTAAACTAATCTGATTTGAAATAAATATTACTTTTAATTATGAATAATATACAACCATTTCTTAATGATTGGTCCTGTATATCTGAGGCAATGATTGATGGACGATTGAGTGATGAAGCAATGACAGCTAATATGGCTGACCAGAATTGACATAAATTTACAAAATCTAAGTGAACATATTTTTTTGTTTTTAAATACCTAGTCATTTTTACAAATGGACATATTTTCCTACAATTATCTAATATCTTATTAATTATATATTTTTATTTACCTTTCAAAAGATGATTTATGAATTATATAAAAAAAAAAAAATTTTAAATACTATAAAATTTTCTTAAATTAATTTCTCTGTAAAGGACAAAACTCTTATGTTATGTGACAATATATTTTTCGTAATAATGTAACCTTTAGGATTCCATACATGAAAAAGGGAACAAATTAAGTAAAAAAATAAAAATTATTTAAAAAATAGAAGAGTGAAACTACGTTTATTAATCTTTTCAATTTTGGATTAAAAAATTTCGTTTCCACTTAATTCCTATGTCGCATTCAGGAAATAGCCCAATACAGAATTTTACACGATTTTTAAACTATTATACATTATTATAATTAAAATAAAAAAAAATGGAAAAATTCTCGTAAAAATTTATTATTCATCGGAAAAATTTTATTTCTTCAGAGAATAGTGTCCTTATTTACAAAAGAAATTAGCTTTTCTAATTTATTAAATCCTGTCAGTTTTATTGCATTTATTATTTTTTACAATTCAGAGCAAATTTTCAGTTAGAATAGTGAAAGTTTGAAAAAATAAAATTAGATTCTCCAAGGAGTCCAACTTTTAACAAATAAAAAAAAATTCAGGAAATAGAAAGGTATTTCGTGAAATTTCATGAAATTAAGTAAGTAACATATATACAAAAAAAAATCTTTTACAAAAATTTTCTAAAAAGATTTTTTTTAAATATTTTCATTCATTTATAAATAAGTCCTGAAAATTTCGCTAAAATCGGACAATTATTTGATTCAAAAAACAAGAATTTCCAAATCAATGTGTTTTCAAAAAAAAAAAAAAAAAAGCCAATGTAATTTAAATTATTACGCCACCCCGATGGCGTAAAGTTTATGCCATCGGGGTGGCGTAATAATTTAATCTTTTTTTTGTTAGTTTAATTGAAAACAAAACTAAAAAAACAAGATTTAACAAAATTTCGAACCTTTTAGAAAGGATTTAAAATTTAAAAAAAAAAATAAATAAATAAAATAAATACTTTGGTCTTTTATCTTAATAATAACAAACATTTTGACGATAAAACTTTATTTTTATTAAGTTTGTGGCCTTTTTCACGCTATGCTGTTTTCCGCGAAAAAGTAGAGGTACATGTTTTAGTGGCATTACTGCCTTACTTGGGGTGATTCTGATAAAAAAAAATCTTAATTTATGCTTAAATTTACTTTTCTTTTTTTTTTTTTTTAAACAAATGTATAGAACAGACACTGGATTTTTTAAAAGAATTTTAAAGTGTTAATTATTCTTCGTTCATCAAATTTGCTAACTGAACTGCAGAAATGGTTTGATTACATTTTTTTTTTTTTTTGGTTTAAAAATATTTAAAATCTTTACTTAAGGATGTAAAATGACTTTTTTCTTTTTTGTGGTTTAACTTAGGTTTATCTTTCAAATGAAATCACAATTTAACTTCAAAGAAGACATAATTATTTACAGCTTCTTTCAAAAAGTGTTCAATGCATGTGTAAAAAAAAACGCTGATTTGTTTGTTGGTTTATTTATCGACAATGATATAAAAAAAAAAAAAAAGAAGAAAACTAAGATTGTAATGAGCTGACAGATGGTTAAAAATAAAATACGTCCTGGCAATTTAAATTAGTTTTTGAAATACAGCAGCGTATTTTGCTTATTGGAAAAATTAAATTTGAATTAGCTTGAAATTGAAGATAAAAAAAAATAATATGAAAAAAAAAAAAAAAAAAGCTATTTGTAATGTATAGGGTTCAGTTAGTGACTGAGGAGAATGGAATTCAAACGACAAGGGGCAACATAAAAAATATTAGATACTCAGATATTAAAAAAAAAAGGTCCGTGAAAATAATGCATTGAATTCACAAACTGTTTTCGACTTACCTCTCATTTTTAATTTTAAAAAAACATCAATTTTTTTTTCAGCAGAGGAAATGTAACTCTAGTTTGTTTGTTTTTTACTTATATCGACTTTCTTTCTGAATTGGTTGGGTTTTGTATGATTTCTTCGTCAATCTACAAAATTAATTAATTGTTTCGTTCAATTATTTTTCAATTGGAAAAACGAGATATAAACGTCAAATTTATCAGAGAATTACACCGTCTGAGAACGAATTAGGCGGTGACAGACATCGATTCGTTCTCCGTGAAAAAGGATACGGGATAGTGTCGCAAGGCCGCCAGTATGGATCTAAAACTATTCAGTCGTAATTGATCTGGCTGTCTAAGTGCTCCAATAGTATGAAATATTTTATATAAAAAATGTGTAATTTTAATAAAGATTTTGTTGTTTATGGCATGCAGATTACGACCCGCGCTCAGTTCGCATTAAAAATTTCCCGAATACTTACACGTGTAAATGTACAATGCTACATTCGAAAATGACTCGATAAATTTGATAAAATCTACTGTTTTGGAGTTATCGACAGTAAAAGTTAGGATTCATTCGCGTCGTTGGCGGCAGCTATTACTGGCGTTGTTTGCATACATTCGCTGTAGAATAGCTAAGCACGGAAGAACGTAGTTTACAGCCTATTTTTTTACTTATACTCGTTTCAATTACTACACAAAAGAACTATAATGCGTGCGCAATAATCAAGACAATTGAATATTCCACTCATAGTTGTTCTGCAGCAAATGTGCGAAAACGCGAATGAATCCGAACGTTTACTGTCGATAACTCCAAAAGAGTAGATTTTATCAAATTTATAAAGTCATTTTTAATGAAGCATGTACATTTACAAAGAAGAAAAATCTACGTCAGTTGAAACCATGCACCAATATTCTCACTCAAACACCACTCACATGCTGAATATTCCCTATACTCATAATCTTTTTCCTTACACAGCCAAAACTGTTGAAAACATTTATTACCAGAAACTATTACAACCTTATTTCTTTCAGTGAACTTTGGAACAATTGATAGTTAAAGAGAGACAACTCTTGTTTTACTCAATGCATGCTTTTCTTTCACATCCTTGTTTGTACATCTTGTTAAATACAAATTTTATGTGTAATGATGTCTTTGGCTTATCCTCTTTTTCTTCATGTCAGTTTAGATATGCTTCTAGTTTTTATGCATGTCAAAGAGCTGAAAAGGGCCAACTGCTGCTCACAGGGTATTCAACGCTTGTGTCTGTGGTTAAAGCGAATGTAGTGACTGTCACATAAAAATATTTTTTTTTTTTTTTTTTTTTCATGGGAAGCATTTCACCCCAAGCAAGGCGGGGAGCCACTAGGACGCAACATTTAAAGAAAATAGGAAGATGATGATAGGAGTGATAGAAGAAAGGATGAGGGTAGTAGATAGATTAAGGCAACTGGAGATGTCGATTGACATTACACTTGAATAGCTGGAGATTATAACTCTCATTGGGAAACAGGAGAAGGGAAGGGGAGTTCCACAGGCGAGCAAAGGTGCGAGACATGAATCCAAAGTAGCTTTTATTAGAGTAGAAGAGACGGCTACATTTTAGGAGTTTCGACAGTGAAGGGGTGAGAGCGGGATGCCAGCCTCAAAGGGCGCTTGAACTCATGAAGTTTGGGAACTCATAATGCAGTTCCTCGGAGCAAAATTTCCATGAAAGTATTTATAGAACAGACAGAGGAAGGCGACGGTGCGTCTGTGAGAAAGTGACTTGTTAGACGAGACGCCAGGGCAGGGCCAACCATGTTTGCATATCAAATTTTCTGTGATGATGCCTATCAAGAACCCCAGGCAAACAGAAGGGAGCCAGACCATATATGGCAGCAATACTCCATGCAAGGGGAATTGTGGTATATTCAGTTTAAATTCAGGAGTCATAAAAATGACCTCGAAATGACATATATTTCAGTTTACATTCTTTTCCCGTTATCCAGGAACTGTTGTCAGAATTAAAAAATAGCACTTGCAACACAGATGTCTATTTCAATTTCTTTCAAATTTTGTGTGTATATTTTAATTAAGGGGAGGCACTGTGAAGTAATGGATAGCGGCTCGGATTGAGGAGCCTGAGTTCGAATTCCAGTCGAATCTGTTACATTCACTTAAGTGCTAATACTCTTGTGAAAGGTATGAATCCTCTTCTTCTCCCAGCTGAGGGTAAACAGCAGGACAGACCATGTTCTAAAGAAATAGCAACCAACTGCGGAAAAAAAGACATCTGCTTCGTCAGTCATGTATCGAAAGATACATGATCGCCTAAGCGCGTATCACGCACGGCACACAACTGACTGATATTTTAATTCCATGACAGACCTAAATTCTAAAAAAAAAAAAAAAAAATTAAATATTATTTTATTTATTACTGAATGATTATTTAGGGTCTAAAAATTAAGGTTTTTTCATTTTCTTTATTTTACGGGTTTATTGAATTTATTGTTCAGCCCAAGGTAAAGTTTGTTGAGACTCAATGGAGAAGGTTGTAGCGGGTGTTTACATACACAATGCCCACACAATACTCGATATCCACTGGATAGAAAATAAGCACTATTTTCTAAAGGAAAATTTATTCATCGCATGAGCCACATCAAATTTTCTGATGTTTACTTTGCCAAACCTGGTTTAGAAAAAAATCAGTGATTGGTTGATTTTTGGCCAATAATATAACACTCAATATTTTTCCTGGAGCCTATTCAGAAAGTATAAATAAGACGAAAATCAAAGAAAAGGACAGTAGTAGAAACAGTAAATCTCCAGAGCTCAACCACGTATGTGAATTCTCATTCTTCTACTCACACATACAGACACAAAATTACAATTGCACTACGTTGTGAACTGTCTGTCCAAAAAGCCAAGCAACCAACTCAGAATTCTATCATTCTTTTGTACAACTTTCTCATACTTAAACTCAGTTATCACATATTGCTGAACTCTGAATATTTTAAACAAGAAAATTCTTTTAACACATATTTACAATCTCGCATCAGTACAAGGGGAACTACTTACTCTTTCTTAACTTTGTTTTATCAAAAACAATTGTTGTACTCGCTTGTTTTTCAATACATGTTATTGTTGATTACTGAAGTGAATAATCTTTTGTTATTCCTTCTTTGTGTTTCTTTGTAAAATTTAAATGTGATGTGCTAATCAAAAACGCAACCTTCATCAAAGCCTTCTTAAGAATTTTATACCAAATCTCATTAGCACGCCACAGGGTAATGTATTGTGGAATGCTAGTGTATTTAATTACAAACATGTCTCCTGGGATATATGTCCCGCAACAATTATTACAGTACACTTACTTACCCGTTTCTGCCTTCTAAAAGAAAAATATGACATGAAATAATTAAATTGTTAAAGCGTCAATATTTCCACTGAACTTACCCCTACTCACTGCAATGAGGAAGGTGCTGCCGCAGGGTTGGAACCGCCAGGATTGGGTCACAACTCCCATAAAAAATGAGGAGAACCGGTTACCTCACCTTCGGCTAAAAGTTAACTCCTGTGTCAGAGACTATCTTCAGTAGTGACTCAATATTTATTTGAAAATTTACCCGCCGATTTGGTCCGAGTATTTTTTAGTAACAAAAATTTTCGATTATCTCCCTTGAAATTTGATCTTTGGTAAATAATTTCCTTGTCGTGATCTTTAGTAAATAATTTCATTATCGTGAAGAAAGAAATGTCTTAAGAATTAAAACAATTGAATTATTTTACAAAACATAAATGTTTTATTTTACCCTTTAGAATGTAGTGGTGCTGTAAGTATTGTTGGCTAGGGTCACCGTGAATATAATCAAGAAGGAAAGCTGTGTTCTTGTAAAACAACACCCACATGAATAATGCACAACACGAGAGAAAAATAATCAAGCTCAGTGAACATTAATAAAATATTGTATTAACAATGATATACAAATATCAACAATAGTATAAAGAAAGTTGCTTTCCTTTTTCCGTAATAAAAAGGGTAAGTTTAGCTAATTAATGTTGAGTACGATATTGAATGTTATTTAACTACAAAGTTCAATTGAAGTCTTAGCTAAATAAAGAATAGTTCCACAGTGTTTTATCAGTGTAGAAAAATGTAATGTTCATGAGTGATATCAATAGGAATTAGTATGATTACTCGATTGAGTGATAATTAAGAATTAAAATGTCAATATAGCGCCGTGCCTTATTTTCCAAGAATTGAACTGCTACTGACTGTTAGCAAATATATAACGATGGATAGACTCCGGAGAACTTGGCGCTAAAAATATAGAAAAGATACTAAAATACGCAATTGGTCAGGAAATGGACCAATCCGTGATTTTAGAGAAAATTTCAAATTACCTGCGATGGCAAAATTGTCATATGATAAGTATCATATATTTACGAACCAATGATATTGAAGGAAATGGAGGTGTGGCACATGTAAGTGATCCCACAAGAAGACAGAAACGGATAGGTAAGTGTAATTAATAATGCACAGATGTTTCTTCTAAAAATACAAAATGTGTTGCAAACATATAATGCATAGAATTCAACAATTTTGAAATGTAAATTTTAGAATGATTTATTTTTTTAAATATCTTTTTGATTGGGTCTACTCTACTTTTTAGTTTTAAAAGAAATTTATTCATTTTGTCATCTGAGATTTAAACAGATTCTATCTGCAATTTTTGAGGGTTTTTTCTTTTTTTTCTAGTTATGTCCTGTAACATTTCCTTTCTGCAATTCCTTATAATTTTTTTTTTTTTTTTTTTTACAAACACAAATCTTCAATTTAATCTCGAAAAAATTATTATTGTCGATTTATACAGAAAAAGTTATGATTAGCCAAACTGTTTTTAAGTAAAATACAGTGTAACCCAGATATAAGAGACTCGGATATAAGAGACCCGGATATAAGAGAGATTTTCTCTGGTCCCAAATTAGAGCCTGTGTTAATGTATACAAAATAAACCAAACCCGGATATAAGAGACTTCTTCTCCGGTCCCGACAACTCTCTTATATCCGGGTTACACTGCAAAAAATGCAGATAGAACGTTTTTAATTTCGGGTGACGATTTGGTAAATATATGATTCTTAAAAAATTTATTTTAAGTTAATCATTTTTTTAGGAGGACTTGTCGTTTTTAAAAATTCGAAACAAACTGGATTACCCCCCTCCCACACACACAAGATTTCTTCTTTCTTTACGTAGCTTCATATTATTCACATATTGTATATTAGTGACTTCTGTTAATATTTTTCGTATAGCAAACATTTACCGCCAAATATTGACGCTTAAAATTAAAAACAACTGAATTATTTCATTAAGCATCATAAATGTTATATTTTATTTTTTTCCTTTAGAAGGCAGAAACAAGTAATTGTTGCAGGATAAATATTCCAGGAGACATGTTTGTACTTAAACACACAAGCATTCCACAACAATACATTCAATTCTCCTTTCAGTCTGGACAACCTCTACATTGGGCTGAGCAATAAATTCAATAAGCCAGTAAAACAAATGAAAAAAAAACTTAATTTTTAGACCTGAAATGATCAGATAATTATAAGACGTTATGAACGAATATTATTTGGTAATGAATTGTATTTTAAACTTCTTTTGCTTTTTTTTTTCGTTTTTTTAGAATTTAGGTCTGTCATTGAATTAAAATATACACACAAAATTTGAATTAAATTGAAATGAACATTTGTGTATTGCCCTCAATCCAAATATCCAATACACATGGTTGATCAAATAGGTGATCGTTTCAATCCAGGCCTTGCCTTATCCCATGTGATCAGTTTTGATCATAACATTGGCCAAGATTAAATCATCATCAGATATCTTTGTATTCGACTGGTCCAAGCAGGCGATTATTCGACAACTCACTTCATAAGTGAGATGTGACATTTTTTCTGACTTGGTGAAGTTTGGCCCAAGGCTGATGTTGGCGGTTCTTGGCAGTCACATGATGTATCTCTTGTCGGTGACTGGAACAATTTTCCAGAACAATCTGATCTCGCTTCAAAGCATTTTTTATTTATTGACATTTGCCTAAAACCAGCAGGGGGCATGACACATTGGCAAATTCGGTATTTCCCTAGATTTCAATAAAACTCCTTTCTGATGTCTGGGTTCTGAAAATTAATAACTTCCTAATTTGGAAGTTTCCCCACTTTCCTTGTTAGCATCTCCCACTAACACTCCTCAGTGGGCGTGTATAGTTCCTCCACCTTCCTCAATGTCTCATCTGCGCCTGCTACCTCAGCCATCTTCTAATGAATAGTTCTTGACTGACAGGTGAGACTTACTTTCCAAGTTCATTAAGTGAAAAACAATTATCATTTTAAGCATGATGCCTATGCAGAAAAAATTCCCATATTAGTTTTATGTTTTCCTTGTCCAAAATAGAAACCACAAACCAGATGGCTTTTTTGCTTTCAGGTCATTTAAGGGACATTTTCCAAGAAAATCCTTATCTCTGAATTATGATTATAAATCTTATTTGATTCTCTTCACTTGCTTTCAGGATCAGCAATTTTAGCAATTTTGGTCATCCATCAAATTTCAGAATATCTATCATATGGCCCCATTATAAAATTAAATGTTGTCTTAGACATAAAATCTTCAGTTGTTCCCACAGGGGTTTACTGGTATGTCGCTCAGTCTATCCCTGTCAGTATATCATTCCTTCTATCCAAAAAACTTTAATATTTACCAGTCATAATGCCACGTGTGTCGCAAGGACTTGTTTTTGTCTGGCAACAATTCCTGGGTAACCAGAAAATAATATTAACTGAAATATGTCATTTTGAAGTCATTTTTATAACTCCTGAGTTTAAACTGAATATATTTTCTGTGGCTAAAAGTTAACTCCTTTGTCAGGGACTATCTTGAGTAGTGACCCAATATTTATTTGAAAATTTCCCCACACAGCCGAGTATTTTTTAATAATGTAAATGTTCGATTATCTCCCTTGAAATGTGATCTTCAGTAAATAATTTCCTCATCGTCAGGAAAGAAATGTTTTAGAATTAAAAACAATTGAATTATTTTATAAAACATAAATGTGTTATTTTACCCTACAGAAGACTGAAACAGATAGGTAATTGTAATGCACAGATGTTTCTTCTAAAAATATAAAATGTGTTGCAAAACATGATGCCCAGTATTCAAAAATTTTTAAATGTAAATTTTAGAATTGTGAGCTATGGTAATTGGCTAACTAAGTGACCATAGAAATTAAAAACAGGAAAGACTTAAGGCTTAAGAAAGAGCTATATCGAAAGATAGACTGATCAACGTTAAAAAAGATTTTATTTACGAACAAAGATACTTTTCGCACAAGACAGAAAATCTGTTAGAAAAAGCGAGATATGAGATTCTGTCAAAACTGATTAATGTCATGGTAAGGGAATGACACACCAAGGGAAACAGAATTCAGAAAGAAAAACAAAGCCAACAGACACATGCAGCCATGAAAAAAATTTCGGCTTGAGACCACCACAGAGAATAGATATTAGTTATCTTTCAGAGATATCATTTAATTTTAATGACTGGATCCAACGAGGGGAGCCATCTAGTGTGTGTTAGAATTCTGGCATGAGGAAGAAAATCATATTATTATTGCTCATTCAAACTGTTGACATCAGACATAGCGTCATCAAAAATGGGCATTTGGTGGATTTTAAGGCATGAGAAAAATAAAGAATTTGATTCTCAGGTAAAATACAGACCTCCCAGCTAAAAGTTGACTTAGCAGAAGAAACCAGGTGTCGGGTTTTGACAGTGATTGATGAGTCGGTAGAGACACCCAACTAAGTGAATTTTGGATGTCCCCGAAAGAAAGATGTGATAAGAATTGTTTGGCAATCTGGGATTTGTAAATGTTTTGGCCAAAGGAAAAAAAAAAGAAAAGGATTTTGTAAACAAAATTCTGGATAATAATTTCAAGAGGGCCAGTCTAGCCACACCCACACTGGTCATTGGTCAAGTGGTAGCATGGGTGATAGGCAGAGGTGAATGTATGAGAAAGAGTTGCTGTTAACACCCACTGAGGGGATTGGTATGAGATACCAATGTGAGAGAGGAAGAGTCTAGGAGGATAACTCTCCTCCGATCTTCCCTCACGGACGAGGGAGAAACCCCTGAAATGGAAAGTGATTAATCTTCCAAAAATGGGAAGTAATTAATTTTTCTGGCCTAAGAACAAAGAGAATTCTTGCTGGGAATCGAGAATTATCGGGAATCCAAACCACGTCAAGCCCCCACACCAAGTTTTGGTCGGTATCGATATAAACGAACATCTCAATGCAGCTGATCAGTTAGTCAGTTCTAGCAGTTGATCCGCAATTGTAGTCAGGCCATTGCCTTGTAGGAGCTGACCGAGAAATTCCACGTCCTTCCGACTTAGCCTTCCTACTAAAAGCAAGTTATATTGATGAATAACTTAAGATACCAAAACTCGGTTAAGAAACGCAAGTGTCACGAATCCATAGAAACGGGCTGGGAGAGAAACACACTCCTGTATTCAACAGATGGATAAAGATAATTTGTTATTTCTCAACATATTTGAACCTCTTGAGTTTGTTTCATTGCTTCTTTTACTTATGCTTGTGCGATATCACCTTTACCCCGGATTCAGCTTGCACTACAACCCAACACCTGATTGATTTCGTCTACCTAAGATCAAAGTCACAATTTGGGTAGGTTTGACTTGAGATCAAAGTAGTTACTTTGGTAACCAGACGTTGGAAGTAAGCTGGGAACGACAAAGCTGGTATCGAACCGGGAACGACCAGATCGACCGGGACACAGGCTGGTGGAAACAACAAAGATTCAACCCAAAAACACTGGTGGAATAAATCTTACAGCTTCGTGCCACAACTGGGAGTTGACCTGGGGCCAACAATGCAGTGTCACATATTGGCGTCGTGACCAGAGGATGTCACATATTGGCGCTGAGACTGCGTCCAATGGTGGATGTCACAGAATGATTTATTTTTTTAAATATCTATCTTTGATTGGTTCTACTCTTCTTTTTAGTTTTAAAAGAAATTTATTCATTTTGCCATCTGAGTTTTAAATAGATTTTGTCTGCAATTTTTTTTTTTTTTCTAGTTATGTCTGGTGGCATGTTCTTCCTGCAACATCCTATAATATCCAAGGATGGAATGCTCATATTAGAGAAGGGAAAAATTCCTCAGTACTGGAGTGAATATATTGGGGAACACTTCCATGACAAAAGAGAACAAACAGAAATAGACAAAACTACTGGTGTGCGTGAAATTCTAAAAACCGAAACAAAAGCTGAACTGGCCCATTTGAACAGAAACAAAGGAGCAGGGCCAGGTGGAACTGTAGCAGAAATGCTGACAGCCTTAGATGATTTTCGCATAGACAAGATTACAGAGATAATAAATGAAATCTACAAAAGAGGGGATATGCTGGTAGATCTCAGCAGATCTATTTTCATGATACTAAGAAACAAGACGCAAACGAATGTGAACTCCACTGAACAATCAGCCAAATGAGCCACATAACAAAACTGACCATCTGTATTCTGATGAATAGATTGCACGTCAGAGATAGGACAAGAACAGTGTAGGTTTGTTAAAGGCACTGAAACAAGGACCGCGATATTCATGGTTAGAATGTTATCAGAAAGAGCAATACAGTTACATCGAGCAATTCCAACAGTAGAATGATGAGACCTATCTGCCAATTTAGTATTGTGCTTAAATTTGTAAAGAACGATTATCATAAAAATATTTATAAAAAAAGCAAAGAGAAGTTCTATTATGATGGTAGGAAAGTGACTGAAGCCAAGATACTTGTTCAGTACCAATAACATTGCAGATTCTTCTTTGGATTTTATCAAGAATCTCTAAATGCATAGCCGAAGCACCAGACCAGATGTGGCATTAATATTCAATGCATGGATGAATGGTAGACTTTTAAATCATACTTATTATAAAACCCAGGTTGTGTGTGTGTGTCTGTACGTTTATATATTGGATCAGATTTCCTACATTTTTCAACTGATTTCAAAAAAACTTCACAGGACTATGTAAAATTACCTTGCGGTGGTTCTGACAGCGCCAAAAATTAGAAAAACAATTGTTTTTACATGAAATCAATTTGAAAACACGATTAAGAGACATGAAAGGGGGACAACTCATATTGAGTTTTACTTATTATAAAACCCAAGTTGGTTGGTTGTGTGTGTGTGTGTGTTCATTTATATATGGGATCAGATTTCCTACATTTTTCAACTAGTTTCAACAAAATTTCACTTTTTTTTGGCTGGTAGTATTTCTTATTGCCTTGCACACTTTTTTCTTTATTTTTACATTCAGAATGCTTTGAAAATTCCATTTACAAGACAATTGTTTATAATAAAATTCTATTCAATCAGTAGACTCATAATGATTGAAAACCATGTTTTTGTTTGAGTATGGGTTTGACCAATACGTAAAAAAAAACAAAAAACTAATGCATGTCCATCAACCTTAACCAATAATCTTTGTCAATTTTATTTTTCAGTCTTTATGATGGTCGATACTTGATCTATCTCTTACTGTTACATCCCCGGGCAACGCCAGGCTCTACTGCTAGTGTAATATTGTTTCTGTTGAGAAAATGTTTAGTACAACACAGTGAAGCAACTTTAATTGCAGCAGATCTAGAGATTGATTCAATATAATCTTTACACTTCATATCAGTGGAAAACTTTAGTCCGAGAAGCTGCAAGGAGTCACTCACCTGAGGTTAGTATCTGCTATCCAGATGGAAGGCAAAATAATTTCTCTAAGATGATTAAAGGAGAGCTGTTTCATTTAATTAATTTTAATTAATTTTTAATTTCAACTTAACAATCTATTTCTTGTCCCAGTTAACAACAGTTTGTAAATAATTTTTGAGGAAGAGGTAATCGAAGCATTTGAACTGTTTATCCAATCAAAGGATAAAATTTTTTTAAAGATGGGATCAAGAATTTAGAGGTATGTTGGAAAACAGTCATTTATCAACACAGTGCCTATTTCAACTAAATAAATTAGTTATTTAACATTTCAGAAACGTTTTATTTCCTATAAAATGCATCATTTCATGTGGCATCCTAATAAGTTAGAGTAAGTAATGATAAAAATGGTTAGAATGGTCAAGCTGAAGTCAACGTTATTAAGGAAAGAGAGCAATAAATGAGGAGACAGATGATATAAGGCCGACAGATTATGAACAGACTGAGATAGATAGATATGAACATAAGAAATAGATAAGGCCAACATCGATAGATAAATTATAAACTGATATATATATGAACAGTTATAATACCAACATAGAGAGATTATGAACTGAGATATAAACAAAAGAGATCAATAGATATATATGATAAGGCTAATCTAGAGAGATTATGAACAGGACTGAGATAGATAAGGCCAACATAAATAGATATATTATAAACTAAGATATATATATATATATATATATATATATATATATATATATATATATATATATATATATATATATATATGAACAGAATAGTTATGATAACACCAACATAGATTATGAACTGACTGAGATATCAACAGAAGAGATCAATAGATAGATATATGTGATATATGATAAGGCTAACCTAGAGAGTTTATGAACAGGACAAAGATAGATATGAACAGACTAGATATGATAAGGCCAGGTAGATAAATTATAACCTGAGGTATATATATATATATATATATATATATATATATATATATATATATGAACAGAATAGATATGATATATAAGGTTGGCAAAGATAATCACTTCAAACAATTTGAAGAACTGCCTAAATTGACAATTTTTTTTTATCATTTCACACCATGCAAGGCAATAAAGATTGTGGATAATTTTTGAGATCAGCTACCAATTTGACCTTAGTGAAACGAACAGACTTAATGGCAAGTCAGATCAGTTCCATAAGATCAAATTGGCAGGAATAAAGAGCATGTCATCAGCATTGAGACTGAATTGTGAACTGATGAAATCAGGAAGGTTGTTGATGAAAATTAGGAACAACATCAGTCTAAGAATAGAACCCTGGGAGACACCCACATGAGTGCAAAGAGATTGTGAAGAGTGGCTGTGAATCTAGAAGCAAAAACTGCTATTTGTAAAATATGGCACCCCAGGAGTGCTCATGATGCACTACCTCCTCTCAATTATTCATTGCGTTAAACAATAGGACCATCAAAAGGAAGGGGACTATTGAAAAAATAGACAAATAAAACACTAAAGAAATGTTTACAACTAAAAAAAGAAATACAATAGATAAATTTAACTAATGTGATTGTAACAAGGGAAAAAGATGAAGACTCTTTTTTTAATACCTTTTCCTAATTTACATATTTTATATATGCTTCTTTCATCTTTCTCTCTTCTTATATAAATTTGACGAGAAATACTACTTACATAATTTACATTGTTTGGACTCTTGTCCTTTTCTTTGTTCTAATATTCACATTTCAGCTGTAGAATGCATCCGCCTTCTTCAAGTGGTTGTAATAGTTCCACATGCCATGCCTTTTCCGGATATCTCATTTCCCAGTTATTTCCCTTTAGTAACTCAACTATCCAACTTTTATTCACCTCTGCTGTGGGCAGGTATTGAACCCACAATTCTTTGGGTCAAGTCACTGGTTTACTTCAACCAATGCTTTTATCCACCGAAGACAATTTTAAACCCAAAGAGTTGTGAGTTCAGTTGCCTCACTGCATAGGTTGTATAAGTTCCGAGTTCAATACCTGGCCACAGCAGAGGTGAACAAAAAATTGGGAGAGTTGAGTTACTAAAAGGAATTAATTAAAATATACACAGAATTAGAAATACTTGTGAAAATTACATTGTTTTCCTATTTGAATTTCCTGGTGAATCTTAATTCTTAGGTTAATGACTGAATAAGCTAATGGTGAGTTCTACGGCAATAAAATATCTGTAGAAATTCCCCTATCACATTTTGAAATATTCGAGCTTAACAACTTTAACAAATTACAATGACAATCATAAATATGAATGCTGGTTGTTATTTTAAGAAGTGGGTACAAATGAAACATTTGAAATTCACAACTTTTCCATTTCACTGAAACAGCCATTAAACACTTCTATCTTCACTTTATTTTCTCACTGAAACCAAGAAGTGTCTCTGATATGTCTTTTCCATCTTCATGCACAATAGATTAGTCCATTATTTATGAGGTATTGACAGGGTGTAATGATCATGCTAAAGAATTGGCAAGAAGCATTATATTTATTAATTATGAAATATGATAACATTCATTTTGATTGTTCCACAAGAAATAAAAGCCTTGATTGACTATGTCGTTTGATTTAAATCCAGTAATGAGCACTTCTGCAATGTATTGTCACTAAAAGCAGAAGAATGACTGCAAGAAACAAGAGATTTCAAAGAATATATATTGTGGCTTGTGATGGGTTAAGCAATGTTGAGTCTGGTCAGTACCTAGATGGGCGACTGCTTGATAATACCAAGTACTGTAAGCTTGGATGTTCAGGTAATATAGTGTAAATACTTACAATCGCTCATCTCAGAACTATAGACAGATCCTGATGAAGGCCAGAGTGTACAACAAGGAAAATATTGCGAATATGATAAAGATGAGGACAACAGTTTGAAAAATGTAAATAATTACAATACCTCATCTCAGAAATGTAGATAGATATTGTATATTACAGATAACATTTCTTTCAAGTGTCATTTCAAAAATTATTTTTCTGTGAAAAAAAAGTGCCATACACTCCACAAAAATATATTTACTCGCCAATATATGTTCACAAAATTAAATTCACTGTAAAAGGACAATATTTTTTCCAAATATGAAGCATTTTTATTTTTATTTTACAAAGGTTACCCATAATTACACTTTTGCAGAAAAGATTGACATACTTGAACATTGTTTCATTGAAAAGCAAGTGCTACACACTTCAGAAGGATGTGGCTTCTCTCCAGTGATATTCATTTGAATATTCATGTTTGAACATGGATTCACTGAAAAGCAAGTACCACACACTTCAAAAGAATGTGGCTTCTCTCCAGTGTGTATCTATAAATGCATCAATGAATGTGAATTCTGTGAAAAAAGATGAGCCAGACAGCACACAAAGATAGAGTCCGTCACAAGTATTTGTTTGAAAAAGTGAATTTCTGTATAAAAGAATTACACATGAACAAGTTTATGGTTTCTCTCCTGTGTGTTTTTGAATATGTTGGTTCAATTTGGACTTCTGTGAGAAGGAGCAGCCACACACTTCACAAGAATATGAATTCTCTCTAGTATGTGTTTGCATATGCCTCACCAAATTAGACATCTGCGAAAAGGAAGAACCACACACTTCACAAGAATGTGGCTTTGCAACTGTGTGTGTTTGTACATGTCGGCTCAGTTGCGTCTTATTTGAAAAGGAAGAGCTGCACATTTCACAAGAATAGGGCTTTTCTCCAGTGTGTGTCCGAATATGCACCACCAAACTTGATTTTTTTGAAAAGGAAGATCCACACACTTCACAAAAAAATGGCTTCTCTCCAGTATGTGTTTTCATATGTTGGTTCAACATGGACTTCTTTGAAAAGGAAGAACCACACACTTCACAAGGATATGGCTTCTCTCCAGTGTGTGTTCGCATATGCACCACCAAATCAGATTTATCTGACATAGAAAAGCCACACACTTCACAAGAATATGGCTTCTCTCCAGTGTGTGTTCGCAAATGCCTCACCAAATTTGACATCCTTGAAAAGGAATAACCACACACTTCACAAGAATGCGGCTTTACTCCTGTGTGTGTTTGTACATGTCGGATCAATTGGGTTTTATTTGAAAAGGAAGAACTGCAGTCTTCACAAGAGTAGGGTTTCTCTCCAGTGTGTGTCCGAACATGCAACACCAAATTTGATTTCTTTGAAAAGGAAGATCCACACACTTCACAAGAAAATGGCTTCTCACCAGTATGTGTTTTCATATGTTGGTTCAACATGGACTTCTTTGAAAAGGAAGAACCACACACTTCACAAGAATATGGTTTCTCTCCAGTGTGGATTCGCATATGCACCACCAAATCAGATTTGTGTGACATAGAAAAGCCACATATTTCACAAGAATATGGCTTCTCTCCAGTGTGTGTTCGCAAATGCCTTATCAAATGGGATTTCCGTGAAAAGGACGTGCCACACACTTCACAAAACCATCGCTTTTTTCCAGTGTGTGTTTGCATGTGCTGAATCAAAGTTGTTTTTTGTAAAAAGGAAGAACTGCACAATTCACAAGAGTAGGGTTTCTCTCCAGTGTGTGTTTGCATATGTTGGTCCAACTTAGACTTATCTAAAAATGCAGAGCCACACACTTGACAAGGATATGGTTTCTCTCCAACATGGTTTTTTAATTGAGTTTTCAAAGTTGAACTATTAGCTAATTTACATTCATAAGGTTCAAAACAGTATGTTTTTCCTGTGTAGTTTTCCATATTTTCTTTTTTTAGGTTACAAATATTGATGAAACATTAGAAATTAGCAATTTAAATTCATAAAATATTTAACAAAAACAAAAACCTGCATGCTATAATTTCTTTTCAGTTTGTGTTTAAATATATTGCCTCAAACTTGATTAATGATTTTAAAAATTTGTGTATTTCATGGATGTTTCCAGTGTGTTTTTATCAATGTTGCTATAATATTGACATCTGTCAGCACCAAAATAAAAGCAATATACATTGGTCTCTATCAGATGTGAGCATTATATATACTTCACAAGAAATGTGTTTGTTTTCATATATGCAACATCAAATTTCACTTCATATAAAGTGAGAACTACACAATTTAGCAGTTTAAGTTTACTATTAGAAAATTTACTTTCATAAATTTCACAAGATTTTTGCTCTAAGGATCTTCCATATATTCTTTTTCATTCATCTACCAACAAATGATAATTTATTCAAATTTACGAAATGCTGCTTTCTTTACGCTGGAACATCTGTAAAAAAAAAAAAAATTAATTTAAAATATGGATGAAGTATTTCAAGAGAGTGAAATATGACACAAAATTAATGATTACAATTGCTGTCTCATCATCTGTATTGGCATGGCCACTGCAAGGGTCCCATGCCCACCCACACAATCTATGATACGTGACCCCCCACACTGCTACATCTAGATTTTCATCCGGTAGTATTCATATCAGGTACAAATTTCATTGTAATCTAATTATGTACAATAATAGATCATATGCAATATAGGTGAACTTTAAAATAAATACATTGTATCTTAGTACAAATTAGAGACATGACATAAGAGATTATTCCATCTAAAATAAATCAAATGTTTTGCAGCAATTTTTAATGTCAACATGACATTTTTCTTGTTAAAAAAAGTTGAATAATTTTAACACACTCAATATTAGTCATTTCAACTGTAAAACAATGAGACTTTGCCATTAATCAAGTAGTACACTTACATTTATAAAGTCTAGGTACCAAAGAGGAAAGCTCATCAGAACAATTACCCTGAAAATATTTATAGAAAAAACACAGGGAAGCTATGTTATGTTCGTAGAAATGTGATTGAAGCTGAGATGCCAGGTCAGAACCAATAACATTGTAGATTCTTCTTTTTATTTTATCAGTAATCTTTAATTACATAGCAGAAGCACCAGACCAGATGTGGTGGCAATATTCAATGCATGGATGAATGGTAAAGTAAGGAAGTTTTGAAAAATCGGCAAGGTTAAATGGTTCTTAAGGAATTTAATATGGCTATTAAATTGGGTATGACTTAGTAAATTAGTATAACTGAGTATAAACTGTACCCAATTGCTACACTTGCTAAATTAGACAAAAATGATATCTGATGAATTACTTTCTCAAAGTAAAAAATCGTATGGGAAATCCCTTGCTATTCATGACATAAAATCTACTCAGATTTATCTGAGGTTTTAGGTAGATGAACTTCATAAACAAAGCAATGGCCTGTATTGTTTGTTTATACATAGACATATCCACCAGTGATTTAAAAAGAACATAAGTTTTTGTGAAATAGGGTATCAAAACTTGCTCAAGTGGCAAGCTGGCCATGTGCTTTTTGCAATAAAAGAGACTTAGTATGAATTAATGATTAAAACAAATCATTAAAGCTAGCAGGCTGTGTCCCATATATACAAGAACCTAGTGCCCTTTGAGCAGTTCCATAGATACTGGTAGAAGCAGGCAAATGTCAATGTGTGGTGGGGTGCAGGATGCAGACGAAACAAATAAAAAAGCCTCTTGCCATAAATGAAAGACAGGAAAAGCATATGCAGGTATCAACTGTGAATGAAAAGACCCCAAGGTTACCTTCTCAATCCTTAAATGCAACTGTTGTTTGGTCATCATCATAGCTGTAAATTCAGAGTCCTAACTACTGTGTAATCTTGTCAAGCATTAGAAGTGAATAAAGAAAGTCACTAATTTGAAACAACTGTGTAACCAACAGCTAACTATTCAAGATATTCTGGTCTTCATCATTCTTTGAAGACTTTAGTTTCATGAGACATTAGCCCAGCTCAGCCTTTTGAAATTCTGACACTGACCTTTGGACATCATCTGATAGCTCAAGAAAACATTGTTGAATTAGTGACCAGAATAACTCCCTGGCATAATGCTAAATCTGAAATCATGGCCAAGGATTCTTGATTGAAATATATATATCATGGACATATACACTGTGTACTGCTACATATAAAAAAATGAGCACTTGACACAAATAAGCAGTTCATGAGAAGAAATGAATCAGGGAGATTAGTAGAATAGGGGGCCCCAACTAGAGCAGTGATTCTCAACTTTTTTCTATTCATGGACCCCCTTTTGATTGATGACATTTTTGTTGGCTCCCTTCTAACTTAATTTTAACAAAAGCTCATTTTACAATTTACGGAACAAATAAACAGTGATATTTGGCCATATAAACTTTAAAAAAAAAAAAAAAAAAACCCAACCAGTCAAATGAAATAAACTTGTATTTGGATAAAGAAAGTTCTGCACAAAAATGAAAACACAAATTATAAAAAGTTCTGCAAAATAACTAATAATAAAAAATAATACCGATGTGGGGAAAAAGTTATTTTGTTTCTTGCACAGGTATTTTTTTTTATTAACAACTCAGCCTAATTAATAATAAAAAAGGGTGGGGTCCAGCTTGCACCCTGGAATAAAAGGGCACCTGATATAAGTGGATATTGCGAGTTGGTAATGATCATTCAATAAGTTATGAAAATTATATTTCAAATACACAATTTAAGTTCATCAGAACTAAAATATAGAGGACAACAAGGGTTGTAGCAATGTGGCTCCTTTCATTGAACTTGTTTTGTAGTATACCTATGGACAATAATGGCTATGCCCCATTCACATAAATACAGTAGTGAATACTGTATGTGTTGGTCTGCAGTTGAAGATTCATTGTGGAATTCACTTGACTCATTTCTAGCAGTTGACTCCTTCTACACACTGCTAGCAAATCTTATATGTGCTATTCATACCCTAAATATTATCATGCATTACCAACCTTCATGTGATTATTCTATTCAGTAACCTTCCTTAGGTTACAACAACTTGTGACCCCATGAAATTCAAACATTTTTTTTTCACTTTTTTTTTTAATTTAAGTGCAGTACTAGACTGCTGTCAAGGTCTCATCAATTTAAATTTGAGCTGACTGGATGTAGATGCAATTAAATGAAATGTCAATTGCTATCTACTGTCCACCTGATTGCTATCTACACTTTCTGTTCATCATTAAGGTTTCTGTTTGTAACTCTTCCACACACTGTAACCTAGGTACCTCCACTTTTTCAGCACAAATTTTTGATACCTAAGTTTTAAAATGAATTTTTAAAAATGAAAAAGCATTCTGGAAGATATCATTTTAGCTTTAATTGAAAGCTAAATGATTAAATTTATTATTTCCAATAAGTAAAATATTCTGGTTTATTTCAAATAGAAATTGTATAGATTGGAATGTCAAATATTTGCTCAATTACTTAAAATTTTCTTTCAAGTGGCTATTTTCTTAATTTAAAAAAATTGTAAACAAAACAAAATTATCAATTTTAAAATACTTTTACCCCCGCCAAAAATATATATTTCTTACACATTATTTGAGTAAAATTAGGAAATTTAAAGTTAAACTAATCTGATTTGAAATAAATATTACTTATAGCATAAAAAATAATATACAACCATTTCTTAATGATTGGTCCTGTATATCTAAGGCAATGGACGATTGAATGACGAAGCAATGACAGCTAATATGGCTGACCAGAATTGACATAAATTTACAAAATCTAAGTGAACATATTTTTTTTGTTTTTAAATAGCTAATAATTTTTACAAATGGACATATTTTCCACAATTATCTAATATCTTATTGATTTTTATTTACATTTGAAAGATGCTTTATGCAAAAATAAAAAATTAAAATGCTATAAAATTTTCTTAAATTAATTTCTCTGTAAAGGGACAAAACTCTTATGTTATGTGACCTTTTCGTAATAATGTCACCTTTAGGATTCCATAGATGAAAAAAGGGAACAAATTAAGTAAAAAAATAAAAAATTATCTAAAAAATAGAAGAGTGAAACTACGTTTATTAATCTTTTCAATTTTGGATTCAAAAATTTCGTTTCCACTTAATTCCTATGTCGCATTCAGGAAATAGCCCAATACAGAATTTTACACGATTTTTAAACTATTATACATTATTACAATTAAAATAAAAAAAATGAAAAAATTCTTGTAAAAATTCATTATTCATCGGAAAAATTTTATTTCTTCAGAGAATAGTGTCCTTAATACAACTTATTTACAAAAGCAATTAAAAGCTTTTCTAATTTATTAAATCCTGCCAGTTTTATTGCATTTATTATTTTTTACAATTCAGAGCAAATTTTCAGTTAGAATAGTGAAAGTTTGAAAAAAGAAAAATTTTGTGAAATTTCATAAAATTAAGTAAGTAGGGAGTAACATATGTTTAAAAAAAAAAAAAATCTTTTATGAAAATTTTCAAAAAAAATTTTTTTTAAATATTTTCATTCATTTACAAATAGGTCCTGAAAATTTCATTAAAATCGGACAATTATTTGATTTTCACAAGAATTTCCAAATCAATGTGTTTTCAATGGAAAAAAAAACGCAAAAAAGCCAATGTAATTATTACCCCACCCCGATGGCGTAAACAAAACAAGATTTTTGACCAAAATTTCGAACCTTTTAGAAAGGATTAAAAAATTAAAAAATACTTTGGTCTTTTTACTCTTTTATCTTAATAATAACAAAACATTTTGACGATAAAACTTTATTTTTATTAAGTTTGTGGTCTTTTTCACACTATGCTGTTTTTTCCGTGACAAATTAGAGAGGTACCTGTTTTAGTGGCATTACTGCCTTACTTGGGGTGATTCTGATTAAAAAAATCTTAATTTATGCTTAAATCTACTATTCTTTTCTTTTTTTTGAAAATGTATAGAACAGACACTGGATTTTTTAAAAAGAATTTTAAAGTGTTTTCTTGTCCCAGGTAACGCTAAAAATGTGGTATACCCTGGAGAAAAAGGTCCCCAAATTGATAAAAAAAAAAAAAATTTTAACGTGTAAATGTTTATGTTAAAATTAAAGAGGGAAGAAAGACCAAAGTATTTTTTGAATATTTTTTCAGATTTTTTAATCCTTCCTATAAATTTTTAAAAAAATTCGTTTTTCTTGAATAAAAAAAAAAATTAGTAAATTCGATTTATCGGACGTTTCTGCCCGAATTTGTAAAAAAAAAAAAAAAAAAAAAAAAAAATCAAACTTAGTTTAAACATCAATTAAAAATTCAGTTACACTTTTTTTTTTTTTTGTTATCTTAGGAAATTTAAAATGATTAAAGTATACTTTATGTAATTTGAAAGAAACATTACTTACTTTTTTAGCAGAAATTTTTTTAATAGAGATATTTCCAACCGTGGTGCTTGCCTAGGTGCGTGATTGAGAGGTGTTATACATGTCAATATTGAAAACTTTACGTCAAGGGAATTTATCGTACGGTAGCGCAGAAGTGATGTAATTCGTTCTAATTTTAAGTGAACCTGGTTAGTAAATTTAAAGAAAAAATTCATTTACAAATCTTTTTAACCTTACGTTTGAGGAAAAATTTCTGAAGTAAAAAGAACTTGCTTCTATCAAGAGAAACAAGTCTACCTCATGTGACATTATTTCAAAGCTGTGCATCCATACTTTCGTTGGAGACGATTTTAAATACAATTTTGGAATATTAAAAAATTATTTTAAAAATATCACTGGTTGTCAGATTTTAATAAGCTTTCAAATTTATGATCTTCAAAAAGTAGAGAACAAAATATGTCATTTCCATAAGGTTGCATAAAGAAACTTAAATTTTAAAATATATTTTAAAATTTTGTGACTTTTGTCATTTGTGTATTTAAAATAGAAAAAAAAAGAAATAATTATTGTAAAAATTCATTTATTTTTTTATTGTAAAAATTATTTTTTTTTTTTTCAGATAAGAATTACCTTAGTATATGGTATTCAGAAAAGTCATAAAAAGCTTTTGTTAATTAAAAAAGCTTTTTATGACTTTTCTGAATAACATATACTAAGGTAGGTACCTCCGCTAAAAAAGAGCATAGCATGATGAAAAAGACGCCAAACTTGACGAAAACAAAATTTTATCGTCTAAATGTTTGTTATTATTAAGAGGAAAGGTCAAAGTATTTTGGGGGTATTTTTTTCCATTTTTTAATCATTCCTAGCACGTCCGAAATTTTTGTTAAAAATCTAGTTTTTTTTGAGTCAGCAAAATTGACCATTTTTTTCCATTTTAAAAAAAACTTGAAATCTGACTTTGAAATTTTCTTAAATATCAATTATCATTTTTTCAAAACTTATTTTAAGAAAATCAGAAATTATAATGTTTATTTAAAATATTTTGAACCAAACTTAACTTAGCTTTTGTGCCAAAAAGATGTAATTTGAAAATAAAACAAAGCAGGTCATAAACTTTCGCGTCTCTTGACAATTTATGAATGATATATTTACGAATTCCATGAGGCTAAATTGTTCTACGGAAGGAGAAAAGTGAAATAATTTACATTTACGTGAACGAAAACTTTCAGCAGTCTAATTTTTTTTTTTTTTTGTACTTAGCTTTCACCTTTACGTTTATGATGCTTTATGGGAAATATATTGTAAAGAAATTAAAATAAAACCGTTAAGAGTGACATTAAATTTCATATTTCTTAAGAAAGGTATCTAATTAATTTATAGGTACCTTTCTTATGAAATTTTATCAGAATTGTACATAAAATACTATAATTTTATGTACATTTATTACATTCTACTGTTATTTGTATTTGCATTCATTTTATTATTAATTTTGATATTTCATTTATGGAAAAATGTCGTAACTGAGATTAATATAAAAAATAAGATCATATAAATTTCATAAGATGATACTGATACTTGTAGGTACCCTTCTCAGTTGAAATTGAAAAATCAAATTAACTTCTCCACACGTGTTTTGCAAAAGTAAAGGCCTTAACAGCGGAGAACAATGCTTAACTCAAATAACGCAACTTAATTATATTCTGGTTGGTCTTCCGTATTTTATAATTACAGCTCCATTATAAGCACAAAATTACATTTCTTAATTACTGGGGATTTTCTGATTAGTCAAAATGATACAATTTACAATGCGCTAAAAAAGATCTATCTCATTAGGACACTTATGAAAGCCGATGCAGCTTTTAACTAATTTTATAATATTTTAACAACTTAAATGTAAAATCTATTATAATTAATGAAATAACAAATAATTGTATTAAAAATTCATTTTTCATCGAAAAAAAATTTTTGCTTTCAGAAAATATTTTCCATATTCATAAAAACAACTAAAAGCAAATAAAAGCATTTGAAATTAAATAATATCTTTGTTTTATTGAGTTTTGTATGTTACAATTCAGAGCTGATTTTCAGGTACTGCGTATCTAATTAAAAAAAAAAAAAAAACATGATTTGCATTCCTCAAAGCCCTGTGCTTTTTAATTATTGTAATCACTAAAACCGATGCGATCGAATTTCTAGCGTTTTCATAAAATTAGTTATGGGGGGGGGTAATAAATATTTTAAAAAAAATATTTCTACCATGACTTTCATAAAAAAAACATATTTATAATAATTTCGATCATCTGTGAATAGTTCCTGAAAGTTTCGTTAACATCCGATAATTATTTCTATTTTTGCACGATTTTTCAAATTAATGTGTGTCATACCAAAAAAACGTGCTAAAAATTGTCTATGTTATTTACTAGTTCCGCTGATACAAATAGAAAAAAGGTTTTTTTAATCAAAATTTAGAATGTTCTAAAAAGAAGGAAAATTTTTTAAAAATGATTTAAAAAAAACTTTGGTCTTTCCTCTTAATAATAACATAAGCATTTAGACAATAAAATTTAGTTTTCGGCAAGGTAATTGTTAACATAAAACCCAATAAAACTAAGTAAGACAATATTTAATTAAATATTGTCTTAGTTTTATTGGGTTTTATGTTTACAAGTGAAGTAAAAGTTTGGACAATTTTACACATTTTTTTACCAAAAAAAAAAAAATCGATGATTTAGAATCTTCAGAGTCTTGTGCATTTAATAAAAAAAAAAAAATTCCGGTTGCAAAAATAAATTTTTGAAGTTTTCATAAAATTAAGTTCGGGGGTGTAACATATATAAAAAAAATATTTATACCATGACTTTCAAAAAAGACAAACATTTCTAAAATAATTTCATTCATTTGTGAATAAGTTCTGAAAGTTTCATAAAAATCCAACAAGTACTTGATTTTTTGCAAGATTTTCCAAATCAATGTGTATTTTCCAACTGAAAATAGTGAAAAAAAACTAATGCTAATTTTTGACCTAAAAAAAAAAAAAAAAAAAAAAAAAAAAGATTTTCAACCTAAATTTAAAATATGCTGCAAATGAAAAAAAAATTTAAGAATAATTAAAAAATACCTTGGTCTTCCCTCTTTAATTTTGACATAATCCTTTACACGTTAAAAAAATTTTTTTATCAATTTGGGGACCTTTTTCTCCAGGGTATACCACTTTTTTAGCGTTACCTGGGATGTCCCTATCTTCGTTCATCAAATTTGCTAACTGAACACTGCAGAAATGGTTTGATTTTGATTTTTTGGTTTAAAAATAAAATCTTTACTTAAGGACGTAAAATGACTTTTTTCTTTTTTGTGGTTGTGATGAGCTGACAGATGGTTGAAAATGAAGATACGTCCAGGCAATTTAAATTAGTTTTTGAAATACAGCAGCATATTTTGCTTATTGGAAATATTGAATTTGAATTAGCTTGAAATTGAAGCTAAAAAACATAATATGAAAAAAGAAGTAAAAAAGAAAGCTATTTCTATGGGGTTCAGTTAGTGATTGAGGAGAATGGAATTCAAACGACAAGGGGCAACAACATAAAAAAATATTAGATACTCAGTGAGAGATGGAAAAAAAAAAGTCCGTGAAAATAATTGAATTCACAAACTTTTTTCGACTTACCTTTCATTTTAATTAAAAAAAAAAAACACATCAATTTTTTTTCAGCAGAAGAAATGTAACTCTAGTTTGTTTGTTTACTTATATCGACTTTCTTTCTGAATTGGTTGGGCTTTGTATGATTTTTTCGTCAATCTACAAAATTAATTAATTGTTTCGTTCAATTCGAAACAATTATTTTTCAATGGGAAAACGAGATGTAAACGTCAAATTTATCAGAGAATTACACCGTCTGAGAACGAATTAGGCGGTGACAGACATCGATTCGTTCTCCGTGAAAAAGGATACGGGATAGTGTCGCAAGGCCGCCAGTATGGAAAACTATTCAGCCGTAATTGATCTGGCTGTCTAAGTGCTCCAATAATATGAAATATTTTATATAAAAAAATGTGTAATTTTAATAAAGATTTTGTTGTTTATGGCATGCAGATTACGACCCGCGCTCAGTTCGCATTAAAAATTTCCCGAATACTTAGGTGTAAATGTACAATGCTACATTCGAAAATGACTTGATAAATTTGATAAAATCTACCGTTTTGGAGTTATCGACAGTAAAAGTTAGGATTCATTCGCGTCGTTGGCGGCAGCTATTACTGGCGTTGTTTGCATACATTCGCTGTGGAATAGCTAAGCACGGAAGAACGTAGTTTACAGCCTATTTTTTACTCATACTCGTCTCAATTACTACACAAGAGAACTATAATGCGTGCGCAATAATCAAGACAATTGAATATTCCACTCATAGTTGTTCTGCAGCAAATGTGCGAAAACGCGAATGAATCGATAAGATGAATCGATACTGTCGATAACTCCAAAAGAGTAGATTTTATCAAATTTATCAATCATTTTCGAATGAAGCATGTACATTTACAATGAAGAAAAATCTACGACAGTTGAAACCATCGCTAATCTTCTCACTCACATGCTGAATATTCCCTATACTCACATAATCTTTTTTCTTACATAGCAAAAATTTTTAAATTGTCCATTACACAGTAGTGTTGATTTATTACCCAATGAATGCTTGTTGTTCTATAATTTGAATTTATCTAAGTATATATGTATGTGTGTGATGATCATCGTCACAAGATATGAAAATTTTATCCTTAAATGCAAAATATGTCTTTGTAGTAATTATCTTTGCGTGCATTTTTTTAAAAAGGCCAAACATTGGTGTATACTGGGGTTAAGGACGTTATCCGAAGGTAACCACTTGTAAAGCCACATAAACCCTACAGTTTCTTATGAATTACTGTGAATTGAATGATAATAAATGAAGAAAATTTATCAAAGAGGTTTTAGTCTTAATTTTTAAACAAATCTTCCCTCTTTCCAAGTAGTAAAAAGGGATTCAAAAAGAAAAGTACAAGCAAATTAAAGGAATTCAAAGAAAAACGAGGTATATACGCAGAGACGGATTATCTTACACGGGCTAATATTGTCTGCGTCATAGGATCCCTCAAGCTTAGTTATAATGCTGATTATAAAAAATAATTTTTTTATACTACGGTTGTGTTGAAATATGTGCTATTTTGCAATAAATAGCAAAATAGTAGTATTTCTTAAGGAATATTTTTATCGACAAACAAAAGATAACTATTTTTACAGAATTTACCATAAGTTTACTGCAAGCTATGTAAATGTCGCTAAAATATATCATGAGTAAAAAAAATGTTCAAGTGTAATGGCGACGGTGTCGTAAACTCTACGATATCTAGTAGAAAACGGAGGAAAGTTCAAACAAGTTGTTCGCAGAAAGTTGCAACCACATGAAGAGATTCGACATGATGAGCCAAGGAGTTTACTAGGAAGTTTTTTTGTAGTTAAGATATTTCGGCCCGCGTATGGGTAATGGGGCGCGAAATAAATGAGTCGACCTTTTAGCTCGGAGACCAGGCAGCGACTGATTTGAAAAACACCGTTCGTCAGTGACGTCAGAGAATGCGCGCTAAAACTTCAAATTCTGTTCTAGCTGGAATCAGCAGCAGCCAGCAACTTCCTCACGTCGGCAGCAGACGGTTGTTTACTACTATATCTAACCGAATGTGAAAGGAAGGGGTGCAATACGCGCACGCACGTAAAAGTAGGTGGAATCCCTGCGCGGTTCCACAGGTGCTGGCGTGTTAGAGGGGGTCCCATAAGTTTGTCACAATCCGATCCTGCATATACGTAAACTTTTACTCGTATTTCTAGTAACCCTCATTTCAATTTCCAACATTTTCTTGAATTTGATTGGTTGTTAAATAAAAATAAGCTTCGAGAAATTTCCATAACAAAACAGTCAAAATTTGTGCAAAAATAGGCTCAACCGACGTAAAAAAAATCTTTCTCAAATTCATCCCTAATTTAAATGTTTCAAGAAATCCTGTTGGCTGAAAAATAAAAAATACAACATTCGCCCACGCATTTTCTCAGAAAAATTCGCAACAGCTACTAATCCCCGTTGGAGCCGATTTTATTGTTAAGAAAACTATAAGTAGAAATAGTAAACGAAATTTCGTCGCATTTGAGACTCACACACGCGAAAGATACACACGGGAATTATATGCCGCCAAAGAAACAAATTTCCTTTATGAGAAATTAGAAAAATTTACACAACTTTTTCACTCAATACCATTCATAGAAAATTTCTTTGTCTAAGTTAAATTCAAACTTTTTAATCAAAGGCAGACAACTTTTTAGACACTGAAGATTTCCGAAACTTTTTCTCTAAAATATACCTTTGCACACATCATTAAAACAAAAAAATTGTAAATTGTATATATAAAATTTAATGTTGTTTCAAACGTGTATTTTTTGTCGTGATTGAATATCGTTACCATTTCTAATTTATGTTTTGTGGATATTGCATATTTTATTTACAGCACAATCTTAAATATTCACGCAACCTTCTTAGATCTACTACATATTTCTTTCTCTTTTCCTAATATTGTATGGTTCAGTTTATTTTCGACAAGAAAAATAAAAATGAATTAAAACACAATATCTCTTACATAATTCCATTTCCTTGATTCCTCTTTTCTCTCACCCCCCCCTCTTTATCTGCCTGTAGCGGTTCAGGCGTGGGAAAATGAAGAAATAAACGATCTTCAAACACGGCTCTACAAATTTAATAAAATTTTATTACTGAGTATTTGTTTTCTTTCAAATTAAAAGAAACATTTTATAAAGAATCTTAGCGAAACAACTTCACAAAAATATTTTTTGTTTGGCTTTTTTGACATCACAACTGAATCAATTGCGTTAGTGTGATAGAAGAAACAAATAGATAAGGAAAAGAAAAGATCGAAAACCCTGTAAGAAATTGAAGGTCAATCGGGGTGACATCCACCGCACTCAGTGTAAACGTCTTCGAAGTCAGTCCTCTCTACCCTTTCATCAGAACGCGGGACAGGCTAGTTCATTCCACTCTAACCACCAAAGACCTAATCAGGATGATTAGATGGGGGAAGTCTCTCTCTCTCTCTCTCTCTCTGCCAACATACCATGAGTTACGAACTATGTCTCCCAAAGATACAAGTTTGTATTTGTATACAGAAAATAAAATAAACCTCTCAAAACAACGTTTGCTAAGCGTTCATTCATTTCGAATGTGTAAAAAAAACAAAAAAAAAAAAACGAACATTCTGCGTGAAACTCCATACTAGTGACTCCGACGAGATCCGGAAATCCCGGTGTGATAAGTACTTATCGGCGCGGGAAAATTTATTTTCAAAGGCGCGACTCGTGATTAGTTCCAGGGGCGAAGGGATTCGCGCTTTACCTTATCGACGGCGCGTTATGACAAACCTTGACATTCGCGTGACGCGTGCATTTTTCATTTTGTTAACCGGAATCACCCCAATCAAAGGAGTAATGCCACTAAAACACGTGGGGTGAGAGTGTCTGGAAGAATTAGGAAGAGAAACATTAATGACGAGCAGAAAGAGAAGATAGTAATCAGCTGGACAGTAGACAGCGATTGACATTGCATTTAAATTTTTGTAGATTAAACTTAGCTGGAAAGCATGGAGCCGGAAGGGAATTCTGCAAGCGAGAAGTGCGAGAGAAGAAACTGTTAAGATAGAATTTACGGCTACATCTATCCAGCTCAACTGTAAATTGATGAGATCTCGACGCCCATCTCGTTCCGCGCTTAAACTTAAAAACTCTACGCACTTATAGCGAAGAGCTTATTCGAACAATTACCTTGAAAAAAGAAAAGACAGACAGAGAGGTAACCTTAAGGCAGCGGGAAAGTTACTGGAGCTGAGCTGCCAGATCAGGACCAAAAATATTGCAGATTCTTCTTTGGATCTTATCAAGGAACTCAAGATAAATAGCAGGGGCACCGGACCATATGTGGCAGCAATATTCTAAGCTTGGGCGAATGATAGACTTCTAAATATGCTTCCAGTTTTTATGCATGTCAAAGAGCTAAAAATGGCCAACTGCTGCTTACAGGGTTTTCAACGCTTGTGACTGTGGTTAAAACGAATGTAGTGACTGTCACAGAAAATATATTCAGTTTAAATTCAGGAGTCATAAAAATGACCTCAAAATGACATATATTTCAGTTTACATTCTTATCCCGTTATCCAGGAACTGTTGTCAGAATTAAAAAATAGCCCTTGCAACACAGATGTCTATCTCAATTTCTTTCAAATTTTGTGTGTATATTTTAATTAAGGAGAGGCACTGTGGAGTAATGGATAGCGGCTCGGACTGAGGAATCGGAGAGCCTGAGTTCGAATTACAGTCGAATCTATTACATCCATTTAAGTGCTAATACTCTTGTGAAAGGTATGAATCCTCTTCTTCTCCCAGCTATGGGTAAATAGCATGTTCTAAAGAAATGGCAACCTACTGCGGAAAAAAAACATCTGCTTTGTCAGTCGTGTATCTTTCGATACATGATCGCCTAAACGCGTATCACGCACGGCACACAACTGACTGATATTTTAATTCCATGACAGACCTAAATTCTAAAAAAAAAAAATTTTTTTTAATTTTTTTAAATATTATTTTATTTATTACTAAATGATTATTTAGGGTCTAAAAATTAAGTTTTTTTTTTAATTTTTTTATTTTAAGGGTTTATTGAATTTATTGTTCAGCCCAAAGTAGGGGTTGTTGAGACTTAATGGGGAAGGTAATGTATTGTGGGATGCTAGTGTATTTAAGTACAAACATGTCTCCTGGAATATTTATCCCGCAACAATTATTACACTTACTGACCCGTGTCTGCCTTCTAAAGGACAAAATTTATAACGTTTATAAAATATTTTATAAAATAATGATAATCCAATTGATTTTGAGGAAGGTGCTGCCGCAGGGTTGGAATCCCCGGGGCTGGGCGACTTCTCTCATATAACTAAAAAATGAGGAGAACCAGTTACTTCACTTTCGGCTAAAACTTTTAGCCTAAATGTTAACTCCTGTGTCAGGGACTATCTTGGGTAGTGACCCAATATTTATTAGAAAACTTACCCGCCCAGCTGAGTATTTTTTTTTAATAACGTAAATCTTCGATTATCTCCCTTGAAATTTGCATCTTTGGTAAATAATTACTTCATCGTCAGGAAAGAAATGTGTTTTAAAATTAAAAACAATTGAATTATTTTATAAAACATAAATGTTTTATTTTACCCTTTAGAAGACAGAAACAGATAGGTAAGTCAAAGTGTAATAATGCACAGATGTTTCTTCTAAAAATACAAAATGCGTTGCAAACATATAATGCATAGAATTCAACAATTTTGGAATGTAAATTTTAGAACGATTTTTATTTTTTTAAAATATCTTTGTCTTTGATTGGGTCAACTCTACTTTTTAGTTTTAAAAGAAATTTATTCATTTTGTCATCTGAGATTTAAACAGATTCTATCTGCAATTTTCGATTTTTTTATGTCCTGCCTGTGGCATGTTCTTGCAAGCAACTCTATAAGTTTTCTTTTACAAACACAAATCTTCAATTTAATCTCGAAAAAATTATTATTGTCGATTTATGCCGAACATTTTGAGGTAAAATATGTCAGAACTACAAAAAATGCAGAACCTTTTTAATTTTGTGTGATGATTTGGTATGATTCTTAAAAAAGCTTAAGTTAATCATTTTTTTAAGAGGACTTGTCGTTTTTAAAAGTTCGAAACAAACTGAATTACCACCACCATCACCACGAGATTTCTTTACGTAGCTTCGTATTATTCACACATTGTATTGGTGATTTCTGTTAGTTATTAATTTATTTTTCGTATAGTAAACATTTACCGCCAAAATGGATGCGTTTTTTTTGGGGGGGGGTCGAAATGAAAGCAAAAACACGTTACCGCCTTTTTTATTTTTTAAATTACCAAAAAACTCAGGGAATCAATTCAACACCTATCTATAATGAATGAATTATTGAATTCTACACTGAAGGCTTTATTTTATTACAAAAAACTTACCTGGCACAGGTCAAAGGGTATCCCCCAGACGAGGCTATGTCAAAGGGCAGAGTCTCATCCCAGTAAACTGACTCCGTTTTTACTTTTTATGAGGTCTACAGGGAATTTTTGCCCGAGCCTATGGTCTCGAATACCCCATGATAAAACTCAGCCTTGTGCCACATCTTGCTGCAGTGGGTAAATACCTATTTTATTACAAAACTTTGTACACGGTGGACCGAAAGTCACCAAGAAAATTCAAAATTTAACTCCTTTATTTTATAACTTTAATTCACATTACCATAGAATAAATATGGGAAGTAAATTTACGCTCGTTGAGAAAGATTAAATCTTTTTTTAAAGTGACATATATTTTCATCTCCACACGAATGTACCCATTCTAAGATCTTTTAATCATTGTTTCAGGCTGTCAGTCAGTCAGTTATATGTGCCATGCGTTATACACGCTTAGGCGATCATGTATCTTTCGATACATGACTGATGAGGTAGATTTTTTCACACAGTAGGTTGCCATTTTTGCAGTAAACCAGTTGCCATCCAAGGCTATAGAACTCAGCCTGTCCTTCTATTTACCCATAGCTAGCTATATAGCTAGATAGATAAATACGAGGTCTATCTGAAAAGTAATGGGACTGGCTGTACTGTATGAGTTATGGGCAAAAGACAGATATGCACATTATGCTATCATCTAACATGATATCTTGGAAGTATATTATTGTAATCTTAACTCTGTGGAACCATTGCATTTTTTCACCTTCAAGAGTTTTGGTAGGATAAATCACGGTTTCTTCAACCCCCTCCAAAAAAATGCACTTGCTCACAACGTCCAGAATATCTGACTCCCTGGTCAAGAAGAACATCACCTTACTGAGACAATATCCCACTTCATCAGATCTTGCTCCGTGTGACATTTGTCCTTTCCACAAGCTCAAGTAGATCATCAAGGTGACTCGTTATGAGGCCGTAGAGGTCATCAAGATGGCTGAGGTTCATCCAATAAGAATCCTTCCAGCAGTGCATAGAAGCGAGGCAGAGAAAGTGGAAAAGTTCATTAGACTTAAAGGGAATTACTTTGAAAGGAAAACCATGTAGTTTGTTTTTTTTTTGAATTTAAATAAATTGTTTGTGACACCAGTCCCATTACTTTTCAGACATACCTTGTATGTTAAAATAGTTATTAGGTCGGTGCAAAAATAATGACGTAATAATGTCGTTTTTTGACGTTAAAAAATACGTCAAAAAAACGACATTATTCGTCATTATTTTTGCACCAACCTAATATTTCAGCTTTCACTTTTTTTTGTTAAACATTTCATTCGAACGGTCTGTATAGTAGTTATACATTAAAATAGTCCAGGTATATATTTCATTTTGATGATCTGATTTATATTGTATCTGATACCATGTTTGCTTGCTGATGCATTTTAGATGCAATCTTTACTATTTTAGTTTCAGCTAACAAAATGGAAGTGAGCAGATTCTGCAGCAAGAAAACTGCTGTAAAGGAAGTCACAACATTGGATGAAGCCATTGAAATTGCTGAAGAATGTGATGCTAGTGAAATTGTCATCTTGCCTCCAGAATCTGGAGACCTTGACACATGCAGTGATGAGGAAGGTAATGACGATGACAGTGACAGAACCGGTATATTTCCAGAACCTACTGGCCGTATTGAAGTAGCAGTTGAAGAAGAATCTTTAGAACATGCTGAATTGTGTCCTTCTTCATTAAAAAAATCAAAAATGACTACCAAAATGGCTCCAGTGGAATGGGTAAAAAATGAAAAATTCTTCACTTCAAAACTGTCATCAACACCTGTTCCGCAGCTTGAACCTGAACACAGTAAACTTGAGGATATGACGCCATACAGATTGTGGAAAACTATTTTTAACAATGAAGTTCTTGACCTTTTAGTTTCTCAAACTAATTTATATGCCAACAGAGAGAAAAATAATCGGCAATTTCAAGTGACTCGACAAGAAATGAAAGTTTTTCTCGCTATTATTCTTTTTTCTGGATACCATTCTGTTCCCCATGAGAGACATTATTGGTCAACCCAGGAAGATTTGGCTGTACATTTTGTGTCCAACGTTATAAGCCAGAATAGGTTTCTGGATATAAAAGAGTATCTACACCTTGCAGACAACCAGAAACTTGCTAAGGGAAACAAAGTGGCCAAAGTTGCACCCTTTTATAATCTCTTGAACATCAACCTTCAGCAGTTTGGCATCTGGGACACTAATCTGAGCATTGCCGCCATAATGGTTCCTTATCCTGGCCATCATGAAACCAAAACATCCATTCGCAGAAAGCCAATTCGTTCGGGATTCAAGATATGGACAATGTGTTCCACTTCTGGATTCCCATATAAAATGGATATATACACCGGCCAACATTTGAATCAATGTAACGAACCTATTGCATCTCAAGTCGTGAACAGTATGATTAAGGTTGTGGAACACAAATCAGACTTAAGTTGTCACCATTTGTTTTTCAATGATTTCTTTACCAGTTACACATTGCTCTCTGAATTAGCAGCTAAAGGAGTTAAAGCAACAGGTGCCATACACAGTAGCCAAACAGCTAATGGCCAACAGAAGTTAAATGTTGGAAAACAAAGAGGCAGTTATGATTATGTTGCAAGTTCCAGTGTTTTTATTTGTCAATGGAACAACCATTCTACAGTAAATATTGCCAGCAATACCCTCACTCACCAGCCTTTGAATAAATTAAAGCGTCATGTTAAGGGAGAGAAGGAGCAGGTACACGTAATGCAACCCCACTTGATTCATCAGTACAATCAGTTCGTAGGTGGGGTGGATCTGTTAGATTGGTTACTCGGGGTGTATCGGCCAAGCATAAAAGCGAAGAAATGGTGGTTTTCACTTTTCACTAACGCTGTGAATGTTTCAGTTGTTGCTGCATGGAGACTGTTTTGTGCCCTGCACCCTTTAGGTTCAGCAGGGCATAAATCACATTTACAGTTCCTCCGAGAAATAACCGTAGGCCTCCTGAAAAAGGAAACTTTGCAAAAGAAAGGTGGTCATCGTGTGCCCCTTCTAGATGATATCAGATACGACAATGTAGAACACCCGAGGGAAATCACAACTCAAGGGCGATGTTATGTGTGCAAGAAGAACACAAAAATAAAATGCGCCAAATGCAATGTTCGCCTTCATCGTGACCGTGGCGCAACGTGTTTTGATGAATATCATTTGTTAAAGATGTGACTTTGATGTAAAGTTTGTTTGTTCATTTGTACAAGATCTTAGAAGCACCAAATTGCAGGGATTACAGCCATATCACAAAGTTGAACCTGGTCAGTACCTTGATGAGTGACCTCTTGGGAATAGCAAGTGCTGTAAGCTGGGATGTGCAGGTTGTATCCTGGATAATGGCTTAGAATGAAAAATTAGAGAACCAAGTTTGAATTCCAGTCAGGTTTGTTATACACTTGGAAATGGTATGAATCCACCTCTTCTCCCAGCTATGGGTTAAACAGTAAGACTCGTATTGGAAGATTATTATTATCTCCAAAAAATTCTTACAAACTGAAAATATGTTTCATAGGTTTAAATAACCATAAAAAGGTTGGTAAACCATAAAAAAAATCAACCCAGTGTTCAAGTCAAGAAATGTATTTTTACACGATCTCCTTTGTGCCTCTACAAAGTGAGTTAAATGCAGAATACCATCCTGGGTATGATGATAAACTATATCTGCGTCCTGGGTAAGACGACAAACTACGTCCAACAGGAGGTTTTGAAGAACATGGAACCACCTCTTAGTTGTTGATGTTCCCAGGTCCACCCTGACCTGGGGTGGTAGCACCTGTTAGGGTCCCAGCTATGAGCAAATAGTTAACCCCCAAACTGGGTCAAAACACTATGAAAGTTTAAAAATAGATTTTAAATACCAGAAATATTTTGTAAATACCAGCAATACATTTTTGGAAAAAAAATATTACTGGCAATTTTTTTTTTTTTTCTTAAAAATTACCAGCAAAGGAAAATTATTATTACCAGAAATATATTTTTGAAGGAAAAAATAATACCAGAAATAGATTTTTGAAGGAAAAAAATTAGAAATTTTTGAAGGAAAAATATTACCAGAAATAGATTTTGAAGGAAAAATATTACCAGAAATAGATTTTTGAAGGAAAAAATATTACCAGAAATAGATTTTTGAAGGAAAAAATAATACCAGAAATAGATTTTTGAAGGAAAAAATAATACTGGCAATTTTTTTTTTTTTTCTTAAAAATTATCAGCAAAGGAAAATTATTATTACCAGAAATAGATTTTTGAAGGAAAAAATATTACCAGAAATAGATTTTTGAAGGAAAAAATATTACCAGAAATAGATTTTTGAAGGAAAAAATATTACCAGAAATAGATTTTTGAAGGAAAAAATAATACCAGAAATAGATTTTTGAAGGAAAAAATAATACCAGAAATAGATTTTTGAAGAAAAAAATATTACCAGAAATAGATTTTTGAAGGAAAAAAATATTACCAGAAATAGATTTTTGAAGAAAAAAATATTACCAGAAATAGATTTTTGAAGGAAAAAATAATACCAGAAATAGATTTTTGAAGGAAAAAATAATACCAGAAATAGATTTTTGAAGGAAAAAATAATACCAGAAATAGATTTTTGAAGGAAAAAATAATACCAGAAATAGATTTTTGAAGGAAAAAATATTACCAGAAATAGATTTTTGAAGGAAAAAATATTACCAGAAATAGATTTTTAAAGGAAAAAATAATACCAACAATGAAAATTTTGTCAGCATTAAACAACCCATTGAGGTTGATATGCCGTAAAACAAAACAAAACAAATGTAAAATATGTAACAGAACTGTTTGACAAACAGAACTGACAAAGTTTGTAATAAGCAATAACTAGAAAAACAAGAACCAGGCGAAGAAAAAAAAATAATATAAAACAAGCAAACAATATATGCAAGGCAAATTAACAGTAATAAGTAAAAGCAATAGTAATATGTCAAAAAGTTCACAAACTAAGAATTAGGATTGACACACAAGAGTAAATTTGGACGAGCAAACATAGTATTCTGACTTCAAGACAAGATAGACTGGGATTGAAGTTATATACCTTAGCCTCCCAACAAGGCATGATGTGGCACAAGGCCATATGCTCGAGCAAAATTTCCCCATAGATCCTGCATACACAGGATTGGGTTTGTTTACTTCCCCAGACATAACTCTGCCCTTCAGCATATCCTTGTCTGGGGCCCTCTCTGCTTGAAGGCATAGAGTCTGACAAGCCAGCTGCGAGCCTGGCAGTGAACCACCTGACTTGGCAGATTTGGACTTAGGTTATTTACCTTAGCCTTCCCACAAGGCAGGATGTGGCACAAGGCCGTTTTTTTACGTGGGGCAATTTCTGAGCCCATAGGCTTGGGAAAAAATTCCCAGTAGACCCAGCATACACAGGTTTTGGGCTTGTCTACCTCCCCAGATGCATCTCTGCCCTTCAGCATAGCCTTGTTTGGGTTCCTCTCTGCTCAAACGTAGAGAGTTCAACAAGTCAACCCAAAACACCTGAAACAGCAGATCTGAAACCAAGCAAAAAAAAAAAAAAAAAATCCCAGCATGCATTTGTGTGCTTCTGCCTATAAATTGTGGAGGGGCATGTGTTTTGCAGACATTCCAAGTAGTATTGGAACCAACACCATCCTTCATTAAAAATACCATTTTGTCTACCTCACATGTACAAATAAATTATTAAAATTTTGTCCATCAAGTCAAATGTTGTTTTTAAAGAAATAATAAGATTTACATTTTCTAGTATTCATGTTTACATTACTGCAGGAACCATCAATTACATATCTATCTATATCTATAATTTTCAAAATGTCTGTGTGTGCGTGTGATCAGATGTTGTTTATGTGTTTCCAGAGTTTTCATCAAATTTTGATGAATTTTTTTTGTTTGATAGATAATTCTTGGTTTTGAGTCCAAATTGTTGGTGACAATGGCTCTCCACTACTTCCTGTCCATTATAACTCTCAGCAACATTTTACTATTTACTATCTGTTCTTGGATATATATCTTTCATAAAAACTTTAATAAAAATAAATAGTTTAAATTATTACAATAATATTATCTATATCTATAACTCTGAAAATGTGTGTGTGTCTGTATGTGTGATCAGATGTTGTTTATGCATTTCCACAGTTTTCATCTGATTTCAATGAATTTTTTTTTGTTTGATAGATAATTCTTCAGTGCCAGTTTTGAGTCCAAATTGAAGGTGAAAAATCGAAAAAACTGATTTTTTACACTTTGCACAAAAATCAAAGGCAAAATTTAATTTACTTTTTCATACTTGAAACTGCTGATCAAAGGACTCAACGGCTGAGGAGAAACGCCTCTTCAGGTGCTGCTGCATGTGAGACTGAAACAAGGTCGAGAAGGCAAAAACAACACTTTTTAGGGCTACACACCATTCAAATTGTTACCCCCCCCCATTTCTTCAGGTGGTTGGAATGTCGAAGTGAACCCTTTATTTCACTCACTGCGATAGACTGTTCTAGTTCCACGTGTCATGTTTTAATTGATGTCAGTTATCAATTATCTCCTGTTAATTTGTAAACTTAAGGAATCAGCACATATGCTAGGCCACAAAAATTTCCTGAGCCGACCAAGCATAGAAATAAATAGAATGTGGGAACCAGTAATAAGGAGTTCCAGAGAAAAGCAATAATAACAACAAAAGTTGCAATATGAGTTCTGGTAAAAACATGTAATGATAACAGCAAAAATTGCAATATGACCACTGGTAAAAATGGTTGCTGAGACATTAGGTTTCCTCAAGGACACATGGTACAGTGGATAAAGATGTTGGTTAGATCTGGTGAGAGGACAGAAAGAGTGTGAGTTCAATACCCAGTTAAGGCAGTGGAGAACTTTCAGAGAGAAATTAACAGGAGATAATTGATAACTGACATCCATTAAAACATAACACGTGGAACTAGAACAGTCTACCCCGGTGAGCGAAATAAAGGGTTGAGTTCGGCAACCACCTGAAGAAGGCCGGAGCGTACAACGGCCGAAACGTTGTAATAAATATGGCGACAAAGATGAGGACAATAGTCTGAATAATGTAAATAATGTACATAATACCTCATCTCAGAAATGTAGACAGATACTAAACGGCTGAAATGTTGTAATAAATATGGCAACAAAGATGAGGACAATAGTCTGAATAATGTAAATAATGTACATAATACCTCATCTCAGAAATGTAGACAGATACTAAACGTCCGAAATGTTGTAATAAATATGGCGACAAAGATGAGGACAATAGTCTGAATAATGTAAATAATATACATAATACCTCATCTCAGAAATGTAGACAGATACTAAACGGCCAAAATGTTGTAATAAATATGGCGACAAAGATGAGGACAATCGTCTGAATAATATAAATAATGTACATAATACCTCATCTCAGAAATATAGACAGATATTGATAAATTCAACTTTGATAAGCTAGTAAAACTCCATTGAGTAGGCATTCATTTATCTTGCGAAATAAATATATATATATAGCACCCTGTTTTTTTAATAATTTTTAACAATTTTTTAATTTTTTTAATATAGCACTCTGTTTTTTTCAAAATTCACTCCCCTGGTGGTGAAACTGGAGTGACCTCTCTAGGGCATATATGAAGGCCATGTGCTACCCAGACCATATGCATCCCCACTTGGCTGTACCGAAAATATCCAAAGGAATACAAAGCATTAGATTTGGGGAATGGCTGTCGTAGTGACCAGAAGTTTGTCAACTTTGACAAACTTCAGGGCCCCAATCTGGATTTATTTCTAGTCTTTTCCATATGTGAATATGGCCACAAGGTAGCAGGGGTTTCCTTCACCTAGATCAAGCAAAATGCAGCCCACGAAGGCATTTTGACCGGCCCGCAAGCCTGATTACCAATGACTATTTTTAACATGAGAGATGACCTTCAAATGAAATTTGTTATATGTCATTTTCCATAGAATGTCTACACATCTCAGTGCACTAAAAATATTAGACTATCTGCAAGTTATCTTTCATGAGACTTATTTTACCAAGTTGCATTGCCTACGTTTAATGTCAAATAATGGATACATATTTGTTATGAACCTTGGCTACATTAAAAGATAACAGAAGTGAATGGAACGATAAAGTGAAAGAGGCCAGGGAGGGACTGACATGCGAGGTAGCAGAAATCTAAAGACAGTTAAACATACGCGCCTTATACATACATGCCTCATAAATGTGTGGATGATACTGCATGTGTATGTACGTAAGTGTATATGTTTGCAACTATTTGTACTCGTATGTATGTGTATATGTGCTTCGTTTTTGTTTGATGTGTGTGTGTGTATGTGTGTGTGTGGTTCGTTTGTGGAACAATTTTCAATAACAGTTTCAAACCTATACGTCATAATTTCATCCATTTTCACTTCGGTTGATTTTTTTTTACTTTGAAGTATTTTGACGTTCCTTGAGGAAAAGTAATTTTTGTTAGGTGTTTTTTTAATCTTAGATTTTCTTGTTTTTCTGATTTCTCAATGTTTATTTTCATTATGGTTTTAAATATTTAGATTGACAGGGGTCTGCGTATGTAATTTTCCTTAATTTTTCATGAATGGCCTTCATCCAGCCCACGGGGTCGAATGAGTTACCGACCCCTGCACTCAATGAACTGAAAAGATCTATTCACCTGAAGAAGCTGGTTGTGAGGCACCTGTGGTCTGCAATTGCCATTTGGCTTGGCGCTGGAATTAGTTATCAGAAGTCTATTTGAATTGTATGCCACGGGATCATTTTATAGACAGAGCCTCTGTACCTACTACTACCTTTGGCTATGACCATCTTTAGAACATAAATATTACATACTAAGTTATGACATTGGTATTTTATTGAATTTTAGGTACTTTGGTCTTACAAAAATGCTTGTTGCAGAAATGTACAAAATTTATTATCACTACTGCTCAATAATGTTGTGTATAGACATCTGTGTTTACAAAAATTGACATGTTTATAAATAAAAAATTTTTTTAACTTTTTAAAATATTGACGGTCACTAAATTGTAGTAAGCTTTTCCATTTGTAATTAGTAGATAGTTTTTTCATTATTCAAACTATTGTCCTCATCTTTGTCGCCATATTTATTAAAACGTTTTGGCCGTTGTACGCACCAACCTTCTTCAAGTGGTTGGAATGTCGAACTGAACCCTTTATTTTGTTCACTGGGGTAGACTATTCTAGTTCCATATGCCATATCTAATGGATATCTTTGAGGACACATGGTACATTGGATAAAGGTGCTAGATGCAGTGACAGGACTCAAAGAGTGCAATACCTGGTTAAGGCAGTGGAGAACTTGGAGAGAGGAATTAACAGGAGATAACTGACATCCATTAGACATGGCACGTGGAACTAGAACAGTTCGACATTCCAACCACCTGAAGAAGGCCAGAGCATACAATGGCCAAAACGTTGTAATAAATATGGCAACAAAGATGAGGACAATAGTCCGAATTATGTAAATAGTGTACATAATACCTCATCTCAGAAATATAGACAAATACTAAATAGTTTTTATTTAATAACAATATCACTTGACTGCTACAAATTTGTTGTAACCTAGAAAGGGTTTCTGAATGCGGAATAATCAAAATGAAGATTGTAAATGAAATTTAGATTTAATTTAAATATATATTTTGGGTATATACTCTAGTTATTTCATTTAGTTTCTCTTCCTTTTAGTTCATGTTTTTCTTTATGTCTTTTATTTTTTGTTTTATTTTATTTTATTTTTATGTATTTTATGTTTTTATATATATATATATATATATATATATATATAAATATGAACATTAAAATATGAAGTATTATCAAATATTGTTATTAAATATTATTAAAATATATATTATATATATATTTATTTTATTTCATTTACTCTATTTTTATTTATTTTATTTATGTTTTATTTTTATTTATATATTAAATATTATTAAAATTGTTGTAACCTAGGAAGGGTTACTGAATGAGGAATAGGCAAAACAGTGGTTAAAAATGAAATGGTAATCTTTATAACATCAACAAAATACAATACTCGCCAGCGGTGTGAAGTAGGTAAACCACTGCTAGTGGTGGACTACTTAGACAGCATATTACCCCCACTTACAATAGTGTTCAATGTCTTTATGAGGATTGGGACATACCTATTAGTGTTCATAGGTATAGTATTTAACAAAATTAATACAATTTTAAAAGATTTCAAATTTTATAAATTACTTGAATTACAATTTTTAAAAAATGAAAGCAATTCTTGTAAAAATATTTTATTCAAAAATTTAAATTTCTTCAGAGTCAATTTCAACCCTGCCAATGACACCCTACTTGTGCTAACATGTGGCTTCACTAATCCACTCCAGGCCTCTCTCCTGACACCAACTATGACTTTGATCGACCAACCCATTAGCCACACCCAACCTTACCAACAACACCCTTACATTTATTTGCATCCCTTACCAACAGTAACTACACATCAACAATTTTGCCACCCATTTACACAATTATGAATCTTTTAAATATTGATAAGATATGCTGTTGAAACTTTGTTCATTATTTCCTTAGTAACTATATGCTCATTATAGCATTATCAAAGTAGAAAGACCAAGAGAAGCAATAAATACAAACTTATTTCAATGACAAAATAGTTGAGAGTTACTTTTTTTTCTTAATCATACAATTTAAATAAAACAAACACTGTTACTTTAAGAGTTTGGATGAATTTGGATGTCCTCAAGTAATCAATAGAGACAATGAATTTATTTCCAGTTGGCGAAAACTTCATCATAAGTTGAAATCTTACTTATTATAAAACGCAGATTGTGTGTGTGTGTCTGTACGTTTATATATTGGATCGGATTTACTACATTTTTCAACCGATTTCAACAAAACTTCACAGGACTACGTAAAATTACCTTGTGGTGGTTCTGACAGTGCCAAAAATTGGAAAAACACAATTGTTTTTGCACAAAATCAATTTGAAAACACAATTAAGAGGCATCACGAGAATGAAAGGGTGACAACTCATATCGAGTTATACTTATTATAAAACCCAGGTTGTGTGTGTGTGTGTGTTCATTTATATATGGGATTGGATTTCCTACATTTTTCAACCGATTTCAACAAAACTTCACTTTTTTTTTTTTGGCAGGTTGTGTTTCTTATTGTCTTGCACACTTTTTTCTTTATTTTTACATTCAGAATGCTTTAAATATTCCATTTACAAGACAATTGTTTATAATAAAATTCTATTCAATTGGTAGACTCATAACGATTGAAAACAATGTTTTTGTTTGAGTTTGGGTTTGACCAATTCGTAAAAAAAAAAAAAAAAAAAAAAAAAAAATTAAGACATGCGTGTCCGTCAACCTTAAACAATAATCTTTGTCAATTTTATTTTTAAGTCTTTATAATGGTCGATACTTGATCTCTCTCTTACTGTTACATCCCCGGGCAACATCGGGCTCTACTGCTAGTAATAAATAAAGACAGAATATTTACAAAAGTTTGATATAGCCTAACACCTGTATATTCTCAAACTTTTAACAGAGAATCAACAATTGTTTTTCTCTCAAATTTTTCCTTTACCAGTATCACTCTTTGGAGCCATGACTAAGGACTAATAAAGAGAAAAAATGGCACAATAGAATAAAATTGGAAAAGAAAAGCACAGCACAACAATGTATACAATACGGCAATCAACCCAGAAATGATTCTGTTTGGGTTAACTATGTTCGGCAATGTTCGAGAACCAAAATTTTGTTCAATAACTGAAACATTTTCATTTCAAATTTTCTGTTTGAAAACTGATTTGTGAGACATTTGAGAACCAAGGTTTATCTGTATAGGTTTATAGCTATCTCACTAATACCCATTATAAAACCCTATATTAGCTTTCGGTTCCAACCTAGAACCCATTAATATCCCCCATCCCAATAATGACGGGTATTAATGCATTAAAATGCAGTTATTATATATTATGACAGAAGTAGGAGTTGTCTTAAATGTTACCTATGTCTTCCCTCAAGACCACAGAAATGAATCTTTGAATAAACAACCAGACATATTAGAAAACAAGATTCAAATCTTCATCTATCACTGTGGTGTTATCACCTTTCATTTCCCTTTTGAATGTATGACAGATCTTTTCCAGTTTTTGTGCATAGCTACAGGGTGCGATGTGTAAATTGTCACCATTTTATATTTTTAATTTTGTGCATGCATGTTTGTTTTTGATTTTATCAACTGCACAGCAGGGTAAGGTCAGTTGGGCACATTGTGTACTGCTTGGTATTCATGCCAAAAGCTCCAATACAAACATTTCAGAGCGTTTGATTGCCAATTTGAGGACAGTGCAGAGGATTCAGACAGAGTTAGATGAGTCTAATGATGATTACAAAGGTGAAGCTGCACAGAAAACTCACTCTGATCATTCTGGTAAGAACTCCTGAACTTGTTGGTGAGGACCTCATATTTAATATGGAAGCCTACATCAAGTGCTTTGAAGAGGTAGTGTTGCCCTGGGTCAAGAGGGTGGCTGCTAGAAGACCCTATTTCTGACAACAGGACTCTGCATCATTCCACACAAACAGGAGAATCCAGTCATGTTTGTCAGACAATTCCTGTGACCACTCCTCACACCTGGACACCTAACTCCCTAGACTGCAATCCCCTTGGTTATTACAGGGAGGGGGGCAGTTGAGCAAGAGACCAACAAAACTTCTTGTAAAACCAAAGATAAACTGAAGGCAATGATTATGGTAGTATTCACAAACTTAAACATGGAGACTTCTTTTCTCAAAGTCAGCAGAATTGGGAGGATATAAAAAAAATTCTCTACAAGCTAACTAATTAAGTATGAATAAATGTTTACTTATTTTAATATAGTTTATTGTTACACGTTATTTATATAGACACAAATATTTAAGTAAATGCTCTGTTTATAATAAACAGTATTAACAACATTTACTGGCCTGAATGTGCAAGAACTTTTCATAAAAAATATGTGTCCTCAGAAGTTTTTTTTCAATTAATGAACTGCCAAAGTTTCTAATGAATGGAACAACCCTGGAGTTGACAAATTTACCTGCACATTTATAAAGTGTGTAAAGAACAGTTAAATTAACTACTGTTACGAGGATGCATTTCTATAATAAGGGAATCCACTGAGTTCTACTTGTTATTACAAAAAAGTTTTCATTCATGAAGTAGTTGTAAAATAGAGAAATTAGAAATAGAATGTTTGGAAGATTCTACATCATTCTAGTATATTCGAGAAAAATCTAGATGATTCGAGAAACATCTAGAAATATGCAAACTAGGTGTTAGCCCCTATAAAAATGGGATTTTGGAAAAGGGTTGTCAGTTAGTGAAAAGAATTTCTGCTGTTATCAACTCCAGCTTTTGATTCAAGGACTATTATATCCAGCCGAAAGAATCTCTATAAAAAGTTGCCAACCAACCAAAACCCAAAAGAGAATTTCATGGAACAAATTTGGTAAATAGAATTTTGACTAATTTTCATTGACCAAACTAAAAATTAATATTTATTTACACATCTTTGTGGATTTCCAAATATAGCGCTTAGATTACTTCGCTGGCCCTAAAGTGATAAAGATATTTGACTCCCTTTCCTTCTCCCTCGTAACACTTTGCCAGTAACTCTGTGTTTTCTGTTTTGTAGGCCGCAATTGTTTATCTTGTATATATTTTATGTTCTGTTTTAGTAAATTAAATATTTGTTTGTGATTTAGCTCTGTGTTGTGGTAAATCATTTTTTTTCCTTTGTTACAATTATCAACACGTAACACTACTAAAGCTTCACAAATTGTATATGATCAAGAAGGTACACGTACATTATTACTAAATCACTGTGCCATCAAAGAATAGCTTCATTTAGTTCAAAAAGAAATTATACTGAACAATTTAGCTATATTATGATGTAATATATTATACGGTGCAGTAATTCTAGTGGAATTTTCATTTTTTTTCTTATAATTTGTGCCCAGCAGCATTATGATATAATATACACTTTTATGTATTCTTTGTTTTTCTTAATTATAGCCTAACAAATCTTATTCATAGAGTAGCCTTTTTTGTAATCTTTTATAATTTTTTTTAGCTTGTGGTGATTCCTAATTAGAATTCTGGTTTGAATATATTTTTTATTTAATGTATCCAATACAAAAGATATCAAGTTTATTTTGATTTTTTTTCTTGAAATAGTAAAATTTTGAAATCAGTTTGTAAGCAAAAACCTGCAGAAATTTGGTATTTCTGTACATATTCCTTTTTGATGTTCTTTAAACCTAAATTTTCAAAAATTGGTAAAAGCTATGAATCTAATTTTTGGTGTCAGTACGTATCATGCCAAACCCTAGCCTTTGCATCAAGTGTAGTGTTGATTTTCTTTAAAAAAAAAGAAAAAAAAAGTGAAAAATCAAACTGCCTGAATGTACACATAAAAAAGGGGCTGCTGAAAAGTTCTTGATACACCCCATTAAACAAAATCTTGCAAAACATCTTTTTCTTTTTTAATAATTTCACCCCAAGCAAGGAGGGAATGCCACTAGTACACAGAGGGTTACAGGGAGTGAAAGTGAGAGAAAAGACTGAGTATAGGAAGGATTGAGGAAAGGACAAAAGATGAATGGGATTCAGATAGAAGATAGTGAATGATGTTGCATTTAAATTTTTGAAGAGTGTAGTTTATCAGGGAAGCAAGTAAATGGAAGGGAGTTCCACAGGTGGGAAGTTTAAGAAAAGAAACTGTTGGAATAGAAGTGGCAGTTGCAGTAAAATGGTGGGACCTAGAAGCCAATCTAGTAGCAGACTTAAATTCATGTAGTCTGGGACCCAGGTAAAAAAGCTTGTCAGAGCAGTTGCTATGAAAATGACTGAAGGAAGCCACGCCATTTTGGTGAAAAAGGAACTGAATTCGAGATGCCAAGTCAGGATCAATTATATAACAGATCCTTCAAATTTTGTCAAGGGAATCCTGCCTTGGTTAGGATAAGAGCTTTTCAGCAAGCCTCATTAGATATTTGAGAAACAAAAAAGAAAGAACTGCCTGAAAAATGTAAAATTCTTGAAAAACTAACATTTTTAAAAGCACCTCACAAAAATAGAGTAATTTTATTTATTTTTTGGTAAAAGGTATTTTACCATATAAAAATATATATATATATTTAGTTGGATTGATGTAAGTTTGTGACCCTAGGTTTTCACACTGTTTGTGATTGTCAGAGAAACTGATTAATTTTTTAAATTTTGGATTTATATATGGTTGCATATATCAGTGTTTTTATGGAAGTGGGAGGAAAAATTGTCATTGGAATGCTACTCATACTTATGCAAACATACATACATGTACGTATATATGTGTAATTGGCAAAAACAAGTAAATAACCGGCTTTAAAATAATAACAAAACAGCCTTAAAAATTTTAAAATAATAGCAATTTTTACCTACCATAGTCTTACACAAACCCCATCATATGTATATACATGTGTGCAAGAAAACATTATTTAGCAAACAAAGTAGAATAACAGTTTGCGTGTTGACAGTACAACAGACACAAAAATTATTCGTTACACAATCCAACATTGAATACAGCGAGCAAATGCATATATGCACATGGATGTGCATATATGCCCAGTCCCACACTGTTCATATATGTTTATGTTTGTGTGAGTGAGCATGCATGTCTGCATACATCAATAAGTGTATGTGCATGTATGTATGTTTGCGTAACTATAAGTGGCATTCTGATAGCAATTTTTCCTCCCACTTCCATAAAAACACCGATATACGCAACCATATATAAATTTAAAAAATTAATCAGTTTGACAATCACAAATAGTGTGAAAGCCAGGGTCACAAACTCACACCAGTCCAACTAAATATGTTAGCTCTATCACTGATATTGAACGGTTTCCAATAAGTACCACACATATATAAATAATATATATAAAAAATTGCATATATATATACACACACACATTTTACATATATATTCAAGAATTTTAAGATAATTCTTTCTATGCAGTTTTCAAATTGCTTTTAAAGAAAACTTAATCTCTAGACAAATTCAAATATTTTTTTAAATTCATGTAATTTAGTGGGTATATTCAAGGCAAATTTAACAAAAATTATGCTTTCAAAATATCTCACAACTGTTTTTTTTGTATATGATATTCATCTATTTTAGATGAAGGACCATGTCTTTCCCAAAACATTTTCAGTTATGTGCTTGCATATGTTTTGTCAAATTTGATTTCTGTGAAAATGCAGATCCACACAAATCACACAAATAGGGTTTTTCCATGGCGTGTTTTTGTCTGTGTTTTTTTAAATTTGAAATTTGTGAAAACGCAGCACCACACACTTCACAAGAAAATGGTTTTTCTCCAGTGTGCGTCCGCATGTGATTTCTTAAACACGAACTACCTGAAAATGAAGATCCACAAACTTTACAAGCATAAGGTTTCTCTCCTGTATGTGTTCGCATATGTGATTTTAAATTAGAATTATCCGAAAATGCAGATCCACACACTTCACAAGAATATGGTTTCTCTCCTGTGTGTATTCGCATATGTCTTTTAAAATGCGAAATATGTGAAAATGCAGATGCACATACATCACAAGAATATGGTTTTTCTCCTGTGTGTGTTCGAATATGTCGTTTCAAAGTTAAATTTTGTGAAAATGAAGATCCACACACTTCACAAGAATAGGGTTTTTCTCCAGTGTGTGTTCGCATGTGACTTTTTAAAATTGAATTTTGTGAAAAAGCAGAGCCACATACTTTACATGAATAGGGCTTTTCTCCTGTATGTGTTCGTATGTGACATTTCAAATTTGACTTCAGAGAAAATGCAGATCCGCACACTTCGCAGCAATAGGGTTTTTCTCCAGTATGTACCTGCATGTGGGTTTTTAAATTTGACCTTATCGAAAATGCTGATCCGCACAATTCACATGAATACAATTTTTCCATGGTCTGCATTTGTACATGAATATTTTTCAAAGTTCACTTTTACACAATCAATGAGAATAGGGGTTTCAGTGTATATGTGTAAAAAGATTTTTTCAGGTGGTTATTTTGTGAAACAACAGATCTATAGACTTTATAATAATGTGTTCTAACATTTTTGTAAAGATGACAGTTTTTAATGATGTAGCTATAGACACTTCAATATATTTTTACTTGTTCACATGAAGATTTTTAGAATTAAAAGTCAACAAAAGTTTTGATTTGCAGACTGGTAAGAAAGTTTATTTTTTGATATTTTTACTGTTGTTTGAAGCTCAGACATAACATTGTGGTTCATAAAAGTTTTCCTCAAACTTGGTGTACCTGTAAAAGAAAACAATACATTAAGAAATGGACTTACAATTTGACACTCTGGTAAGATTAACTCAATTTGCATTTCAGTAAAATTATATACACTTGATAATTTTAAATACAAATCCTTACAATTTCTGAACATATTGTTCTGAAACCAAAAAAGACCTGTCTATATTTCTGAGACGACGTATTGTAATTATTTACCCTATCTACATCTTTGTAGCAAAGGAGTCAAATTCAATATGGAGTGTAAGGGACGCAACTCTTTCCGTAGGAAAATGTCTGTAAACCGAACACGAGTGTAAATGGCTTCTGCCAATTTCTCCAAGCAACCTGCTTTTATGGAGCCCAGACACACCTCATTAGCATGCGTGTAACGCGACCTTGCGAGACTGCACGAGACTGTGAATATTAAAAAGTCACGGATGCCATCTTGGACCCTTTCTTTCATTTCTCAACCCACAGGCCAGACAGACGCAAGGGCATTTGGAAGGTAAGCCATTTCTATTTTCCCCACACATTGTTTGTATGGTTGTCCTCATCTTCGTTGCCATATTTATGATGATTTGACTGGTGATTCCTAATTAGAATTCTGGTTTGAACATATTTTTTATTTAATGTATCCAATACAAAAGATATCAAGTTTATTTTGATTTTTTTTCTTGAAATAGTAAAATTTTGAAATCAGTTTGTAAGCAAAAACCTGCAGAAATTAGGTATTTCTGTGCATATTCCTTTTTGATGTTCTTTAAACCTAAATTTTCAAAAATTGGTAAAAGCTATGAATTTAATTTTTAGTGTCAGTATTTATCATGTCAAACCCTAGCTTTTGTACCGAGCACAATGTTGATTTTCTTTAAAAAAAAAAAAGTGAAAAATCAAACTGCCTGAATGTACACATAAAAAAGGGGCTGCTGAAAAGTTCTTGATACACCCCACTAAACAAAATCTTACATCTTTTTCTTTTTTTTTTAATAATTTCACCCCAAGCAAGGTGGGAATGCCACTAGTACACAGAGGGTTACATTTGACTGTTGTATGTTTCAGCCTTCTTCTCAGCAGATAAAAAGCATTTGTTGAATCCAATGATTTCACCCAAAGGGTTGTGAGTTTAATATCTGTCTACAGCTGAGGTGAACAAAAACTTGGAGACTTCAGTTAAAGGGAGATAACTGATACTGAGAAATCCAGAAGAAACATGGCACATGAAACTAAAACAACCTACCCTAGTGGACAAAATCATGTTCAGTTTGAAATTCAAATCACCTGAAGATGGCTGGAGCATACAATGGCCAAAACATTGTGAATATGGCAATGAAGATAAGGACAACAGTCTGAACAATGTAAACAAAACAATGTAAACAATGGCAGATCTCCTGAAAATTCAAGTAATAGAACAGTTTCTGTAGTCAAATTATTATTCCATTTTAGTGAAAATGTTAAAGACTGACAGACAATACAAGAGACTTCAGAATTAAGTAATTTCTATTAGACCTAGGTTATAAGACTAAAATTTTTATCTCTTGTTTTTTAGGATTCTGTGTCCATTCAGGATATAAATGTTCATAGCTCCCTACAGGTTCCTTTTGTTATTTATGAATTGCCATGTGGTTTCTCATTGCCTTCTCTACTTTAGGAGTAGATAGGTTTGCCTATTGCCCGGTTCACACTCCTCCCCAGTCTTTTGAACAAGAGTACAGGTTTATCCTTTGTTTCCTGTTTAGGATTGGGTTTCTGGTTCTTTCTAAAAGTCTTCTCATTTTTTTCACTCCCAGTAATCTCTTGCATCTTAGTGGCATTATCACCTTGCTTGAGATGAACTGATTAAAAAAAAAATTTATCTGCATAATTTGTGCTTCTTACTTTGTTTTCTACCTTGAGTGGCTCCAAGGCCTTGTACAGGGTGAACATCATTGTAACTGTTTGGAATACTGAGTTTTCCTTCTTTTACACATCCAGATTCCAGTCCACCCTGCTATCTAACCGACACAAGAGACAGTTTCATGCCTTTCCCAAATGCATTTGTGCAAAAGTGAATGCAACAGACTGACCTGGGATTTGAACCTTGATTGCCAATTTAACTTTCCGTGCCAATTATCCATTAATCCAAAAATGTATAACGAGCTTTCTAGGATGTATTTTTATATTAGTAGATTGACTCTAGACACAGTGAAAATATTTTAAATTAATAATAAACTATTAAGTAGGCAATATCAAACTCAACTTACATTAAAAAGTGCCTATCATGAAATATTTTCTTTTTTAAATATCTTACTGTATTACTAAAGATGAGTTATACTTTTTTTTAAATATTTTCTTAAAAATGTTAATAACTTGCATTTCCAATTTTTCAGACATGTCATCCTAAAAATCTAAACACATAGATTCAGCTCTGTAACTTCCCAAAGAAAGAAAAAGAGATTTTACCAAAAACAGAGAGAAACAGATTGAGATTTTTTTTTATGGCTTATCAACTCTTTGTGTGTTATTTAAAGCTGAAACATATTTTGGATTATAAGGGGTTGCTTACAGTATCTGCCGTTCCCAAGCAGTCCCCATCTCACTGCTTAACTTCAGTGATTAAGATTAAGAACCATTGTTCTTTGATGAGTTGACCATAGGCATAGGGAAAAAACAGAAGGATTTCAAAAACAGCTCCAAAATGTTAACTTTAAAACACCATTCTTTGAATTCACAGCAGTTATTTCCAGTGGAGGTTTGGTTTTAGACCAACATTAACCCATTTCAGGCTGCTGTTTCACTTGTAAATGAACCTGGATTTGTTAAATCTGTTATTAAAAAAATGCTATCCTCTCAATAATTTAACCAAATCATGGCCTGAAATGGTTTTCAAAACACATGCATACTGAACTGGAAATATTTTATGTTGACAGCTGTTTTAGTAGAGAAAATTTACAGGTGTAACAGAGAGAGGTTGATGCACATGAATGCACATATGCAAATATAACGTTTATTGATTGAAGATGGAAAACACGATCTTCCGTGAAAGTTACAAACTGTGCCAGCGCTATTAATAGGAAAGAATCTAGAACAATGATATATGAAACCTGAGACGGCTGATGGATAAAGAATAAATTTCAAATCGGGTTGGCGAGGACTTGTTTATAAACAAATGCAAAAGGGTAGGAGGCAATGTTTAATTTGGGTCATTTAGAAAAAGAAAAAATAGATGAAAATAATATTTTTGATAAAAACATATTGAAGTAAATTGGACCGGGAAGGCAAGATCAGTGTATGTTTACCGCTAACGAAATCTGATCTAAACATAAGTTGTATCCTCTGTTTTTGGTCATTGAAAAGACAATTGAAATGAACATTGAACTAATTAATTTTATCCACTAAGAGATTTGAAATAGATCTGAATTTAAACTTTGCTTATGGCGACACTCATGTTAAGTGCATGAACAACCTGGCTTATAACCTTCGGTTTTCTATATAAATGCGAGTTTTGCTGAGTTGGGGAGACTTGGGCATTAGACGAGAGTGACATTGAGAGAGAGAGAGACTGTCGTTGCAGTGAGTCAGTCCAGTGGCGAGTCAGAGATAAGGACTTCAAGAAATAGCATCGTCGTTGTAGCAGTCGCATTGAAAAGTTGCTGAAACTTAACGTTTGTCACTTACGGCAACCAACTGAAAAGCTACACTTCCATGTAGGGCTGGAATTACGAGTCACATATCCTCCCAAGTTGATTTGGAACGAGTTAATCACACACACACACCTCTCTCTGTTGGTATAATGGGTAGAGGAGTGGTCCTCTGTTCTTATGTTAATTGCTTTTCTATCCTTTCTGTAAACTCTTTCTACTGTTGTTGTTTTCTCATATAAAAGACATCAATATTTTACCCATTGTTGTTCGGCTTCTGCAGATATTATTTCCTTGTTTGCTACATTCTAATTTTCCTGCCGCCCACCCTCACAGCTGTGCTTACATCTCCAATCGACCGTGAACATATGGACAACACCCCGCTTACTGGATCTAAAAACTAACACAACGTGGGCAGCAGGCGGAACTTGGCCAGTGACCGGTCAAACAATCTACAGGTACTCAGGGAGCGTGCGGCCAGCAACCCCTGAGTTCGGTTCAGACCGAGTGGGCACCTCAACCCAAAGAGGAAGATGCCGGAGGTTGAGGGGCTGAAGGGACAAGTGGTAGACAGGGAGAATTTGGTAAAAACTAGAAGACTTGGTGAATGACAAACATCTAATCAGTTAACCAGAAGAACACTAGTCACAAAATTGAAGACTGAGATAGACAGCTCAAATCCAAGAGTTTTCAAGCAACACCAAGAGAGTCAACAGGTTTTGTATTTAATTTTTTTTTAACTCCCACTTCAGTTTTGTAATGAATTCTATTTCAAAATTATCCAGAATAATAATAATAAAAAAAATAAACAATTTAGTGTAAATGAATAATTGTATTACATATTTTATTGTCAGTTTTATAGCATTGAAGTAATAAAAATCTGATATATTATTCTGCTTTCACAATTGAATACATGGTAGATGATACTCAGCTTTTGTGCATATACATGTTTGTGTAGACATAATTATTAAAAGCAGTAATAAGATGGTTATTTAATAATTTTATAAAGATTACACAAACTTATCAAGAATTTAAATAAAAACTGATATTATTGCTCATGATTCCCATATTAAGTAATTTATTTATAGAATAAATTACACTTTTTGCAACATGTAAAATAGTGAAAATAAAAAAGTATTAATGCTGATTTGAATTAAACAAAGACCAAATAAAATCAGCTCCTGAATATTAAATTGCAAATCATACAAAATTAAGAACCTCAAAAAAAAAAAAAAAAAGCAAAAAAGAGCAATATCAATTTCAAAATGCATCACAATTGATTTTTCGTTTTTTAATGAAAAATCTATCGTGAGGCTTTAATTTTAGTTTTTATTCCAAGCTAATGGATTAAATTTAATATTTGCAATAAGCAAAAATACTTTGATGTATTTCAAACCAAATTTAAATTTATTGGAATTTTTTTTCTCATTATAGGTAAAATCTACAAATTCATCCATATTGACAGATCTGTCAACACAACCTAATTCTCTTTATTAAAAAATCTTTTAAAAAAATAAAATATACTTTTCTGAAATATTATGTGAGAAAAAAATAGCTGTTTTAAAATTTGATCTGAATTGAAACAAATATTAATTTAAGTGTAAAATATCACATAAAGCATTTTTTTAAATACAAAGTGGGTGTGTTTGAGAAATTTAACAAGGGGGACATAATTGAAAAAAATTACATGAATACAATGCATTGATTTTGGAAATTCTTGCAAAAATCAAATATTGTTGGATTTTAATGAAATTTTCAGGACTTATGAATTAAATTATTTTAAAAATGTTACTTTTTAGAAAAACATTTTTTAACATCTATTGACAGCCACTTATTTAATTTTATAAAATTTAGAGAAATTAATGTTTGTATCACTTACTTAATGTTTACGCAGAATTTTTATTTATTAGCTTGAAATTAAAACTAAAATAAAAAATGCAAGTAAGATTTTTAAATTTTAAAAATTAATTTTAAGTCTAAGATATCGCGTTTCTGTGGAGGCTCGTAATTAATAATTTCTGTAAAAAAGATTATTTTTACCAAGATTTTCTTAAAAAAAAGAAATGTTTCAAAAATAATTTCATTTAGTTCAGAATAAGTCCTGAAAGTCTCATTAAAATCCCACAATTATCTGATTTTTGCAAGATTTTCCAAATCAACGTGATTTTTCTCCGAAAAAAAACTAAACAAAAACAAAAGACGCTCCAATTTCCCATACAAATTCATGAACCCGCGCAGACGACATAAACCCCCAAAAAACAAGTTTGGCTGATATTTCAAAGGCTCTAAAAAGGATAAAAAATAATTTTTACATATAAAAAATCTCTTGATATTTCCTCGTGATAAATAACTCGGATCTTGATCAAATTTTGTTTTTATTTTGGGGCACTTTTTTCATCCTCACATCTTAGCGAAATTTTTGAGGTACTTAAATTTATATTTCTTTGACTATCGACTCAAAAAAAACTTCCATCGTAATTGTACATAAACAATTGAACAACTAAGAAAAAAATTTAACTAGTGAAAATGTAATTAAGTGACAGTTACACTAACCTTTGATAACGTTTCGTTTGATTTCTCTAACAAGAAGAATAAATGATAAAAACAAAATAATTTGACTGGAGAGCGGAAAGAAAGGGAGATAATCTATGAAAACAAAATTTAGTTTCTTTTAACTTTATCGTTTTACAAACAAACAAACAAAAAAAGAAAACAATCACCATTTAAATGAAATATTTCTTTTTACGATAATAATTTATTTATCTGGCTTATTAAATACGAGAAATGGACATTGTAATGAATTTTTTTAACGATGCAGATTTTATACAAATTCGGAATTTAAAATGTTTTGTTTTGCTTTGACAAGGCACAGATTGATGTTAGTTAGAATAGAAGCAATTTAAAATTTGGGATTCTAAAACAAATTTGTTGAACTGTAAAAATAAAATAAAAAAAAATAAAATGAATTTTACTTTTCGTTTGGTTTATCTCGAATGAACACGTTTTGAAATAATAAGGGAGATAATCAATGAAAACAGTTTTTTGTTTTTTTTTGTTTTTGTGGCTTGGTTGTTTTTTACGGTATATCAACCCATTGGGTCATTTAATGCGGAAACTTAATTTTCTTGAGTGCATTAGTAATTTTTTCTCCAAAAAATGTATTGCTGTTAAATTTTTTTTTTTTTTTTTTTGTTACAAAAATATATTGCTGGTAATTTTTATTACAATGAAAATGTTTTGCTGGTATTTTTACTACAGTGTAACCCAGATATAAGAGAGTTGGCGGGACCGGAGCAGAAGTGTCTTATATCCGGGTTTCTCTTATATCCGAGTTTGGTCCATTTTGTTTAGGTAAGTATGGGAACACTTTGGGACCAGAGAAAATCTCTCTTATATCCGGGTTACACTGTATAAAGTTTTTTTTATATTTTCATAGTGTTTTGAGCCTAGTTTGGAGGTTAACTATTTCCCCATATTGGGGCCCTAACAAATGCTACCACCTTGGATCAGAGTGGGCCTGGGAACAACAGCAATTAAGAGTTGGTTTCATGCTCCCAATCAGAGGTCTTGCTGCTGGATGTAGTTTATGAGGACGATATCTCTTGTGACATGAAATATTTATTTTGACTCAGTGATGTTTATTTGTAATTTATTTTCATTCACCATTGTTAGTGTACCCAGTTCAAGTCCACAATGAATACTCTATTATTGTGGCATTGTTTGTTTTTGTTTAATTTTCTTGGGAGTTTTGAAGTAATAAAAATATGTTATTCTGATTTCACAATTGAATACATGGTAGATGATACTCAGCTTTTGTGCATATACATATTTGTGTAGACATAATAACTAGAGGCAGTGATATGTGTGTTTTATGTTGTAGTTTTGTTATTCTGCTTTCACAATTGAATACATGGTAGATGATACTCAGCTTTTTTGCATATACATGTTTGTGTAGACATAATTACTAGAGGCAGTGATGTATGCATTTTATGTTGAAGTTATATTTTGGAATACTGTTTGATTTAAGATATTGTAGGGTATATGGATTAATGTCATGAAAGAGTTCTTTCATGTTAGTTGTTCGGTTGAATTTGCTTATAAGTGTTATGGTCCGGTTCCTTGTACCACAGTGATGGTCCAAGGTAGAACCAATAAAGAAGAACTCGAACACATATATGGAATAACACAGATATATTACAAACAGGAATATATACAGAGAAGTAGAAAGTGTTAGTACGAACAATCAGGTTTAGTAGTAATTGTCTGAAATGCGACTTTGTTTCAGACTGCCTCTGACTCGACTGACTGACTTGCTCGCTCTGACTGATAGACTCCTGATGGATCTCACTCCAGACTGAACAGTATTTAGTCACCCCCCCACGAGGGCATCATGTGGCACAAGGCTGGTTTAACGTGGGATCTCCAAGCCCGTGTGATCGGCCAAAAATATGCCCTTTGAACCCGTATAAACAGGTTCAGGGTTGGTTTACCTCCCCGAAAGAGACTCCACCCTTCAGCATAGCCTCGTTTGGGTTCCTTCCTGCCCGAAGGCAGTGAGTTCAACCGATCAGCCAGTCGCCCAATTTCAGACTGAACTCTCTGCTTCCTCTTGAAATGCAGTATTTATTACGTATGGAATAGTCCATTATGTCATTATGGGTAACGTCCCATAACAATAAGCATATCAACCTCGATGGGTGTTTAATGCTGAAATCTAAACAATTTAAACAGAATTGTAGGCTTCAATTAGAGATAAAATGCATTGTTGGTCATTTTACTATAAATAGGTATTGTTGGTAATTTTTTACAGAAAAATGTATTGCTAGTATTTTTACTATAAAGATGTATTTTTATAATTTCATATCTTTTGCTTGGGAGTTCACTATTTGCCCATAGCTGAGACCCTAACAGGTGCTACTACCTCAGATCAGGATGGATCTGGGAATAACAGCAATTAAGAAGGGATTCCATGCTCCTCAAAATCACCACTTTTCCTATCAGAGGCCTTGCTGTGGGATGTAGTTTATTCTCTTGTAGTTTTGTATCTGACTAAAATGAGATTCGAAAATAAAAATGGGAGTTCAAAGTTCGCCTAAAAGTACCTGTAATTTAGGAAAAATATAATTTACCATTAAGGCTTTCAATTCAACCGAAACTCATTTCACAGAAATATGAGTTACAGAATCCATAAACCTTAGAATATAATTTTATTTTTTATTTTTTTCAATCAGTTGCAAAATTAAATATTAATAGATACAGGTAAAATTTTTGTCGTTATTACTAAGGTAAAAATTGTTGACTACGTATTCATTTGATGTAATTTAATAATCCTGTTAATAGTTTTAAAACTACGCATTTATTTTAAAGAACCAATATAAAGTAATTTTATTATTTTCTGAGAACTGGAATTTAATGGTTGCATGTTTGTTTATATCGTAGGTGTGATCATACGTAAACAATTAAGAAGAAGATATAAAAGAAAATATAAAAACTTGGGTTTCTACTATGGATCTTTCATTCTCCTTTTTCATATCGACTTTAGTGAAACAAAGTTCTCAATGTTTCTTGATTATGTACTTTTTCTCATCCAAAAGTTATGGTAAGCATTGTTATAATGGTCGTGCTCAAGTCAACCTTGTGCAGAGTTGGAATGACCAAAAAAAAGTTTGTACTTACTTCATTGTTGGAGGGTCAGCATGGTTATAATGGTTGAGCTCAAATCAGCCTTGTACTGAGATGGAGCAACCAAAGAAACAGTTGATTACTTCATACATAGAGGTTTTGGAAGGCACATGCAAACACAATTTGCTGGAAAGAGAATTCAGTCAGTCAACTGTTGATAAAAGAGACGTTTCCCAGAAAGGACATCCTTTTTCCATGTTCTGCTACAACTTGGAGCAAGAGAGAGAAAAAAAAGAAAGGCAGGGCATGTTTGTCTTTTTATAATCTTACTGCCACCTAATGGGTGTTTGATGAAGCCAAGTGGGTAATAAAATTTCTGATTCCTTTATTACTAGCAAATGTATTCCTTTTTGTTCTTTTTTATTATACACTAGCAGTAGAGCCTGGCGTTGCCCGGGAATGTAACAGTAAGAGATAGATCAAGTATCAACCATCATAAAGACTGAAAAATAAAATTGACAAAGATTATTGTTTAAGATTGACGGACATGCATGTCTTAATTATTTTTTTTTTGTTTTTTTTTTTATGAATTGGTCAAACCCAAACTCAAACAAAAACATTGTTTTCAATCGTTGTGAGTCTACCGATTGAATAGAATTTTTCAATTTTATTATAAACAATTGTCTTGTAAATGGAATTTTTAAAGCATTCTGAATGTAAAATAAAGAAAAAGTGTGCAAGACAATAAAAACACTACCTGCCAAAAAAAAAAAGTGAAGTTTTGTTGAAATCGGTTGAAAAATGTAGGAAATCCGATCCCATATATAAATGAACACAGACACACTCACAAACAACCTGGGTTTTATAAGTATAACTCGATATGAGTTGTCCCCTTTTCATTCTCAACAGCGATGCCTCTTAATCGTGTTTTCAAATTGATTTCATGCAAAAACAATTGTGTTTTCCAATTTTTTGCGCTGTCAGAACCACCGCAAGGTAATTTTACGTAGTCCTATAAAGTTTTGTTGAAATCAGTTGAAAAATGTAGGAAATCCGATCCAATATATAAACGAACAGACACACACACACACAACCTGGGTTTTATAATAAGTATGATTAATATTATTTTACTGATTGATTTTAAGTATCCCACAAATTTCAATGACTGTAATTCAAACAGTTTATGTACTTGCAAAACATAGTTTAAGAATAGCATTTATTTAAAGTTAATATTGTTGTGGAAAACATAACATAAATGCCTTGAAGATTGCATTTAAAACATAAACATATAAATGTGTGTGTGTGTGTATGGAAGAGAAATATATTGAAAACACTTTCAGACTCCTTGAATATCTGAATTATTTCCAGTACAATGCCAAATGTAAAATCTGCAGAAGGAAAATACAAATATCCATAAATGGTTTTCTGCTGATGCATTGGCCTTGTCTGAATATTAATTTTTTATATATGTATTTTTTAGGGTTAAAAAGGGCATTATGTGACACTGACTGGATTACAATATTACAAAGAAAATCATCTATGGGATTCAAAGAAATAAGCATAGAAAACAAATTGATAAATCGCTTTAGAGAAATTATAGTATATTTTAAAGAGCATATATGAATGCAGAAATGAAGGAATTTTTCTTATCTGTTGGCGAAGACATGTTTTATCCCAGATTGTCCAAAATGTCTGCCTTCTGTAGTGGTCAAAAACCAAAAAAAAAAAAGAGAAAGTTTTGATTTTTGCTTCAAGTGGTGGTAAAATGCGTGTCTTGATGCATCATGGGAGTATTCTATATTTTATTTAATCTAACTTTATTTCTTTTGTTATTACCATTCTTATCTGTATTTTAAAGTATTTTTTATTGCTTAACTTTTAATTTTTCTTTTATTATTTTTAATTATTTTTGTTCCAGACATAGTCTAGTAATAGCGGTTGAAGGTTATTTATGTGGGCTCACTATGAGGTAAAGTTAAAAAAAAAAAACATGATCTTTACTCAGACTGTGAAAGACTTATTTGTACCTCTCCATTGAAGCAGTAAGGTGTGTCCTTTTTAAATATGTTAGAAAATGGAAACAATGTTTAACAATGGGAAATAATAAATTTAGAAATGAGAAACATGGCCTTTTTAAACATGATCTTGCTCAATAAATTGAGTGACAGCACTTCCAGACAACTAGAAAAATGTTCCCTGAGCAGAAATTTCAGTAAACTTAAACAATGCCTAAAGGTTAAATCCACTTTGGCAAGAAAGGAGACAAGCTACTGTCACTGCTTAGAACACATCCATTAAGCTGAATAGGAATCTAATATCTTCAGAAATTTGTTAGCCAGGGGTTGTGAGTTCAATCCTTGGTAGAACAACAAGAGTAAGCATAGTTAATATGGCCTATAATAAACAAAACGTCTGATGAAGATTAATCATTTTTATTACAACGTGAGAAGAATACACCTAAGGAAGGACAGATGGGATAACAGCCGAAATGTTATAATAAAAACAACAAAGATGAGGACAATAGTCTGAATATGAATAGTGTAAATAATGATAACTCCTCATCCCAGAAATTCAGACTGACAACAATCAGATGATAAAAACAACAAAGATGAAGACAATAGTCTGAATATGAATAGTGTAAATAATGATAACTCCTCATCCCAGAAATTCAGACTGAAAGCAATCAGGTGATAAAAACAACAAAGATGAAGACAATAGTCTGAATGTGAATAGTGTAAATAAAGAGAGAACAGTTGTACGTATCGTACATGAAATGATTTCAAGCCCTTTTCTTTTCTTTTCTTTTTTTAAAATAAATGAACTGTGTTGGTGTCAGATAGTTTCATTTGGTGTCTAACATGTCTTTTTTTTTCTTTGCAACCATTTACCATGGGAAGATGGCCTTAGCATGGCCAGTAATAAAATCACAGAAAAAAGTTACAAGGAGGTGGGAAAATTGTTTTTCACTAAAAAAAAATTATTTCTCACTAACTCAAAGTATTACTGATCCACAAAAGCACTGAGATCTGAAATTTCTACTCTTCACACTGTCTTCAGGGTTAGAGTTAGGGGTAGGGATTCTGTGGTAAGGGGTTAGGTACAGAATTAAAAAAAAAAAGTCTATTAAAGAAAGACAGAAAAAGTGCTAACATTGTTCAGTTTCTTTTTTTCCTATGACATTTTTTTACCTAGATTCGTTTCAGGACAATGAAAGAATGCTCTATGTTTTTGCTCAAAATTATAAAATTAAAATAATTAAATGAAATGTTTTGTACTGCTACAATTAAGGTGAAAGATCTAATTAAAATAATTTAAATGTTTCTTTTTAGTAAGATTTTGTATTGTTTGAAAGATAAGAGCAGATAAAGGTTTATCCATAATAAAAGATAAAAGATAAAATAAATTCTCTACATAATCCAATAAGGTTTTAAGACATTCTAAAAACTTTGTCACAGTCAACTTATCCATGGCTAGTAATAAAGTTACAGAAAAAGTCACAATTTTAGCTATAAAATAAAAACACGGGAAAAAAGTCATAACTTGGTTTTGCAGGTGACATGATTGGTATATATGAACCCATTGTAGCAGATTTTTGACCCATGCCTATAATTTCCATGGCAGGAGGTGTAAAAAATATTATTCTCAAAGAAAAATATTTTTCACTACAGTGAAGTGGTTTTTCTTTTTGTTCCTTTCAATCATTTCAACCTAAGCAAGGCAATAAAACCACTAAAGCAGAAAGGGTTACTGAATGTTAGTTAATATGAGAAAAATATACTATTAAGGAAAGAGAACAATGAAAGAACAGAATTTACGAAGACAAAAAGTAACAATTGACATTAAATTTAAATTTTTGAAAATTAAATTTGACTGGGAAGCAAGAAACCAGAAAAGAGTTCCACAAGTAAGAAGTGCGATAGAGGAAACATAGCATAGAACTTAAAGCTATATTGCTGCCAATCTGGAAACCAAAGGAGTACTAGGACTAGGGTTGATCCACAACATCACTGAGATTTCCACTATTCCTGTTGTTTTCAAAATCAGGGTTAGGTGTATTGATATTAGGGTTAGGATAAAGTTACAGTTAAAAAAAGAAAAAAGTGTCTATTAAAGAAAGATGCAGAAACAGTGCTAATGTTGTCGTGTTTTTTTCTTGTCTTTTTTCTTGTGCCTTTTTTTTTTTTTTTAACCTGGATTTGCTTCCAGAGACTACCTTGGGAGTCACTGTGATTAGTTAAAAGTTTGTTTTTATATTTTGATATTTTTTTTTCTCAGCACTCACTTCGAGTAACCAAATAGAGACAGTACTTCACCTAATTTCTTATTTGGTTGCTGTTAGTGGATTTGACTCCAATGGCATAGTAATAATAAATTCAATGCCGGGGCCACGTAGTATAGACTTAGTCTCAGTAAAACAAAAATGAACAATAACTGAGCAATACTAAAAAAAACAACATAAGTGTTATATAGGAATAAAGTGTCACTACCGACACTTGAGTTTGAACACAGATCACCAGAGAGCAAACACAGGCAATCCCATTATTGAATTAAGTAGACCATGTGACATTAGAGGAAACACATATATGGGAGGTACTATATGTCTAATTGATCACTATTCCTAGTCTATCCTCTATTACTATTCTGATCGCTATTCCTAGTCTATCCTCTATACAGTTTGGATCTGCATTTCTATTCTATCCTCTATCACTATACGGACCGCTATTCTCTATACTATTTCACTATAAGGATTACTATTCAAGTGAGTATTATCGAGCAAGTACTATTAGTACAAGATTATTTGAAGGCATCTGACACCAGCATTGTTCAATGGCGTACTATAGTTGTATCTGCAATTACAAAGGCTTTATTACAATGTGCATTACGAAAGTGACAAGTATTTGTTGACATCAGACGAAGTGGCAACAAGTGTTCACTGACATCACAAAAATAAGATATCCCTAGACATGGACAAGGGAATAAAATCTACTCTCATAAATTAAATAATGGCTTCAGTTCAAAATTCCCTGAAGGTTACACCGATTGTCAGACATCCAGGAGTAGAGATTGATCCCTTGTTTCCTGTTTAGTATTGGGTTTCCACTTCCTTCTAAAGTCTACTTCCAAACAATACTTCTAACAGCTCTGATCGAACTCTGAATAGTTATTCACTAATTAAATGTTGAACTGATGGTATCATAAAATACGGTCAACAACTATAGCAAATTTGAAGCTTGAAAGCATCTAAAAGTCAATAAAACATTAGATTACAGAGAACATTTTCCTAAACTCTTAAGATTACTGAGTGCTCATATTATAGTCTTCAATTAGTTTTTATAGGTAAAGCTGTCATAGAACATTAGATAAAAATCTGTCATCAACATGTCAACATAAATAAACAACTACCACTATGTTAAAGAAAAACCATTTCTGTGATATTTTAAACTTAAAGAATATAATATTTCTTTCAAATCAGATTAATAAATAATAATTTAAATCCACTAATATTCCTCAAATAAACTTTCAGAAAAGTATATATTATTTTTTGGAAGATTTTTTAATAAAAAGAATTATATTGCAATGAAAGACACTAGTCAGCTATTTTAGCAAAAAAAAAAAAAAAAAACAAATACAAAGAAACTCCTTCCAATCAGTTTAAATTAGTTTTTGAAATACAGCAAAGCATTTTGCTCATTGGAAATATTAAATTTAATCTATTAGGTTGAAATTAAAACTAAAATAAAAGCTTCAAGAAAGATTTTTCATTTTTAAAAAATTCATTTTAAGTCTTAGTTATTGCATTTTTATAGCAAGGCTGTGATTAATTTGACTGTAAATGTCAATCATTTAAGATTGGCCTTGATACAAATTTAGTATACTTCATCTTTAAAAAGGTTTTCTAATATACACTGTCCCAAATGCTGAAATTGTTGGTCAAAAGATTGTAAGATTGATTTCCTTTATCTGGAAAGCATTTACAAAAGTTAGTTTACTTCCCCTCTTCATACAGGGTGTCCTAGAATTAACTATTTTAATGAAAGTGGACAAATTTTTAAAAAAAACTGACACAATTTTATGTTTATTACTTAATTATGATACAAAACAAATAGATTTATCAATCTTTAAGTCAAATGTTTATTGAAAATTTTCAACATGTGCTCTGTCTGTATCCCTGCAAATTTCAAATCTATCCCTAGTGTTGTAAAACACATTTTGAAAACACAATCAGATGAAGCCAGGTGGGAGACACAGCAAACATGAGGAAGATGTTATAGTCAGATGAGACTTTTTGTAAAGCGTTATGTGTGGCGAAAGCTATAATTGCACATCACCCTGAGCATGCTATCCCCTCCGTAAAACATGGTAGTAAGAGCATCATGCTATAGTGATGTTTTTCTTCTGCAAAGACAGGGAAGTTGGTCAGAGTTGATGGGAATTTGGATGGAGCCAAATACAGAGCAATCCTCAAAGAAAGATAACTTTTTACAATCTGCAAAAGACTTCAGACTGGGTTCACCTTCCAGCAGGACAACAACCCTAAAATATACAGCCATAGTTACAATGGAAGAGTTTAGATCAGGGCTTCCCAACCTTTTTTGCATCATCACCCACTTTCACATGGAAAAATTTTCCACTATCAATCTCTATAGTAAATATTCAAAAGTGTTGTAGCATACCTACGGACAATAATGGGTATGTCCCCATTCACATAAATACAGTAGTAAATACTGTATGTTGGTCTGCAGTTGGAGATTCATTGTGGAATTCACTTGACTCACTTCTAGCAGTTGACTACTTCTGCGTGCTGCTGGTGAATCTCATATCTGTTGTTCTTGTCCTAAGTATTATTGTTCATTACCAACCTTCATTTTGATTATTCTATTCAGTAACCTTTCCTAGCTTACAACAGAAAGTAGATTGATAGGGAAAATTATGTTTTGATGGGCACTTTTTCTTGTTTTGATAATTTCAATATGATGAAAAAAAGATATAAAAACAATTTTATATTAAATAGAAATTATCCTGAGGTCAGCTTTTATTTTTTACTGGAAAAGTTGTTCTTGGTCTTCCCTTATCTGATTTATGTCTCCCCCACCTTCCAAAATAAAAGTTATTTTGTCTCTGAAGGACTATTTGAATATTAATAACCCTATAAAAAATGCCAAAAATATTCATTGGTTGCGGCGATATTTATATCATATCTAGCAATGTGGTCCAACTATTCCCATTAAGCTGTCCATTTTTTGTATACATAATTCTTTGCATATTTCCTTTAAATATTATTTTTTCAGGTAGCATATACTGAAATACCTTTACTCAAAATCCTATATCACCCACAAAAACTTCCAATCACCCACTATTTTCTGTTCATTGGCCATCCAACAGTTGATATCACCTACTGGCGGGCATTATCACCCAGGTTTGAAAACCCTGGTTTAGATTAAAGTATTGTAATTTCGCAAAACTAATACGCATTTTTTTACTATAAATTACAGGTGATAGTAGGGGTGCGTATCATAAATAGGTTTAAATAAAACTATTTTTTTGTTATTGATTTATAATAAATACTTATTTGTTCTAAAATAAGAAGATATTATCCTAATTTTCATTTTAAATCCAACAATAATAATTATAACATTTTTTATCAATAAATTTATGTTTATCAGTAAATGCATTTTTTATTTGGTTAAAAAATAAAAAATCTATAAAAAGGCCAATTTCGAAGAAAAGAGAATATCAAGTTAACAATTTATTGAAATTTTAATTTTCATCATCACCACCACTTTCTACTATAGAATCAATATCTAAATTGTCATTAAACAAATTATCATTCACAATATTATCTTTGTCCTGTTCAAAATTATCTTCAGCCTCTTCATTCTCTTGTCAATTTTATTACTTTTTGTTCAAAATTTGCACTATAACTTGCATGTTTTGAGAACATTTTGGTGGTAAAATGTTATATGTATTGGGAAAACTGCATGGTATGTTTTCAACATTATTTTAACCACTTAGCTTCGATTTTATTCTCAAATGTCAAGGTCAACAAAATGTCTTTGTAATTTTTTTTGACAAAATTTATAGATGCGTATTATATGTAGGGATATATATATTTCTTAATATTTGGATCATTTGTTGGGGTGCATATTATTTTTGCAAAATTATTGTATATTTATGTGTTAGAATGATCTGGTCAATGCACAGGTCTAAGACCAATTTAGAATGCACGAGAAGACTTGAAAATTGGTGTTTGCAGATGGTTTCCATCCAATCTATTATTTTGCAAAGAAGAAAGGGCAAAGATTTCACCCTCTAGAGGTGCAAAGCTGGTAGAAACATGATTTGCAGCTGTAATTGAAACAAAAGATGTTTCTACAAAGTATTGACTCAGGTAACAGGGGATGAATACTTATGCATCAAGGGAGTTGACTGCTTTGTTGTCATAATTATTGTTTGTGCAATAATAAAACGTATTTTGCACCTTCAAAGTGCTGTGAATTTTGTATTGACCAAATAGTAAAAAGACCGTTTAAGTTAATTTGAATTCCAGTTGGTAACACTACAAAATGTGGAAAAGTTCAAGGGAGTGAGTGAATACCTCTACAAGGCACTGTAGATATTTAAACTGCATTTGTGAATAAGCATATTTCTGTAAATTAAAAATCCGCATGCATAGTAAGACATTCAGTTGAGTATTCACCATCAAATTATATTATGCAAATTAACATTTTTGTAAATTAGTATTAACCAACCAATCAACATCTGTCTATATTTCTGAGATGACGTATTGTAACTATTTACTTTGTTTGGACTGTTGTCCTCATCTTCATTGCCATATTCACAATGTTTCAGCCATTGTAGGCTCTGGCCTTCTTCACTAAATAAAAGCATTGGTTGATTGATCCAGAAGTGACTTAACCTAGAGTTGTAAGCTGGCCACAACAGAGAGAACAAAAACTTGGAGAGTTATCAAGAAGAAAGGCATGGCATGTGAAATTAGAAAAATCTATGCCCAGGGACTAAATAAAAGGATTGGTTAGTGTTGTAGCATACCTACGGACAATAATGGGTATGTCCCCATTCACATAAATACATTAGTAAATACTGTATGTTGGTCTGCAATTGAAGATTCATTGTGGCATTCACTTGACTCACTTCTAGCAATTGATTACTTTTACACCCCACTAGCAAATCTTATATGTGTTGTTCTTGCTCTAAGTATTATCGTTCATTACTAACATTCGTTTGATTATTCTATTCAGTAACCTTCCCTCAGTTACAACAGTAAACATAATTTTCATCTAATGAAGTTGTAAACAATGAAATACATCACATGAAAACTTTTTTTCAGTTTCTCATAGGCTTACAGAAAATAATATCAGAAATATCTGGGATGCGTTCTTCATTTTCTTATTTATTGATTCATTTTTTACAGCTTATCAACCCTTTGCAGATTATTTAAACCAAAAAATATTGTTAGATTGTAAGAATATTTTTTTTATGGTAATAATGGTTTAGTGATACAAGTCTTACTAATTAAATGATAGTGGGAGGGGGAGAGAAGAGATGGATTCATACCTTTCTCAAGGGTATTTGTGCCATCAGCAAAAAAACTTAAATTTAAAATTCTGACCATCCTCTTTACTTTCTATGCATGTAATTGTATCAATGTAAACATCCAATGAAGCCATAGACGACAAAATTAATCACACAACTTTTTCAAATATTTTTTCCTAAAATTGTTTTTAATATACAGTGTAACCCGGATATAAGAGAGATTTTCTCTGGTCCCAAATTAGAGCCTGTGTTAATGTATATAAATTAGACCAAACCCGGATATAAGAGAAACCCGGATATAAGAGACTTCTTCTCCGGTCCCGACAACTCTCTTATATCCGGGTTACACTGTATTCAAATTTATATATAGATTTCCCACATATTGTAAATATTTCTAATAAAAACCAATGTTAAATTCTGAAATTCACATGGCATATTCATCATATAAATTGGTCTTGAAAAATTAACCAACACTGGTTGGTAAATACTAGTTTTTGTGAAAACATTGACTTGCATAATAAAATCTAATTTAATGTAACTTTCAAAACATTTTTTTTTCAGAAATACAAAGCTACAAATTAAAATATGAACTCAAAACAAATTTTATAGTTTTATAAAATTATACTAACAAATATGTGTCCAATTTCAAATCTGAAATAAACTTCGGAGATTCTTGGTGGAACTGGGACAGAAATTAGAAAAATTATGACTTTCTCAAGAGACTTTGCACTTGCTTTTTTAAATATGCGCCAAGTATAAATGTAGACAACCTCTCTCTCTTCAATTTCAATTCAAAGATGCATTTTCATCTCTGATTTCTATACAAACTTCAGTCATGTATTCTTCATAAAAGGGTGTCTATATTGTGTATTCTCAAAGCTTATTTTCTTCAAAATGCAAGTTTTCACTCTTCACAAATGTATTCTTTCTCATGTGTATTCGCATATGCCTCACCAAATGAGACTTCTGTGAAAAGCAAGAGTCACACACTTCACAAGAATATGGTTTTTCTCCAGTATGTGTTCGCATATGTTGCACCAAATCAAATTTTCGTGAAAAGGAAGAGGCACAGTCTTTACAAGAGTAAGGTTTTTCTCCAGTGTGTGTTCTCATGTGTTCTTTTAATGATGAGTTTCGGGAAAATGAAGACCCACACACTTCACAAGAGTATGGTTTTTCACCAGTGTGTGTTTGCATATGTCGTTTTAAATAGGAATTGTCTGAAAATGCTGATCCACACACTTCACAAGAATATGGTTTCTCTCCAGTATGTTTTCTCATATGAACTTTTAAACTTGAATTTAGTAAAAAGTCTTGTCCACACTCATGACAAGAATATGGTTTACTCCCAGTGTGTTTTTGTAAGTGTACTTTAAAAGATGTATATAATGAAAATTCAGAGCCACACACTTCACAAGAATATGGTTTCTCTCCAGTGTGTGTACGCATATGTACAACCAAGTTTGACTTTTGAGAGAATGAAGATCCACACACTTGACAAGAATATGGTTTCTCTCCAGTGTGTTTTCTCATATGCGATCTTAAATTTGAACCAGTTGAAAATGTAGATCCACATTCTTCACAGGAATATGGTTTCTCTCCAGTGTGTGTTTGCATGTGTCGAACTAAGTGGGACTTCTGTGAAAAAGAAGCTTTACACACTTCACAAGAATATGGTTTCTCTCCTGTATGTGTCCGTGTATGTAACACTAAATCTGACTTACGAGAAAATGAAGAACTACACACTTCACAAGAATATGGCTTTTCTCCAGTATGTATTGGCATATGTTGCATCAAGTGTGACTTATGGGTAAAAGAAGATTTACATACTTCACATGAATATGGTTTCTCACCAGTGTGTATTCGAATGTGCCCTGTCAAATGTGACTTTTGTGAAAAGGATGTTCCACACACTTCACAAGAATATGGTTTCCCAACAGCATGTGCCCGCATGTGTCTTCTGAACTTTGAAAGATTTGTAAATGGAGATCCACAAATTTCACAAAAATAATTTTTTTCTTCAGTATATCGTTCCATATTTTTATGTAAACAAATGAAGATTTATCCATTCAAATCTGCTGTCACAAAAGGACTTGAATAAAACTTGAAAGCATTGTTTTTTTTACACCAAGGCATCTGTAAGAACAAAAATATATTTTAAAAAAGCAAATACAATAGAAATTGCCAATGTCAACAACACTAGCCACAGTTTCATTCATCTCTTACCTAATTAGCAGACTTTTTTTATTCAAAATATTTATTAAAGTAAGATTATTGTGTAAAATATGAATAAAAATATTTACACTATTTACATTGTTCAGACTGTTGTCCTCTTCTTTATTGTCGTATTCATGCTGTTTCGGCTGTTGTATCCTCCAGCCTTCCTCAAGGGATATATATTAGAATTTCAAACCAAACTCTTTATTTTGTTCACTGGAGTTGTTTGTTCTACTTCCACATGCCATGCCTTTTCTGGATATCTCAGTTTCAGTTATTTCCCTTTAGTAATTCAACTTGGCAAGTTTTTGTTCGCCTCTGCTGTGGCCTGGTATTGTGGTTTTTATCCGAGTGGATAAAAGCATTAGTTGAAGTAATCCGGTCACTTGATCAAAAGAGTTGTCAGTTCAGAGTGTACAACAGCTGAAATATAGTGAATATGACAATAAAGATGAGGAAAACAGTCTGAACAATGTAAATAGCATAAATATTTTTTATTCATATTTTGAACCATAGACATATATTTTTTCAAATAATCTTACTTTAATAAATATATCCCCTTTCTTCAGAGCTTAGCTTCAGGAGTTGAGTGTAGAGATTTATCCTGTCAATTCACTGTCTTTTTCATCAAACATTGTTGTATGTTAGTGTATTCCAATTTTATTCTTAACTGCCATGTATGATTAGTAGTGGCAATAAAACATTTCACATTAGAGTTAGTTCCCAAAAACAAAAATTCCTTATGACCTTACGTAATACTGGTATTTATTGTATATAAAAATACAATTATGGCACAAGGCCGAAAAAAGGGGAGGGATTGAGGCTGGTCTTCACTATCTTATACCTAGCTAATTCGATTCATGACCCATTTATTCATTACAATTTGAATATTCACCACAAAAATTTGTCCGTCACCAATCAATCCTCCATACACCATAATACCACAACCTCTCAAGGAGGGACCTACAAAACGCACCCCATGCCTTAAAAATTTAATGACATTACCTAATACTATGAGAGAGGCTAAAAAACAAACTTTCCAAAAATCAAAAAAATTTTTAATCCCTTTTTTTTGACAAATTTTCATCATTTCCTTGTATATGGTTCAATATCATCCACAGATTTCACAATCTCATTTCACCAATATACCACAGATGACGAGGTCCTACTGCATACACATATAAACATCACTGTAAAAAGTTTACATTGCGATAAACTTCTGGATAATTTCTGTCTATATTTCTTGGATATGGAGTTATCATTATTTACACTATTTACATGAGGATTATTGTCCTCTCCTTTGTTGTTGTCATCACAATGTTTCAGCCCCCTGGCCTTCATGAGGTGTATGTCAATCCGAGTAACCTAGAGGGAATTTCAAACAGTGGTAGAATGTTTTTATTCCACTACCCAAGTTTAAGTATATATCGTCCAGTTCTTATTCTTTTAGTACTGCTCAGTTATTGCTAACTATGTTTCCACCGTGTTCAAATACACACTTACTATTGTCTTCTATCAAAACCTCCTAGTCCTGAGTTTGACGATAAACTACATCCACGTCCTGGGTATGACGATAAACGACATCAGCAGCAAGGACTCTGATCAAGAGGTTTTGAGGAGCGTGGAACCACCTCTTAATTGTTCCCAGATCCACCCTGACCCAGAGAGGTAGCACCTGTTAGGGTTCCAGCTATGGACAAATAGTTAACGCCGAAACTGGGGTAAAAACATTATGAAAATGTAAAAATACCAGAAATACTTTGTAAAAAATTATTACCAGTGATAAATTTTTGAAGAAAAAAAAACAAAAAAACTATTACCAGCATTAAATTTTTGAAAAAGGAAAATATTGACAGCAATACAGTTTTGGAAAAATATTACCAACGATACATTTTTGCAAAAAATATTACCTCAATGAAAATCTTGTTGGCATTAAATAACCCATTGAGGTTGATATGCCATAAAACAAACCAATATATAGTGAGATAAATAGATAGATAAAAAATATTACCAGCAATGAAAATCTTGTCGGCATTAAATAACCCATTGAGGTTGATATGCCGTAAAACAAACCAAACCAAAACCTCCTAATTGATATGGGCAAAAGTAGTTTCATAATCTTATTTATACTGCTAATCTTTTCTTTCTAGGAAGGAAAAATGTAATATTACAATGGTATCAAAGTAATACTTTCATTTCTGTATATATCAGTATGGGCTTCCATATGTACAAATGAAACCTCATTATATGAATAGAAGTAATTTGGATGAACATATTTTTTTAAAAGATGTTAAATATGATGTCATTTCAGTATGAAAGCTTGGAAGTAGCCACCAAAGTTTTGTTTTCATTACAAAAATTATTTTTTCTGATTATGAATTGCTAATTATTCCAGACTTTTCAATCTGAATTTCTGGGATGAGAAATTATTATTTCTACAATTTATATTCGAACTATTGTCCTCGTCTTTGTTTTTGTTATTGCAACATTTTGGATGTTGAACCCTACGGCCTTCCTCATGTATATATCGATATGGGTAAACTACAGGGAATTCTGAACTGAACCCTTTATTTAATTTATGGTAGTAGACTTCTCTCAATCCACTGCTCATGTCTAGTTCGTATTTAAAAAAATTAAATAATATTTTAAATAAAAATAAGAACAAGACAATATCCTTAGATATTAACAGTGGAACGAGAAGTGTTTTTATTTTGTCCTTTGATCTCACATACTAGATTGCATAAATAAAACTTTTTTTTAATTCATTCTGCTTTAAGTAAAAGGTAAAATTACTTTTTAGAAAAATCCAGTTAAGAAGTTTTAGATACAGACTTCGAAACACATCTCTAGGACACATATTGAATTTTAAATACAGTGTAACCCGGATATAAGAGAGTTGTCGGGACTGGAGAAGAAGTCTCTTATATCCGGGTTTCTCTTATATCCGGGTTCGGTCTATTTTGTTTAGGTAAGCATGGACTCTAATTTGGGACCAAATAAAATCTCTTATATCCGGGTTTCTCTTATATCCGGGTCACACTACCAATTTACATTTGTTTACATTTTTCGTATACAATGGCAACTCGATGAGTGACGAAAAAACGTGCCAATGAGATAATGTTTTACCTAAAAAGTTTATAGAAATTAATTTTTCTTTTAATTCACATTGGCTTTTTGTTTAGGATATAATCTTCCAATTAAAAAATTTAAGTTCGAAGAAGGTATTTTATTTTTATTTGTAACCCGGATATAAAAGAGTAGTCGGGACCGGAGAAGAAGTCTCTTATATCCGGGTTTCTCTTATATCCGGGTTTGGTCTATTTTATATACATTAACACAGGCTCTAATTTGGGACCAGAGAAAATCTCTCTTATATCCGGGTTTCTCTTATATCCGGGTTTGGTCTATTTTATATACATTAACACAGGCTCTAATTTGGGACCAGAGAAAATCTCTCTTATATCCGGGTTTCTCTTATATCCGGGTTTGGTCTATTTTATATACATTAACACAGGCTCTAATTTGGGACCGGAGAAGAAGTCTCTTATATCCGGGTTTCTCTTATATCCGGGTTTGGTCTATTTTATATACATTAACACAGGCTCTAATTTGGGACCAGAGAAAATCTCTCTTATATCCGGGTTTCTCTTATATCCGGGTTTGGTCTATTTTATATACATTAACACAGGCTCTAATTTGGGACCAGAGAAAATCTCTCTTATATCCGGGTTTCTCTTATATCCGGGTTTGATCTATTTTATATGCATTAACACAGGCTCTAATTTGGGACCAGAGAAAATCTCTTATATCCGGGTTTCTCTTATTTCCGGGTTTGGTCTATTTTATATACATTAACACAGGCTCTAATTTGGGACCAGAGAAAATCTCTCTTATATCCGGGTTTCTCTTATATCCGGGTTTGGTCTATTTTATATACATTAACACAGGCTCTAATTTGGGACCAGAGAAAATCTCTCTTATATCCGGGTTTGGTCTATTTTATATACATTAACACAGGCTCTAATTTGGGACCAGAGAAAATCTTTCTTATATCCGGGTTACACTGTATTACAAATGCGTTTTTGTGTTTTATTTTTCTTTTCGAAAGTACATGACAGTAACTATTGCTGTGTTGTTTAAGTCATTAAGTAAATACTGTTGGAAAATAATATTACAATACATTATTTCTGCTCTAAACAACAACAATCACCTAGTTTCGTTTTGGACGATATTCTGAATTATGAAACAGAAAGTAATAAATTATTTAAATTTTAAATTAAACAAACCTAACAAAATGCAATTTAATGTTAAAAAAAACAAACCCGGAAAAACAAAAAGAATGGAATTAAAATCATTAAAATTATTTATTGAATGAATAAAAAGTTCTAATTAATTAAACTCGAATGAATGATAAAATATTTAATTTAAAAAATAAATCCTGTTCCTCAAATAAAAAATTCTATCCCAAACTGAGATCATTCATTTCATAAATAATCAAGGTTTATTTTAAAAGACAAAAAAGAATCTCACTTACCTTTTTCTGTTTAATTATGTTCAATTTTTCTTCCAAATTGATTAACGCAACATAAAATGTTTTATATAATAATTCCAGTGTTTGTTTGTTTTAAGCCACGATGAAATCTTTTCTTACGATTACTAAATTCTTTACGAAAGAGCGAATTTCAAGGGAGGTAAGCAAACATTTGGTTAACTAAAAATGTCTGTTAAATAAAATAATTACACTCCCTTACAGTTTTAATTTTTTTTAGTTATAATAAATAATATTCAAAGAATAGGGTCAGTGAAATACATAAAAAGTTTCACTAATTTAAAAAACTAAATCCTTTGTCCCAAAATTCCAAAGAATTCTCTTTTTTCAGACTTTTTAACAAGTCATCATACCACAAAAAATTTGAAAAAGGAAGAGTTACTTTCAGTGAATTACTCGATGCAAGAAATTTACAAATACAAAATTCATTCAAAATAATTAATTCTTATTTTGTTGTTTTTAACCAACAATATTTGTATTTAAATGAGATTTTTCTTGTTATTGTGACTTTGTAAATAACTTAATTTAATATTATTAATATCTGTAGTTGGTGCTTAAAATTGAAAGAGACTTGTTTTAAAAGAATTGACATAAAAGTGATTTATAAAAAAAACATCCATTTTTTATTTCACTGAGAATTAAACAAATGTTATTATTTTTCTAAACTAAGGTGAAAAACTGTAAAAAATTATTTTTAATAAAAACAATATTAAAAATATGTGAGAAGAAATAAAATGTTGGAATTCTGTAAAAATGAATTCTATATTTTTATTAAAAAATAAAAATTAAACTATATGAAAAACTAAAAAAAAATGTTGGAATGTGTCAAAATTAATATAAGTTATTTTTAATAAAACAGATAATATTGAATTGTATGAAAAACTTTAAAATTTCATTCAAAAAGAAACCAGACAGAAAAAAAAATACGAATGCAAATTGATGTGTAAAGATTTGGGGGATAAAAAAAAGGCTTCAAATTGATATTATAAAAACCTGCCAGATAGTTTTTATTTGCAAAATTTTATAGGATGTGTTTGGCATTGATGTAAAAAACTAGCTAAATTTTAAATGAAAACAGTGGTGAAGGGATGCAGCTTTCAATTGGTTTTTAGTACTGGGCTGACAGTCTGTCTTCCCAGCACAGCAGGAATTTCTTCTTTGGTTGAAAGTGGGTCCGAAGTTGACTTGTGCTTTCTATCATTGACCTCACAGACAGTGGTCAAATTGTCACTGCCAAATAGGCAAAGATTCTCCAAATTTATGAAGGTTTGGTAGGCTCAGAAGAATTGGGGACTTTTTGCTCCAAAATTGTTAAACAAACCTCCTGGCCCCTTCATTGGTCAGAAAATACATTCTTAACTTTGATAAGAATCAGGGCTCTGGGAGCTGGTTTTGAAAGTAATGAAAACAAGCTGTGAGGTTTCCTTCAGACTTTATGGCACCATGGAAAGAATAATGGTGGTGGAATTCCTTTTTATATTTTCCAGCTCTCTCATTAATCAGAAAATATATTTTTATCTCTGATAAGAATCAAGACTTTGGGAACCAATTTTGAAATTAAAAAGAGGTTGAAATGAGGATAGAAAAAATAGCGAGAATGTGAACTTGTAAAATATTGTTCTCAAATTAAATTCCAACAGATGCTGCAATTGAGAGGCCTTGAATAAGAATGCAACGGAAAAGCATTAACATTTAATTAGCAGAATATTAAAGTTTAACCAATGCCATTTTCTGACATTTACCAAAAACTTATTTAAACATTTTTTAAAAATAAAATTGTCTACGTCCCGTTAAAACAGAAACTGTTAATTTGATAAATCGTGTACAAGATTAAACCAAAATTACTTACATTTTTTTTGTTAAAAAGCAGTGATGAACAACTATTTTTGCAAGGTAGTGAGGTCTCATTTTCTTATATAGCCATTGAAATAGCAAGTCACTTGTAGAGATGTTGACAGACAAACAGTAAGTAATATCTGTCTATATTTCTGAGATGAGGTATTATGTACATTATTTACATGATTCAAACTATTTTCCTTATCTTTGTTGCCATATTTATCACATTTCGGCCCTTCAGTATCTGTCTATGTTTCTGAGATGAGGTATTATGAACATTATTTACATTATTTGGACTATTGTCCTCATCTTTGTCGCCATATTTATTACAACATTTCGACCGTTGTATGCTCAGGTCTTCTTCGGGTGGTTGGAATATCGAACCCTTTATTCCTTGAGGACACATGGCACAGTGGATAAAGGTGTTAGTTAGATCCAGTGACAGGACCCAAAGAGTGTGAGTTCAATACCCGGTTAAGGCAGTGGAGAACTTTCAGAGGGAAAATTAACAGGAGATAACTGATAACTGACATCCATTAAACATGGCACGTGGAACTAGAACAGTCTACCCCAGTGAGCGAAATAAAGGGTTCAGTTCGACATTCCAACCACCTGAAGAAGGCCGGAGCGTACAACGGCCGAAATGTTGTAATAAATATGGCGACAAAGATGACGACAATAGTCCAAATAATGTAAATAAAGTAAGTAATATTATTGGCATGTATGGTAGGCCATATATGACAAAAATATTTGCAACTGCATGCCCTGGATCCAAGTCACCCTTTGCCACTATTGGAATTCTCCTAAGACTCTAGAACAAGAAATCAAAGGACATGAAGAAAATAAACCACTTTCTTAGCTCACAAACAGGTAAAAGTGGAATGTACATATTGTATTAAATTTTGAATTTATTGGTATTGTCTTTGTCTAATTCTAAGGAGTTGAAAGACTGTTGTTATATTCCACCAGATTTGCTTAAAAGAAAGTCTCTCATAATGACCAACACAGTTGCAGGCTGAAAGGTCACCTGTTAGTACACAGGCATACTGAGAATCCAACAGAGACATTCCAATTGCCCAACCCATCTTACCAGGTACAGGCATCGATTTTAACCTTAAAGAAAGGCATATGTGAAAACCCCACCAGCAGCTAATCCACTGTCCTGTGACCTCAGCCAACCAACCTAAGAAATCAGTCTACTCCTGGCCCTACCGACAACACTCTTACACTTAACCACATATGAACAATTTTTCCCAATTTTCAAACAACTATGTAAATATAATGATGATGAATACACATTGTTGAAAATTTAACCCTTGTCCGTTCTATTCCTTTGCAACCAAACGCATGATATAACACTTTCAAATATCAACTTCTAATAAACATATGAAAAAGGAAGTCTTTGTTTTGCAGCTAACAGTGACACACAAATGGGTTTGTTCCTGTGAGTGGGTCACAAATGATACAGACTGAGAGAAAGAGAGAGAGACTCCAAAATGAACTTGCCACTGAAGAAAGAAAAATAACTCATTCCAATATCATAAATTGTGGAACATATAATCCACCATAGATGATAGTTCAATGTGATGTGGCTGTAAGCCAATTCTTTTAGATGACAATTTTCATTGACATAACCCTTTTTTTAATATTCTACACTTTTTATTAGATTGAAATTCAGTGACTTCAGCAGGGCTCAACATCATTTTATTTCTTTAAAACACATGTAAAACTATAACATAAGAGTACCATCCTGCATAAAAATGGTGCTATTTATCTGCATTTTTTAAAAACCAATTCACCCCAAGCAAGGTAATAATGTCACTAAGATACAAGGGGCTACTGGGAGTGAAAGAGAATGCATGAATGGTATGTATGCCTTGTCATTTTATTCTTAGCTAGAATAAGAAAAAAATGAATTCATCCTATTCTTAAGAAAGCAAAAGAATTCAAATCTACAAATCAACCATTTGTCCTTGCATAGAATACTGTTACCTTATATGGTCTGGTTCTCTTGCTGTTCATCTTCAGGTCCTCGACAAAATCCAGAGATGGATATGTAATGTGATTGATCCTGATCTGGCATCCCATCTACGGTCACTTTCTCACAGACGTGCTGTGGCTTCCCTCTGTCTTTTCTACAAGTATTTTCATAACAACTGCTTCAACGAGCTAATTTTGCCAGTTCCCAAACTGCATGAACTTAAACGTGCTACTAAGCTGGCGTCTCAGTTCAACCCTTTCACTGTTGAAATGACTAAATATAGTCATCGCTTCTACTTCAACAGCTTCTAATCTTGCACCTCCCGTCAGTGGAACTCACTTCCTATCACGAGCTTCGCTGATAGCTATAATCTTCAAATATTCAAATGTAATGTCTTCTCTTTATCCTTTTCCCAAACACTCTTCTTTACTCTTACACTCACTCTCTGTAACCCCTTGCGTGCTACTGGCACTCCCAACTTGCTTGGGGTGATTTGATTAAAAAAAAGAAAAAGAAAAAAAGTTACTTTCTTTTGTTAGTCTTCAAACTTTATTTTTGATTACATATTTAAAACTGTTTCCTGACACCTTTCGCTCAAATAGTGGAGAGTATGCTCATTAACATTTTGAAAATGAAGAGAATTCGAGTTCTAATTTTAATTAATTTTTAAATGTGAATATATTTCAACAAATGTTACTGTTTTTGATGTTCTTTTTTCATTCAGTTTTTCCAGTTACGAGTCCTTTTTTAAAGCTGATTGTTTTGTGTTCATTTTGTTTAGTTCTTTTTTCATAACAGATTTAATGTTTAGTATAGAGCTTAGAAAAAATTCCCAGTGTGAGATAGGCAAGAAGTAAGGCATGTAGCAACGTCAGCACGGCAAAGGGCACTCCTTTAAAGGCAAGGAAGGTCAAAAACATTTTAAGTCAAGTGATATTGATTGTTGTACGAGTCGTACGATTTTTGAATCAAGCACAGGCAACGCCGGGCCATGCTGCTAGTATATATATATATATATATATATATATAGGACTAATACAAATATAAAATTTGTCACTTAGCTGATTGATGTAAATAGCAAGCTGACTCAAATGTTCGTAGATTAACCTTTTTGTAATCATTTGGTCCACTCATCCGGGGGCATCAGTAACTGTCTGCCAATTTTCTCATTTTCATTATTTTTATATCAAGTTAAAAAAATAATTTGTACACATTTTATTGGTATTAGGTTAATTTTTTTGCATATGCATGTACACACACACACACACACGTATGCATGTACATGTGTAGGATGTCGTCGTTAATTCTTTTCATATTTTTTTTGTCTCTTTATACTCTTTCAGTATCCATTTTCTTTTTTGCTCTCTTTCAGTTCTGATGGTTTGAAGGTTGTATTCAAGCATGAAACAGACAGTTGTTGCCTCGTGTAGACCTCAGGGTCCACTTTTATATCTACACATGTTCTATCTCTGATATTGAGCACTCTTATATATATATATATGTATATATATATATATATATATATATATATATATATATATATATATATATATATATATATATATATATGTGTATATATATATATATATATATATATATATATATGTATATGTATATATATATATATATATATATATGTATATATATATATATATATATATATATATATATGTATGTATATATATATATATATATATATATGTATGTATGTATATATATATATATATATATATATATATATATATATATATATATATATATATATATATATATATATATATATATATATATATATATATATATATATATATATATATATATATATATATATATATATATATATATGTATATATATATATATATATATATATATATATATATATATATATATATATATATATATATATATATATATATATATATATATATATATATGTATATATATATATATTATATATATATCACATTCAAAATCAACTGAAATGGGCCGAGGACAATATGAAGATTGACTTCTAAAGTTTTTATCACAGACTTAAACTCGAGCAACACTTGATGGGTCAGATAGATGGTGCAAAGCCTGGGTAATGAATGGACAGAATCACTATCAGCATTTGAGACACCAACAAGGCGGTGGAGGCATAATGATCTGGGGGTGGTATTATTGGAAAAACATTAGTGTGCCCATGGAGAGTACCAGATGGTTTCAAAATGACTGCTGATGCATACATAGTGTTTATGAAGGAGCATCTTGAACCGTGGATGAAAAGGCAAAAAGTTGCCTTCAGAAGGGCCATTGTTTTTATGCAAGATAATTCTCCCTCACATGCTGGTCACTAGACTACTGAATATTTAAAACAGGCTTCGATGGACCTCGAAAAATGAAGTGGCCAGCAAATTCTCCGGATTTGAACCCAGTCGAAAACCTTTGGAGAATCATGAAGTGAAGACTGTATGCCAACAGACGACAATTCAGGAGCAATGCTGAGTTGTGGGAAGCAATTCTTGACATATCTCACGGCATTACAGCAGATGACATCCTACAATTAACAAATTCTATGGATTGTCGACTTCTTCAGGCAATTTCAAAACAGGGAAAGCACATTCCCTATTAATTTGTTTAAAACTGTGCTTTTGTTTGTATCTGTTAATATTTGTTTGATTATGTTATTTATTAGCTTCTTTTGATCATAAACATTCACGTGCAGCATTAATAAATGTTTTGCTTCCTCAATTGTGGGAATTTTACTAAACCTTTCTAATAATTTGGCACTCAAATCACCGTGTGGATAAAAATATGGCGCCAGTTTGTTTTCATTGCGCAGATCAGTACAAAAATTTCAGTGATTGCGCAGGTCAGTGTTACCAATATTGTGTGAAAATTTTGTGTGAACTGATTACAGTTTTTGAAATATTAGAAAAAAGTTATCTCGATAATAATTTGGCACGCAGTGTATATATAAATATAAAATATGTATATAAATATATATTAGGTTGGTGCAAAAATAATTTCGTTTTCTCACATAGTAAACATATGTTAGAAAACGAAATTATTTTTGCACCAACCTAATATATATAGAGAGAAATATACATATAAATATATATGTATATAAATAAAAAGAAAGAACAGTAAGATATATAATCCGGTGTTCTTATAGATATTTTTATTTTTACAAAATAGTGCTCAGTGTAAATTTACAGAGCATTAATATTACAAATTAATTGATGTCTCAACAACTTACAAAACCACTTACAAAAACAATTCAGAATTCTTTTTCAAAATACACAGGATCCATAAATTGTAATAAGATTTATGATTAGTAAATATAGTTTTACTTAATAACCGTAACCGTGACACCATTGAAACTGAATTTTAAAAGATTTAAAAACTTTAAAAGTTATTCTAATTAAAATTTAAAACAAAATGAAAACAAATCTTGTAAAAATTCATTATTCATTGAAAAAATCTTTTTTCTCAAGATAATTGGAGAATTTAAATCACCAAGTTTTTTTGTTTTTTTTGTTTTTGCAACATCGGACCCCATCTTACCAAAAATCTGCTCTGAATTGAAAAATAAAAACTGCAATGATACTAAGATATTATTTAATTAGAAACACTTTTAATTACTCTAATAAGATATATTAAGGAAACATAGAACACTAACCATTGGGCCCAACAAGTAAGAAAAATAAAGAAAACAATTACAAATATTTTATGACATCAACTACATTTATTTAAATGAAGAACATATTTACATTTTATGTTGAACATGAAGAAGAGTTTTCGAAATAAAGTTAGAAATGACAAACATTCTCCTCTTGTCAGCTTGATCAAATTTAAGAGACATTAACAGATTTCCTTACACAAATTAATCTGCCTTCTGATCGGCTGTTAAGAGACACCAACACAGACTGTATTTGCTGGCAAAGCAAATTTGCAAGAATAACATTTAATATACTACTATACTGAAGAGCTCAGTCCAGATTTTTGAAACGATTAAAAAATAAATGTAAACAGAGTTTCACACATATCACAAAGATGTGTTCCTTTTCATAGGGTATAAGAATGAGAAATTTAAAGCTAAATTCACTGAAGAGAAAAAGCAAAAAAGTTCTCTTAGGTAACTCAATATATTTTCTTACTGATATGAATCTTATTTTTAAATGTAACTAATGTGAAAATTATCACAAACAATTTCAGAAATTTTTGCACATGTTGATTCTAATGTGACATCATTTTAAGTGCAGGTTTACAATTTTCAAAAGATGGTTTCTCTCCAGTGTGGGTGCTTTTACAATTATGACTTATGTGACAAAGTAAATTTGCACAGTTCACAAAATTATGGCTTCTTTCCATTATCCATTTGTGTAGGTTTCATTATATTTGATTTTGTGTAAAGGACGATCCACATTTATCACAAGAATATAGTTTCTCTCCAGTGTGTATTCATCCATGTCTACACCAAAAATGACTTCAGTGAAATATCTTCTGACTTCTTAATTCCTGTTCTTGTATTGCTCTCTCTCCTTAATGTTTTTTTTTTCATATTCTCTAACACTCAGTAACTCCTTGCATTTTAGTGGTTTTATTGTCTTGCTTTGGATGAAATAAAGAAAAAAGAAATATATAAGATTAATGTGTCAAAAAAAAATAAATAAATAAAAAATATGGTGTATCTCCAATGTGTAGTTGCATATGCATTCACAGGTTCTAGAAATAAACATTCATATATTTAAGAAATGTAAGAAAGTTATATTGATTTCAAATCTTTCTGTGATGTGAAAATGAAGTTGTAAACATGTCACAAAATAATATTTCTTCAAATAAAGGATGGCCAACCCATGATATATGTGCCAAAAATGATACATTGCCCTAGATGTGGGTCATCGCATCCCAGTGAATTTCGCCAATCAGTTTATTCATTCCTTATGAATAAGGAGGAACAGTGACAGCAACAGTGTCAGCAGCAGGAAGGCAATAAAAAAAAAAAAAAATTACACTTTCTCCACCTGCCGCAGAATGCGCAACTCATGACTGAAGAATTTCAGTCAGCATGCATTTTCATAGGCCGATGCATTTCTATTGCTGGCCCAGGCCTGCTGATAGATGGGTATTTCTTTCAAGTCACCATCTCTAGACTGATTGCCACCCACAGCTATAGAACCCAGTCTGTCCTACTATTTACCCATAACTTGAGTGGAGAGAACAGTTGGAGTCATACTTTTCCCAAGAGTATTAGACATAAGTGAATGTAATGTACTTTACTGGAATTTAAACTCACTTCTCCAATTACTCAATCCATGTTTTGTCAATAAGATTATTAGGTTTAAGAGTCCAACATCTAAGTTTCAGATTGTTGACAGGACAATAACTTAGTGGACTAAGGTGTTGGTTTGTGAATTTAATGTCCTAGTAATTGTGAGTTCAATCTTTGGGTTGGGTAGTATAGATTTAGACTTTGTAGCAATAACTAAGCAATACTAAAATGATAACAAGACATCTGTAGATGTGGAAGGGGAACAATTCATTTCCAGAGATTATAGAAAGGGCTCAGCAGATATCTGAAAGGCAGAACAGCCAAAATATTGTAATAACAACAAAGATGAAAACATTAGTCCAAATGTAAGATTCTTGTAAAATGGTGTTGTTTTTCTGTTATTCCCAGGTCCACCCCGGGAACAATAGCAGAAAGTAGCAAGCAATGACAACACATTAGCCAAACTGATAAAACAAAGAGGTCAGGAAGTGATAATGTCCTTACAAGAATCTACAACATTATCATAAAAAGGCGACATACAACTATGACAGACACACAAGCAAAATGAAACTCGGAATAACCTTGAACAAATTCAAACAAGCAGTTTCTTGCATCCTTGCAAGAAGATATGGCAGTAAGTCCACTACACTATCTGTACATCTAAGCTTACAGCATTTAGTATTCCCAAGCAGTCATCCATTTAATTACTGACCAGGCTCATCTTTGCTTAACTTTGATGATCATACAGGAACCAGCATTAATCAACTGTAATCCTAGGTAGTAAGGTGGTGAATAAAAAGGAAAATGAGATAATATGGCTATGTGATTTTGGCTTGGTTAACGGCATATCAACTCCTTATGGGTCATTTAATGCCAAAATTTCACCTCTTTGGGAGCTTTAGTAATTTTTTTCTACTATTGCTGAAAATTTTTGCTATAAAAATATATTTTTATACTTTCATGGAGTTTTGACCCCAGTTTGAGGTGTTCACTATTTGCCCATAGCCGTGACTAAAAGATGCGACCAACACAGGTCAGGGTTGACTTGGGAACAACAGCAATTAAGGTGGTTTCACGCTCCTCAAAACCTCTTCAGTAGAGGTCTTGCTGCCGGATGTAGCTAATCATGCACAGGATGTACAGTTATGTGATAAGATCTTACAGCTTCTTTAAAACTAGCCATCAGTGCAGGGAAAAAGGAAATGACGCAAATAGTGAATGAAATGGGAAGATAACTGTAGTATGTGTTTGTCGAGAGGAAATATCAGATGGTTTGAACTGAATTTAATGCCAATAAGTTCATCTGTGAGGACCCCAAGATATCACACCAGAGTATCAGAGAAACACAGTGCATTACTAAGTTGATGTCAAAAGTAACCTCATAGCCACCAGGTACAAATGTGCACTTCACAAAGAATGCCAATGGTTGTCCCTAATAAGTAAACAGGTGGTCAACCCAGCTGCAATTACGGCATGCATACCTGGGACACCCAGATAACAGGAAGATATATAAAGAGAGTCTTTTGAAATTAAAAATATTTCGTAACGTTTATTTGGCTCGTATAAATGTAGCAATACGATTCCGCTGCAAGGCAAATGGCTAAAGTTAAAAAAAAAATTGACCCTGATGATGAAAGTTGACATTCGAAAGTACTCGGTTGTCTTTTGGAAAATATATATAAATATAAATTTTGAAATAAAAAGTCTCATTCGGAAATATGAGAAAATACAAAAGAAAATCAGCAGGACTATGTTGTCTTTGACGTTTAATACGTGTTTAAAAGAGAGTTTCTTACATTCTTGCAAAAAGAATTCCTATTTGAAGAAAACTCTCAAAGTCAAACATCAGCTTGCTGATATTAATTGACTAAGTCCAGTGTGGAATGAACAATAATTTAATATATTATAAACAAACTATACAATGATAATGCCACTGACTGGATAAAGAAAAGCTTTACCAAGACTCAGGCCCTATTCCACAACTGGCAGAAAATAAAGTCATTAATGGATTCAGCAGTGCAGTGTTCACATGACAATATCAGGTTATGAGATCAGTAACAGTACCTTTTTTGTAAATGTTGTCACTTATAAAAGACATGATGCATCAGAAAATGAGTGAAAGAAAAACTGGAAATGATAGTGAACTTAAATTCAACAAACAGCAGGAAAAAGAGAAGATCACACAGATACAAACATAAAGTAATTTTCACTTAGTGACTAAAAATGAAAAAGAAAAAAAAAGAATCAATAAGATCCTGAGTAACATACAGATTACTGGAAATGAATAAATGCTTATGACTACATTATTTTGAAACTCGGCTTGTTCTTCTGCAAGAACAAGCTGAGTTGTAATAGAAGAAGCACTAGAGTTTATGTTTTAAGAAATACATCCAACACCAACAAGATATCTACCACATCTTTAGTGACTTTGTTGTAATGTAAGCAAATGAGACTGGGGGGAACACCCAATTGCTCTCTCAGCAACTACAAGAGTAATAGGAAGAGAAGGGAAAGAGACAGGAGGTAACAAAAAAATAACACAACCTTGCACAGTAACTTTAGGAACAAAATGCCCACCGGACCTCCTTCACAAGACAGTGTCTTCCCAACTGCTGGTTTTCCCATTGTATGAGGCATCTTACAAAGACCCAGATCTTGACCAGTTGCAGAGAGGCCTGTATCTTGACATGCCAAGTTGTCCTGTTGCTAACAGAGAAAACCTGTGTATAACTGGTGTCGACGAAAATGTCTACATGTGACCCATGGCCTCTTTTGTGTCTCTACTGATGCGCATTTGCCACAGACTTCAAGAGGGCATTTTGACCAAGTGTGAAATGAGATAATGTGGGCAACCATGAAAAACCACAACATAGGCCATAAGCTAATTAATATCATCCAATAGCGTACAAAAAAATCCAATGTTCAAGGATCTCTCAGTGAACATTTCTACATGCCCGTTAGAAACAATCTATTGTTTTTAACTCTTACCCTCTTTAACATCTTATTAGAAAATATGACTCTGGGTGGACATTCTGCACAGGTATGTCACTGTAAATATAAAGATGTGCTGACAGGACTGATGAACCATTTGGATGACACTTTGACCAGAGAGAGAATGAAGATGCACTTCATGACAAACAGCAAGGATTCAATCAAGGAGAAGACCAATGTCAGAAGAAAATACCTGGAAACAGCTAAGCAGTTTAAATACCTTGAGACAATTATCTGTGAAGGAGATTCCAGTACCTAGATGGATGACTGCTTGGCAATACCAGGTACTGTAAGCTTGGATGTGCAGATGGTGCAGCAGATAATGTTTCAGAATTGTTAATCAGTGAGCAAAGTTCCAATTCCTGTTGGGTTCATTATGTTCACTTACACACAAATACCAGTGGGAAATGTATGAATCCAACTCTTCTCCTCCTCAACTATGGATTAATTAGTAAGACTTGTATCACTAAACCATCATTACCAAAAACAAATTCTTACAATCTAAAAATATTTTCTGGCTTTAAATAACCTGCAAACGGTCGATTAGTTGTAGAAAACAAATCAATCAATAAATAAATAAGAAAATGAACCCCAAATGTTTCTGATATTATTTTCTGTAAACATTTTCCAGAAATAAAAAAAAAATAAGCTCAGAACTACATCTGTCATTTTTTTCAGAACAATGTCCAGATGTAAACAAGTATTTTCAGGTATGTAATTAATTAAAAGAAAATCATGACTGACGAATCAAGATTCAAAGAATTCTTTGTTGCTCCCAGTCAGTAATTCAAATTCTCATGGTCATAAATTCTTTGTTTTATTTTTAACCAATAAATTATTTTAAAATGCTGAAGAAATTTGTACAAGAATTTAATGGAAGCACACAATTTGAATGTGACATTTCAACACATCAGGGGTTGATCATCACTGTTCTAAATGGAGCGGTAAAATGAAAAGTTTAAAGCTGAATTAGGATGAAGATAAATGAAAATATAGACAATAAAATGTCTATTTTCAAATTTGAGACTTGCTCATTTTCAAATATAAATTATATATAAAGTTAGAAATCAACATCTTAGGATCATACTTTATTTCCATATATGAATGAAAATTTGTTCTGATTCTAAATGCAGATTTACAATTTCTAAAAAAACTGTTTTCTCACCATTAAGTGTTTGTATAATTACCACCAACAATGTTCCATAGAAAGAAAGATCCACATATTCACAGGAATATGACTGCTGTCCAGTGTGTGTTCAGATATAACTTCTAAAAAAATGACTAGTTTGAAAATACAGATTCCCAAAGTTGACAAGAACATGGTTTCTTTATAGTGTAGGTTTAAATGATTCTTAACAAATGTATCTTCTGTGAAAAGGTACATATAGACACTTAAGAATATGACAACTCCCCAGAGTGTGCTTTCATCATATGTTTTTCTAAATCTGAGTTCCGAGAAAAGGGAGCCTGACACATTTCGCAAGAATATGGCGTGTCACTAGCATGTGTATGCATATGTTTCTTCAAAACTGACTTCTGAGAAAAGGGGGATCCACACATTTCACAAGCAAATGGTTTTTCTCCAGTATGTGTGCGGATGTGCCGCAACAAATTAGATTTTTCTGTAAAGGAAGATCCACAATTTTGACAAAAATGAGGTTTCTCTCCAGTATGTGTTTGATGATGTCGTGCTAAATTTGATTTCTGTGAAAAAGCAGATCCACATATGTCACAAGTATATGGTTTTTCTCCAGTATGTGTTCGCATGTGGCTTTTCAAATGTACATTCCTTGAAAACTTAGAGTCACACAGCTCACATGAATATGGTTTCACTCCAGTGTGAATACACATATGCCTCTCCAAATCTAACTTTCGTGAAAATGCAGATTCACACACTTCACAGGGATATGGTTTTTCACCAGTGTGTGTTCGAATGTGTTGTACCAAATGTGATTTCTGTGAAAATGCCAATCCACACACTTCACAAGAATATGGTTTCTCTCCAGTGTGTATTCGCGTATGTTTCTCCAGATCTGATTTCCGTGAAAAGGAAGATTCACAGACCTCACAGAAATATGCTTTCTCTCCAGTGTGTATTCGAATATGCTGCACCAATGATGAATTCTGTGAAAAGGTAGATCCACACACGTCACAAGTATATGGCTTCTCGCCAGTGTGTGTACGCATATGTTTCTTCAAAACTGACTTCTCTGAAAAGGTAGAGCCACAGACTTCACAAGAATATGGTTTATCCACAGCATGTTTTTGCATGTGTTTTTTTAAAGTTGAATTCATGACAAAAGTGCATTCACAAATTTTGCACTGATAATTTTTATCTTTATTATATTTTGCCATATTTTCTTTTGTGAGATCACCATAGATTTTCATCCAAATTCCTAATATTTAAAACTGATTTCATTGAATATTAACTATAAATTTTCTTTTCATGCCAGTACATCTGCAAAAACAACAAAAACAAAAGAATCTTTAGCATTTGTGCAAAGATAAAATGCATGAACATGTAGGAAATATTAAATCAGAATGCATTTCAATAAAATCACTTACAGTCAAACCTTGATTTAAGGAATATCAGATTTTGGGAACCACTTGTGAATGACATGGGTTATAATGAACGGACTTATTTGATGAAATTAGGGAAATGTTGAAACAAAACATTGAGTTTGAGTTAAGTTACTACGTACATGTTAATATTGTTAGCTATAAAATCAAAAATTAAAAATCTTGTCTACTTCAGCTATTTTTAAAGACAGTTTTCACTATATGTAAATAACAAACCCTACTTGGTAACAGTGTGTGTGAGAGAGAGACATCCATCTCAATGTTTTTGGCTGTTTAATGTGTAGCCAAGGTCACTGGGTTATTGTAAAGAACTTCTCCCAGTGACCCTTGGGTGAGTGTATTGAAAAATAAAAAAAACATCCATTTTCAGAAGGATGATTCTAGTATGTGTGTTTGTAATGACAGCTTATCTCTTCAGATAGACATTCATTCAAACTTATGTTATCAATTCTGGGCTCATCACTATCATCATAAAATCTATTTATTCATGAGGTACTTTTTAGATTTCAAGTGTTTTCTGTAAATCTTGTTTTAATAAATGCATGATGAACTGTTTTTTCCTGTTCATATCTTACATTTTTCTTGTTGAATTTTCGAATTGTAGCCAATGTTCACAAGCAAATGTGGTGATCTAAAGAACTTGAGGAATTTAAGGAACACACTCACCTGCAATTATTTCTTTTAATCAAGGTTTTACTGTATATTTGACTTATAAATATGACACCTGACAAGTGACTTTAAAATAGTGAAAATTAGCAAAATGTTTTAAAATATGGTTAACTGAATATATATATATTATCTTAAAATATATGTATACTGACAAAAAGCTGAATATTCTTGTTCATTCTATTATACACTGACAAAAATAAGTTTAAGAATGATGGTTAAAGTTTTATTCATTTCAGAATATGTTTCTAATAAAATAATATAAATTAATTTTATTTTGTACACTTTATGCAGAATTTATTTCTCTTTTAATTTTACAACTTGAAAAATTTTAATGCTGGATTAATTTAAATTATCCAAATTTGCTGGTAAAATAAGTTTAATACCGCATGGGTATTATTATATTTAAAGCAAAAAGTTATAGTAAAAAGGAGCAAAAAAGGCAAAATATTTAGTGCTGTAACCTTTATTTTGTGAATATGATAATAAAAACGAGGTCAAAAGTCTGAACAACATAAATAGTATGCATAGTCACAATATCTCATCTCAGAAATATAGACAAGTGTTTCTTATGTTTAGTTTCATATTTAATTGGGTCAGAACAAAGTTTGTAGCATTTTTCAATAGGTAGCATTTCACTTGACATGTAATTGAAATTTATGACGTATGAAAATATATATTGAAAGATGACTTTCTTTTTATCTGTTTACTAAGAGGATTATGCAATGAAAATGAAGGAAATGAGTGGCATTTTTGTCATTTGAATCCCTTATTTCCTAAAAGGGAAAATGCTATATAAACAGCAAAAAAGAGGCACTATTTATGATGTTGCCATAGCTGAGTTTGTAAGTAGTTCACTAGGTTCAAAAGTGGAAGACTAAGAAAGCTCTGGCAGGCCTACAATCATTAATGATGGCCAAATCAAAAGGGTGAATAAAAATAAACCAGGCTGCATGACACAAGACATTGTAGAGGTACTCCATGTATCTTGTATAAGCATTGTAAAGTATTTCAATATATACTTAGATACATAAATTGCTACAATGTTTGGGTGCAGTAAGATTTAACAGAAAAAAAATTTTATGGACTGTATTTGTATCTGTGAGTCACTCCTTAAATGCAACAAAAATGATTCCCCTTTTGAAAATAATGATCACAAGCAATGAAAAATGGATTGTTTACAAAATTGTGGAGTAAAAAAATAGTCTTGGAGAAAAAAAAAAGTAAAAGGGTGTTTGAAATCCAAAGAAGGTGATACCGTGTATGTGATGGGATTGGAAGGGCATTTTTTATTATGATCACCTTTAATAAAATGAACAAGTACTGTTCCCTGTTGAAACAGTTAAAAGGCAGAAATCAATGAAAAGCAACCAAAAGTGTTATCTTTTGTTAGGACAATACCAGATCTCACATCTCTTTGCAGACCCAGAATCAGATGCAGGAAAACGAGAACCTGAAATGTAACAACCTTGAAATCGACATTTCATTAGTAGAAATGTAAAAATGGCATTTGAGGGTTAAAATTTAAATAGACAGATAGTTTAAACATGGTTTAGCAAATTCAACTCTGGCTTCAAGAGGGTATGAACCCTGGACCAGAAATTGGAAGAAGGAAATGAGAAGTTATGTCAACAGATGATAAAGTAAGATTAATCTAATTTCAAGTACAGATATCGGTGCAAAGTGCTTTTTTGGCCAGAATGGAGTTGGTGTGCTGATAGGTGTCACTTGGATATGTTTTTTTTATGAACTCCATCTTGGTTGTCAGTGTCTGTTTGAGAACGGTTAGTACAAGGTTTAAAAACTGTTTAGGGCAAAATGAGTTTGAAGCTGAAGTCTAGAGAGAAACCAGATGTGTCTTTTCTGTGACAAGTGGCTGCAATTTTTATAATTATGGTTATTCTGGATTTCTGGTAAGGAATCCTTCACCAGCAGGAGGGTCACCTGATTAATGTAAAAAGATATGGAGATAATGAAATATGAGCTATGAGCATTGTAATTTGCCATTTTCTAAAGCTAGCACACACTTCACTTGGCAGCCATTTTCCATGTGAGGAGCAACTGATGACACACCTTCATTTTGTCGAACACACAGACACAGTGAATACAGAAAAAAGCCACAAGTGTCATTTCGTAGAAGTTAAAATCTGTACACTTATTGTTTTTCTCTTCACATTAAGTTCTGTTAAGTTTACAGAATATGTTTGATTCGTTTATCAAACAACTTATCTCCCCCTCGAATATAACCAGTAATCAGGAGTAAAGGGTTACCACACTGCAGGAGATCAATTTCATTGATTTTCTGGGTCCAACTACTGATGATCACCATCAGACAGGTGGAACTGGGAAAAGCTTAATCTCTGTTCAAGTGAAGTGGGACAGAGAAATCTACTGGCCTTGTTGACATCCGTACTTGGACATCATGTAGTTGGCTGATACTGACAAATTACCCACTCCACCCAGTTTTATCTGGTGCTTCAAACCAACCAGTTGTAATTGAGTGCCATGACAAGAAGCTGATCACATCCTATGCAGCTACCCTGTTATAGCAGCATTATTGTGGTATAAGACAACAATCCAACTGCAGAAACTCAAAAGATAGCTAGTTTCCTTAAATTGGCCAGGTGAACAACAGGTGCATAGACCCTGTTCACAGTGATGCATACCAAATTGACTCCGATAGTCTTGGGGGTCTGAAATAACATGAGACATGTCATGCCACTGCATGTTTTCCTGCAAGACCTCTGGATCAATGTCATGGGCAACCTTTTTCAAACAGTGGGCTGCACAAGGTAGAGTTCATCAGAAGGTGGGCTGCACTACTCTAAAAATTTAAAAAAAAATATCAAAGTAATTTTTCATGAAAGATACCGCAGACATTTTCACAAGAAAAAACCATGCACATAAGTATTTATCTTAGAAAAGGGGAAAGTTGATTTTTTTTTTCTTTAGAGAAAAGATTTCTTCTATAATTTAAAAAAAGTCTTCATATAATATCACTGATGACAGAGTGATTAACACACACTGCTGTGTGTCATTTGTTTCTAATAGATTCATTTGACTATGGGAAAAAAAAAAAAAAGGAAAAAAAGAAATACATTTATTCCCTAAAGAAAAATAGTTATCATTAATGTTTCCAGTTTCTGAAGCAAAAATTGTTTACATTTATGATATTCCTTAGTGAAATCGCCAATGGTTAAAAATGTTGACCTTCAACGAAAAGTTACAAAATTAAAGAAACATTGTACTTAATCATTATGTATGTATGTATGTATGTATGTGGCTATACATGAGAGCATGTGAGTGAACAAGTGAGAATGAAAGGAAAAAACATTTTTATAATGTTATTTTCCTCGTGAATTTAAGCGTGCCATTCAGAATGCCAATCAGGCTGCAGTTTGCCTATGACCAACCTACGGAGTGGCTGACTCGTTTTCCAGCAGGACTTTCAAATTGCCCAGAATATGTGGCTCTTTTCACCTAAATAACCTGAATGGCTATGTCCAGGATGTTGTTATTAGAGTAACTGGTCGTCCTACAATACTGTGAATGCAATAGCCAACATGAATGAGAACCAAGCCTGCAGCTGCTTTTGAGGCCACATAGAGGCTGTTCTTGAGGCTGATGATGATACTTTTTTACCTTTTAGCAACCAGACATGGTTGTATAATTTGACAAAAATCTGTATAAATTTATAAGTGATAAATTGTATTTTAACACAGTGTGTAAGCAAATATTGTATTTTAATCTTTTCCATGTATATTATTGGGAAAAATAAAATAATCAAAAGTAATGCTTGTCTGGTATAAAATAAATGTGTCTTAAAATATGCTCTACTGGTAGAAGTTAGTCTGGTACCAAAAAAGCATGTCTTAAAATAGGTTTCACTAGTGGAAGTTAGTTTTAAAATACCATAGAACAAGGTATGCTGTAAAAATTTAGTATTTTAGTACTGTTAATTAAAATTAGTTAAAGGTGTAATAAATAAATATTTTAACTGTCTAGGTTGTATTTTTTTTTACACATGTTTTTGAGAAAAGTGTATTGTAAATGAAAACCAGATGGTTTGTAAAATAAATTGTACAGATGTAAAGTTTATTTTTTGAATTAGCAGCTAAAAAACTGCCAAAATTGTTTTGTGAATTGTTTTTGTTTTATTTTCAATTGGTGGAAAAAGTTATTCTGTCATATTTGCTGACCTAAGAGGAAAACCCACAATTGGTGTATCTGGGAGCTACTTGTTTCTCATAAAAAGGTATCCATCCAGGTCAGCAAATAAGGCAGAAGGCATTCAGATGTCAAGGTGGAAAGAACTTAAAAGGGTCAGTTGCGAATAAGACGACTAGTTGCAGGGAGTGGAAGGGTTTTTGACATTCACATGTGAAAAACACTGCCATTGCCAACAAGAACAGAATGCTTCAGCTTTTATAAGGACACAACTGTTGCCACCCTCAATGAAAAGAAATTTCTAAATATCATTATGAGCACAGTGAAGCAGAAAGAAAAACTGAAAGACATTTCAAGCTATTGTTGATGGTCCCAGAGACACTTGTGGGATAAGTCAAAATAAGCCTTTTCATTTTTCTATTAAGCTAAATCATCCTAGCATTTCCATGAGTACCAAGGCAAATCTCACCATGCCATTTTCCTACCAATGTTGACATACAAGTGCCAGACATGGCCCCTAACAAAAACCCTCAAGAGGAAACTTATCATGAGATGAAATGCCTGAGAAACAAGAATAGGCGAGACAAGATCAGGAATGAAGCAATAAGGTATGGTAGGAGCAATACCAATCATACAACAAATCAAATGACAGAAGATCAAGTGGTTCAAAGACCTCACTCGTATGCCTATCAGCCAATTCTCTGGTACTCTGGCTGGAGAGTGAGAGGCAGACCAAGAAGACACTGGAGTGACTCAGTGGCAAACACACTCAGAGCCTACGATATATCTCTCCTCCAGGCCACATGCCTTGCTGCTTACAGATGATTGTGTCCCAGTGACACCTACAGCACAAGCAGAAGGAAAAACTATTATAAGCAGGTGCACCTTTTGTTTTTCTACCTTTTCTGAATTTTGATTTTGAGCTTTTTTTTTCCATTTTCAAAAGTGTAATCTGTATTTGTTCTATGTTTAAATTATTAGCTTGCTTTAGCTTTTGTAGAAGGTGCACAAAAGGAAATTTTGGTGCAATGCTCTTGTATGCAAATTTTGTATTTGTTTTATTTTGTATACTGTAATAAATGTTTGTCCTTTTAAATTTTGTGTAGTAGTTGAGTTTTGTGCCTTATTCAACTTTGAGGTTAAGAAATTGGTCATATTGATAAGAGCCAAAGGAATACAGGATATTAAATTTTAGGCTGGCTTGATTGCAGGGGTTGTTGGAAGGAAAATTATATAAAACTATAATTTATTATATAAATTAATTAATTTCCATAAAATTTAGTTGTTAAATACAAATTTATTTTCATTAAATTAGTTTTACTTCAAAATAAAGCATATACATTTACTATTTCTATAATACATCCTAAACTAATCTTTTAGCAGAAAATAAAATAAACTTTTTTTTCATTGAATGGTTGGGGGGGGGTTCTACAAAAAAAAAAAAAAATTAGGTGTAAAAGTGGTCTATGGATAAAAATAGGTTGAGAACCACTGCCTTAGAAAATGAAGCAGCTGGTTATGAGGTGCTAGTGATCCACCTTCACCCTTTATCTAGCCTAGAGCTCAACTTAATTGTCAAAGGCTATTTGAGCTGCATGGCATGGAAGCATTTTATAGACAGTGGGAGCTTGACAAACATAAAAAAAATTGGCACCAAATTTATCTTGGTAGCTCAATTGACAATGAAATTATGACAATTCAAAGTGCTTTTCATCTAATTTCCGTCAAGAAGCCAATTTCAACAGTATATAACTAAAAATGCAGGTTTCAGACAAGTTAAAACTCAATATAAATCTAATGTCATAAAAGTAGTCTTGAAGTAAAAGAAATATTAAAGAAATCAATAATTATTAGATCAGATCATCTGAAACATTAGGAAAAATTGTGTTGTCAAAAAGAAAAGTCAAAGCATGACACAGAAGTGCAATTTGTTTATATAAGTTTCATTTCAGTATTTGTCTATATTTCTACGATGAAGTATTATGTACACTATTTACATTATTCGGACTATTCTTCTCATCTTTGTCGCCATGTTTATCACAACATCTCGGCCATTGTATGCTCTGGCCTTCTTCAGGTGGTTGGAATGTCAAACTGAACCTTTTATTTTGCTCACTGAAGTAGACTGTTCTAGTCCCATGTGCCATGTCTAATGGATGTCAGTTATCTCCTGGTAGGTTTATAATACCCAGAAATTCATACAAGGACACATGACACAGTGAATAAAAGCATTACATCCAGTGACAGGACCCAAAGAGTGTGAGTTCAATACCTGGTTAAGGCGGTGGAGAACTTGGAGAGGGAATTAAGCAGGAGATAACTGACATTTCACAGACACATCTTCTGAGTAAGAGCAAATAGAGGACAACATGACTAAAGACTGTGTTAACCATCTCATTCAGCTGTGGTAAGAAACAAAGGAGAAACGGGTGATGCTGTACGAATATTGTAAAGCCATAACACGAGGGGAAATAGAAAAATCAGACATAGTTGACCATATATGGAGGGAAAGGGGAGATCACCACCCTCAACCATGTGATATGAGGTTGAAATAATGGAAAATATGAAAATCAGTACATTATTAGGCCACAAAAGTCTCCTAAGTCGGGCAAGTATAGAGAAGAGACACAGCATGTGGAACTAAAACAATTTACCCCAGTGGAGGAAATAAAGGGTTCAGTTCAAACTTCCAGTTGGAGTGTACAACGGCCAAAACATCGTGAATGGCAATAAAGATGAGGACAACAGTTTGAACAATGTAAATAATTAATAAAAGCTGTGGGATCTTTTCCGTTGATTCACCCAAATAATGTAAAGTAGGTTCCTCCATTAGGTCACATAAAAAAGCAGCATATCACAATTAAAAACCGCTCGATTGTGACGAGGTGATGACAGATTACTATGGATGATCAAAATTGACAATTTTTGCAAAGTATGCGAATGCGGTTTTTCGTTTTTAACTAGTACTTTTTAAATATTAACATTTTTATTCAGCAATTATGTAATATCTATTTTTTATTTCATACTTTCTTAATTAGGTAATTATTCAAAGTTTTTTATTAATTAATTGTTTAAATTTTTTTAAGGATTATGTCATGTATACATTTACATACGTAGAAATTATGAACGTTTTTTTTTTCAATAAAATTTTTTTTTAATTATTTTTGAACAGTCGTTTGACCCCAAATATTTTTAAAATAATGAAAAACTACAAATCACGGAGTTATTCACATTTCGTAAGTGCAGATATTTGAGATTCTTACAGGGAATTTTTTACAATTTAAAAAATAAAAATCTGTTTTGGGCTTGTTCATCAGGATGAGCGTGAACGTTAACCCCACACTTAAATAGCGCACTTAAGTCGTCCACATTTGGGGCGATCGTAAAGGTAAACCCAACTGGAGTGCAATGGAAGGGCGTCGCTATGGGAGAATTTGGTGTAAATTTTAGTAAATAATTTTTTTTTATTATTATTGTTTGGGGGTGAATTAAGAAAAAGAGATCCAAGCTGTGTACAAACAATTCCCCCCCCCCAAAGAAAAGAAGAGGATGAAGAAAACAAAGAATGAGTTTGACGGTTAAAAAGGCAAGTGATAACTATTTTCCCGCTTTTTAAAGAAAAAAAAAGTTTAGGAAATTTAATTCAATTGTTCCCTCGAAAGAAAGGTGGGAGTGTATTTTTAAAACGGACGATAAATTGCTGTCAGCTTGAAGCTTGTCCGGTCGTAAACGGATCACTAGACAATAATAGTGTTCACAAAATTTATATGAAAATTTGGATTCGTCTGTTCTATTTAAAAAGTAAATCTGTCACAAAAATCCCAAGTATGCAATGTGACATCGTCAACAACCCACGCTGAATATATTTTTGTTTTCTGTAGAAATTTACACAATGACTGGAATAATTTTGAACGGTATGAAAATTTAATAGACCAGAATATTTTGCTTACTGGGTAAAAATAATAAATTTAATCATTTATCTTTCTATTAAAATTAAACGCTAAAAAGAAAGCTTCAAGAATGCTTTTTCATTTTTAAAAATTCATTAAACCTTAGGTATAGAAAATTCAGCTAATTTATAAGCACCAAAATCTCACGGTAATGAAAATTCAGTGGAAGTACTTAAAAAAACTTGGAGTGTGTCGAGATAATATTACTTATTTTCTTTCTTTCTTTATCACATGGAAATCTACCAATTTAGTCACTGATTGAACAAGTACATACAGTTGTACTGAAATGAAATAATTATTTGAATTTCCATAAATTTTTTTTTAAATCTAAGAACCACTAACGTTTAAATTTTCCAGTGTAGGGTTTTTTTACACTTCATTTTTTTTCTTTTTTTTACTATCTAAACAACGAAGAAAACATCTAGCAAAAAACATAAAAAAATCTGTTTAGATTAATCGAATAATGTATTTATCTGAACTTTGCTATCTAATTCTTATTTTTTAAATATATTAGCTTCGTAAAAAAAAAAAAACAGGTTTATATATATATATATATTTTTGTTTGCAGTTCTTTGACGTTTTTTTATTCAGTGATTGAATTCTTCGCCATTTATACCCAAACATATTGACTGACGATAGACAATAAGATTAAAAGCAACAAAAAATGTTACACTTACCTTTGTCGAATTTGTTTCATTTTTCTTCATAAAATAATAAACGGAATATAACAGAGAAAAGCAACAAAATATTTTAGACTACAAACGTCAAATTTTCTCCATTAACAGAAGATAATAAAGAGTGAGGAACAAGGGAGATAATCAATAAAATAAACGCAAAAAAAAATGCCGTCAAATTTTCTTGTGACTTCACTTATCGTTATTTTTAAACAAGCACTAAACTAAATTAATGAAATCAAATAGAAGACAAAGTATTAAAAATTGTCATCTAAAAAGCTAATTAATGATTAATGATGAAGAGAATCCAGTTGGATGAACTGAATTTTTTTTTTTTTACTATCCTCGGACTTTCTAAAAAAAAAAAAAACCCGAAAAAGTAAAAACGTATTTTAAGTAATTTAAATTAAAATACATCTACAAAATTAATTTGGTTCTATTTCAAGGATAATGACTTTAAAAAAGTTAATCTGTATCGAAAGAAAAATTAATTTTCGTATAAATTTGGGATCGAAAAAAACGTGATTAAAAACTGCCTAAAAAATGTTTATATACGAAAATTAATTTTTTTAAGTCTTTTTTTATTTTAATTTTTTTTAAATTAATTTTTTTTAATTTAATTTTTTTAATGGAATGCACAGTGGGTAAAAAGCCCAGCCTATCCCCAAAGGAAAGCGGACAAACAAAGTCCCAGTCACAAAATTAAATTAAAAAAGTGAATAAATTGAAAATACAAGGAACTTTTAATTAAATCAAAATAAATAAATTATTGAATATTTTAATGACAAATTGAAACTTTCTTCACATAAAGTCATGTCTTGTGGAATATCAGGACTACCTATGAAATTGATATTGAATATGTCACCATAAAACGTGTAAGAAGAAGAAGATCGTTAGAAAACTTTATAGAGGTTGGATCGATTTTTTACAGTGAGTAACTGTAAAAAATCGATCCAACCTCAAAAGAAATTCATAGTAAGTGTTACTGCTTAAACTTTCTAATATGAATTTCTTTTGCAAATAGAGCGACCCCATAAACTCGTGAAGTGCCCGACAGAAACAGATTACCTTTTTTTTTTTTTACAGTTTTTTTGCAGGCCATCATAAATTAATTGTGACTTTTTAAACTGTGACCTTTTTCTTAGCAAAAAATTGTGACTTTTTCCTGTAACTTTAAAATTACAGAATAAGTCATAATTTTCCGGTAATAAAATTTGTTACCGGCACACCGCACACGTTTTTTTTTTTTTTTTTGTTACTCTCATCAACTCGTTGAATGCCATTGTATACGAAAAATGTCAACAACAATTTTAAAATTCTCTTTAAAATCCAATATTTGACCGAAAGATGTGTTTCGAAGTCAGTTAGTAAATTTAAAACTTAATTAAGTGGATTTTCAAAAAGTAATGTTTACCTTTTACTTAAAAAACACAATTAGTATATAACATTTTATTTATCCACGGTAGCCTTGTGAAGTCAAATGACAAAATAGAAACACTGTACCTACCCCTGTCCACAAAAGCGTGGAGGAGAGAAGTAAAAAAAAAAAGTAAAACCTAAAAACATACGGAAGATCAACAGTGCAATAATCAAGAATTAGTTTATACTTAAAATTCAAAATAAATTTTCTTTAACCAATAATTTAAGAATATAATTTTTTATTCTATACGCTTTTTTTAATTTTTTATTAAACTTGAATAAATTTGAAGGAATTATAGTGCTACCTAAACAAAATAGCATAATTTGCACAAAATTAATGTTAAAAGAAAAGCATGTTTCTGAGAGTAAATTTTAGAAAAATTACAGTTGAGCAAAGTATTATTTTATGTGAACGAAACAGTTTCGTCATAATTCTGAATAACAACTTCCATTTACTCTCTAGTAAGTATTAAATAAATGCGGGAAAGTAGAGACATGCAAAAAAAAAAAACTGTACTCATGAATCAAAGAAATGTTTGTTTTTTTAAATACACAAAAACTGATTGAATAGAAGATATGAAATTAAAAATTAATTCATAATACTCTTCCAATATTGAATAGTAGTCAGTCAATGTGAGATATCAGAATTCTGAGCTTTTTATACATCCATATCAACAGTTGCTAAAAAAAGGAAAATAAAATAAAATTCTTTTAAAAAAGGTGCACGCTCGAAAATTAAACTTTACATTTTTGAAATCTTCAGCCATGCAAAATAAGCTCTTGGGATGAACAGCAAAATTTCAAAATTGTGCTAAAAAATGATAAGTAATTTTTTAAATAAATTGAAATGTAGCTATTTTTCTGTCCAATCTGAAAAAAAAATAACGTGTTTTATGCAATACAGTGTGACCCTGATATAAGAGAAACCCGGATATAAGAGAGATTTTCTCTGGTCCCAAATTAGAGCCTGTGTTTAATGTATATAAAATAGACCAAACCCGGATATAAGAGACTTCTTCTCCGGTCCCGACATCTCTCTTATATCCGGGTTACACTGTATGTATATATGTGTGAATGTGTGTACAGTGTAACCCGGATATAAGAGACTCGGATATAAGAGAAACCCGGATATAACAGAGATTTTCTCTGGTCCCAAATTAGAGCCTGTGTTAATGTATATAAAATAGACCAAACCCGGATATAAGAGAAAACCGGATATAAGAGAAACCCGGATATAAGAGACTTCTTCTCCAGTCCCGACAACTCTCTTATATCCGGGTTACACTGTACTAAGTTCTCAAATTATTTTTTGTATTTTTATTGAATTATTTTGTCGGAGTTAGCTCCTCCTCAGCTCCTTAACCCTTCACGAGGGGCCTCTTCACCTTGATCTCTTTTTTCCTCAGGCCTTGGGCTGTCACCTCGCTTTGAGGTGAGGTGGTAATTCTTCTCTCATTTCAGCTAACACCAATATGTGAACTCTCACAGATACAGCATTTCCCAAATTCTGGGAACACACTTGAAAAACAATACACGTACGTACGAACACTCACCACAATACACACACATAATATTCACCACACAAACTCAATGTAACTGTCCATGTCCTTGTAACTTGTTGTTAATACATTTATTTGTTTATATATAATTATCGGCCTTGTTTGTTTTGTTTGTCTTCTTTGGACTTAATTAGGGTCCAATATTCTCATGTAGCTGGACTGGCTAGCAGGAAAATTTTAACCCACATGTGTTCTTCACATCTTCACCACCACGGTCTGCTACAATCTTACTTATTATAAAACACAGATTGTGTGTGTGTGTGTGTGTATCTGTACGTTTATATATTGGATCGGATTTCCTACATTTTTCAACTGATTTCAACAAAACTTTACAGGACTACGTAAAATTACCTTGCAGTGGTTCTAACAGTGCCAAAAATTGGAAAAACACAATTGTTTTTGCACGAAATCAATTTGAAAACACGATTAAGAGGCATCACGAGAATGAAAGGGGGACAACTCATATCGAGTTATACTTATTATAAAACCCAGGTTGTTTGTGTGTGTGTGTGTGTGTGTGTGTGTTCATTTATATATGGGATCGGATTTCCTACATTTTTCAACCGATTTCAACAAAACTTTACAGGACTATGTAAAATTACCTTGCAGTGGTTCTAACAGTGCCAAAAATTGGAAAAACGCAATTGTTTTTGCACGAAATCAATTTGAAAACACGATTAAGAGGCATCACGAGAATGAAAGGGGGGACAACTCATATCGAGTTATACTTATTATAAAACCCAGGTTGTTCTTTTGTGTGTGTGTGTGTGTGTGTTCATTTATATATGGGATCGGATTTCCTACATTTTTCAACCGATTTCAACAAAACTTCACTTTTTTTTTGGCAGGTAGTGTTTGTTATTGTCTTGCACACTTTTTTTCTTTAGTTTTACATTCAGGACGCTTTAAAAAATCCATTTATAAGGCAATTGTTTATAATAAAATTCTATTCAATTGGTAGACTAATAACGATTGAAAACAATGTTTTCATTTGAGCTTGGGTTTGACCAATTCGAAAAAAAAAAAAAACTAATTAAGACATGCGTGTCCGTCAACCTTAAACAATAATCTTTGTCAATTTTATTTTTCAGTCTTTATGATGGTCGATACTTGATCTATCTCTTACTGTTACATCCCACGCAACACCAGGCTCTACTGCTAGTTTTTTATAAGAGCATGTTGAATTTTCTGTATTTTAACACTTGATATTGCATAATTTTTTTGCCCATACCTACAGCCACTTAGTAAATCACAACTTTTGACATGGTATTGTGGTAACTACCGCCACCATTACATACACACAGTACATAGAAATCATGTGACAAGCATTCATTGGTTGATCTCCTCAAAACTAGTTCGTTGATTGGTCAATTCCGACCAATCAGATATCCTGCATGTGAGGAATGAAATTTCCTGCTAAGGTTGAGCTGATCACGTGATACAACATATAAACAAAACACAAGTGGTTCTCTCTCTCTTTTTCGTCACTCTTGCGTCTCATTCCTTGCTGCTAAAATGTGACCTTCAAGAACTCTCGTCTTAACCTTGCAGTCAGACATTAAAGGACATTACCATTTCATGCAAGTACGAACTCTAAAATCTCTTCTGAACTCTTACCAACTTTACAATCCACAATTCCTAACATGCAACAGGAACTTATTCTTCTAAACTACAGTTTATTAATTACTCCAACTTTATGAGCTCAGGTACAAATATTTCCAAATCTAAGAGACATATCTCTATCAAGCCTTCAGCTTATATGCATGTACACTGAACACTAATAAATTCAATTGTTATGTTTTGAATCATTATAGTCTGTCTTGTATTTTATACTATGTGCTATTTTACGTCAAATATAAATTGCATTGCGTCCATGCATTGTCCTTAATCATGCCTTTCCTAGTCAAAAGATAAATATATGTAGCATCACCCCTACAGTATAATGGGTAGTAGACTAGATATGTATATAGTTCTACCATTTGTCCTTGGTTTGAATATTACTACCATATCTGGTCTGGTTCTCCTGCTATATATTTAAAGATTCTTGAGAAAATTCAATGAAGAATAGTGTAACTTCCCTGTGCTTTTTTTTATAAATATTTTCATGGTAATTGTTCTGATGAACTATGGTACCTTGTTGGGAAATTTGTCCCGGCTTTCCCATATCAAAGGGTTGAGGTTAAAAAATTGCGACAAAACGCAAATAAAAACAGCAAGATTAGAGCAGACAAACTCTCACTTTTTGTTATGCTATTCTATAGTTAATAGACTCTCCCACCTAATATAAGTAGGAGTAGTAAGAGAAATGAGGGTCAGTCGATGTCGGACGACAGTAGTCGACAGTTAGTCGAATACGAAAGTAGTCAGTGACCACAACAAGATTACTCTGCGTAATACCTATTATATCAAGTTCCTAACGTTTTTTACGTCGAACCTATTTTAGGACCGATTTAGTACAAATACAAGCCTCCACTGCAAAATAACTCCACAGCACTTTTAGGCGGACGAATAAAGAAGGACTCAAAACTCCTGTTTGGTGTGTAACAATAAAAGAAGAAAATGTTTGTTTACATATACAGAAAAAGGGGTAAAGGGATAAAGACAATTAGGAGAGAAAGAAAGGAGGAAGAAAATGTCCTTTAAGGGAAGAAAAAAATGTTCATAACAGAAAAAAGGCTTTCTCAAAATATTTCTCTGAGTGCCTAAAGGTTCTTTAAGTGAGTAGAATTTTGTTAATGGTTAGAAATACTCACAGCTTTCTTCAAAGTTCCTGCTGAGTAGAAAAAATGTTGGTAGATATAGGAATTTTGCAATTGAGTGAGTTTATAGGTTGACGACAGAAGTCTTGTAGGTGAAAGGAGGCAGCTTTCAACTGGTCTTTAATAGTAGGCCGACATTTGTTCTTGACAGCCCTTTAGGAGGTAATCCTTCATTGGTCGAAAGTGGTTCCGAAGTTGACTGGTGCTCTCTATCACCGACCTCTCAGACAGTGGGCCAAATTCTCACTGCTAAATAGGTGAAGAATAAGAATCTCCAAATTTATGGAGATTTGGGAGGCTCAGAAGGATTGAGGAATTTTCCCTCCACAATAGTTGTACAAATTTCCTGGCTCCTCTATTGGTCAGAAAAATATATTCTTATCTCTGATAAGAATCAGAGCCCTGGGAGCCGGTTTCAAAGGTACTGAAAACAGGTTGAAGTGAAGAAGCTGTGAGGTTTCTCCCAGACTTTATGGCACCATGGAAAGAATAATGGTAGTGAAATTCCTTTTTATTTTCCAGCTCTCTTGTTAGTCAGAAAATATATTCTTATCTTTGATAAGAATCAAGGCCTTGGGAGTCAGTTTTGAAAGAAGGAAAAAAGGTTGGAGTGAGGATTGGAAAAATAGGCTAGAATGTGAACTTGTAAAATAAATTAAATTCCAATAACCTAGACAATGATAACAGCAAAATTGCAATATGAGCACTGGTAAAAAATGGTTGCTGAAAAACATTAGGTTTATAATACCCAGAAGTTCATGCCCAAGGACACATGGCACAGTGGATAAAGGCGTTGGTTAGATCCAGTGACAGCCCCCAAAGAATGTGAGTTCAATACCCGGTTAAGGCAGTGGAGAACTTTCAGAGGGAAAATTAGCAGGAGATAACTGATAACTGACATCCATCAAACATGGCATGTGGAAATAGAACAGTCTATCGAAATAAAGGGCTCAGTTTGAGATTGTACATTGTTGGAGTGTACAACGGCCGAAACGTTGTGACAAATATGGCGACAAAGATGAGGACAATAGTCCGACTAATGTAAATACTGTACATAATACCTCATCTCAGAAATAAAGACAGAACCTAGACATTATGAATTTAAATGCAGTACTAGAGTGGTGGCAAGGTCAAAACATTTTATCGTTAAAATGGGCAAGATGCTAACCGTAAGTTCTGTGGTAACAGTTTCTTCTCTCGAATTTCTTGCTTGTGGAACTCTTCCGGTTTCTTGCAACTTCAAAAATTTAAATGCAATGTCAATTATCATCTTCTTTATTGTTGTTCTTTTATTGTTCTCTCTCCTTAATAGTAGATTTTTCTCTTATTCCCTAACATTCAGTACCCCTGCAACCTTGCATCTTAGATTTTTATTGCTTGGCTTGGAGTGAAACAATTAAAAAGAAAAAAAAAAGCTTGGCTTGTTAGATCAATTACAACTGAGAATGAGTATGATTCTTATGGGTGCACCATTATTACAGCCTTGTGCCACATCTAAGTTACGATTAGTAAATAATCTTTTCTCAGATTTTTGGTCTGGATAAAAGTGAAGTATCTGTTTTCTTCTTATTTCAGATGGAATGAAAAAGGGACTAACTCAATGCAAAGAAGACAGTAAATATGGTCAACAAATCCCGGATGTGAACTATAAACCTGTGATATAAACATCAAGCAGTTGAAGAAGTTTAAATATCTGGGAAGTGTTTTAACATAGAATGGAAAATGTGGCACTGAAATCCGAAGTATGCACTTGATCAGTGAAAGAAGCATTCCAAAATCTAAGCAAGGTGCTGAGAAATGGAAAATTTTGTTAGAAATAAAGAAAAAAGTGCTGGATTGCTGTGTGTTATTGATCCTCTTATATGGCAGTGAATGATGGACAATCTCCCCATGGATGAGGAGACAACTGGAAGCAGCAGAAATGTGGTTCTACTGAGAAATCCATGGACAGAGCCAGTAAGCAACAAGGAAGTCTTTTTTCATGCTTCTATGGCAGTTTCCATGTAGTTTGCAGCCATTTTGTGCTGGCCAGAGTGAGATCCTATAGCTGGCTGCCACGAATAGGCAGGAAGATTCTATTGAGCGTGAGAGCCAACAGCTGACTGAAGGAAGTCTTAAAGAAAATGGCAATAGAAAGAACACTTATTCACAGAATCAGGAAGAGAGAGCTGAAATTCCTTTGACACATAATAAGAAAGGTCTTGGAAAACTTAATCCTAATGGGGCTTATAATAAGCCGCTTATTGAAAGCAAGAGAGATAGGGGAAGGCAGCCAACCACATACCTGATAAACTTGTATGGAATGTGCGGAGAAACAGTAGTCTTGGCAAAGGGATAAAAACTTCTAAAAGCCACATATGAGAAGTTGTGGAGAGCTATGATCGCCTATGTAACAAAGGGAATTGGCACATAGAAGAAGAAAGGGTTCTGTTTTGGGAATTCTAACCCTGCGGTAGTATTTTCATCTTCCCACTAAGAGAGGAGTGCTTGGTGTAATATTGACACCAGCATGATTACGGTCACAAAGACTATACAATTTTTGTCTTTGGCCCATATGCATATGCATGCATAAGAGCACACCACATAAAAAAGATGACAAACATGGACCTTTGTGCATGTGTTAAATAGGAATAAAGTGTCACTGCTGACACTTGAGTTTGAACATAGATTGCCAGTAAGCAAAAACAGGTGATCCCATTAGTGAATTAAGTGGATCACATGACCATAGAGTAAATGCATATGTCTAATTGATCTCCAATTCTAGTCTATCCTCTTTTACTAATCGGATCGCCTTTTCTAGTCTATCCTCTATTACTAATCGGATCGCCTTTTCTAGTCTATCCTCTTTTACTAATCGGATCGCCTTTTCTAGTCTATCCTCTTTTACTAATCGGATCGCCTTTTCTAGTCTATCCTCTATTACTATACAGACTGCTATTCTCTATTCTATTCACTATACTATTTCTCTATATGGATTACTACTTGGTGACTACTTTTCAAGCGAGTATTATCGAGCAGGTGCTATTAGTGTGAGTGATATTTGAAGGCGTCTGACACCAGTATTGTCCAACGGCATTACTATAAGTTGTATCTGTGATTACAAAGCCTCTATTACAATGTGCACCCCACAGAAAAAAAAAATGACAAACATGGACCATTGTGCATGCAAAAAAATGTAGTGTCAAAAGGATGGTTGTACCTATGACAACATTTTTATTTTAATTATGTTCTCTCTTCTTTGGCAATGTTTATTGTTTGATTATTGATTAGAATTGTAATAAAACTTAAATGTATGATAAAAGTGAATTTATATATCTTTTTTTGGTCTTTTATTTACATTTTACAAGAATAATTTTATATTTACAACATTCTAAAAACTAATGCAATATTTAATATAAAATGGCGAAGGTTTTGATATTTATTTCTTTATAATTGAATAAATCTATACATATATAAAGGGCAGTTGTCTGTGTGTGTCCAGCTAAAACTAAAAAAACTACAATAGTTATGACAAAGTAAATATGTATACACACTCATTATCAGCCATGCCATCTTTTTGTAAAAAAAATTATCATTGCATGATTTGTATTTATGAAGGTATTTTAAAATTAAAATGCATTAGAATGCATTTGAAATTCTCAGAATTAAAAAGTAAAAACGAAAAGTAATAATTCTTATTGTAGAATAGGATTATCATTTGTTTTTACTTTTTTACTCTGCTAAATTTTATACATTTTTAAATTTCTCTTGAATTTATTTTCACATCTATAGTAAATAAAAATGTAACTTTAAAAAAAATGAATATTAAAGCAACAAAGTAAATTTAAAAGAAGAATATTAAATACAATTATTTGACAAAAAGTTTAATATTTATTTGTTCAAAAATTTATGTGTGTGCGTGTGTGTCTGGCTACAAAATAAATACACAGACTCAGTATCAACCTAAAAGGCAGTTGTGTGTGTGTGTGTGTGTGTGTGTGTGTGTGTGTGTATTATTGACTTATTAATTATTTTTGTCCATTTTTCATTCAATCTTTAAAAAATAAACTTCATTTTTCTTTTGGTTTGGAACTAACATAAAAAATTAAATAATTTTCAATTAAGTTTTATTAAAGCAAAAACTATAGCAAGCCTTATTTTTTTGAAAATTAATTTAAATAAAATATAGTTAAATTTGTAAGATAAATATTCAACATGACTAATGCTGACTGTAAGTAATGTCTGTCACTGCTAATTTTTGTTTAACTAAAGTTTTTTTCTTTTCAAATACAAATATAATTTGAAATTTAAATGTAATTGCTTTTGAAAACTAAATTCTCAATGTATCTTTCTTCTACTCTCTTTGAAAATAGTAATTAATGTTTAAAAGTAAAACTTTATTTACTTAAAAAAATCTAAATTCCCCTCCAAAATAAATACTAAATACTAAATTATTTTTGAAGAAGTATGACTAACTATAGTTTTTGCTTGGAAAAATGATTAAATTAAATGTGTTTAAATATATCTTTATTTAAGTTTAACTTTTTTGTTAATAATAATTTGAAAAAAGTTTAATGAACTTTTATCTAAGTTTGAGTTGTTTGAAAACAACATTAACAGAGTATTTATGCTAGTATTTAAATCAAAAATATAGTGTCTTTTTTAATAAAAATATGGAGATGTTCAGCCTCCAAAGCCCCCCCCCCACACACACACACACTTGTGTGGTATTTTCCTAAATTTAGTTATTTTTTAAAAAACCAAAAAAACCAATGAAGTTTATTTTTTAAAGATTGAATAAAAAAAATGAAAAATAAATGTACTTTCCCATTTGGAATTGCAGAATACAGCAGCTGCTTTTATTTTTCAGTGGGATGGATGAATCCTATTGACATTTTATTTTAGCTTGAATGTTTTGTTATATATATATATATATTGTTATACAGTGTAACCCGGATATAAGCAATATTTTTTTTTTTAAATGATAATTAGAATTGTAATAAAACTGAAACATATGATAAAAATGTATTTATACATTTTCTTTTTTTTGTTCTTGAGAATTTACAACAAAAATAATAAACACTATTTATTAGATTGTTCATTTACAAGAATAATTTTATATTTGCAACATTCTAAAAACTAATACAATTTTATTAAAACTAATACAATGATATAAATATTTATCATTTAGCAGGATTTTTTTTTTTTTTTTAATCGAGACGCAATCGCACAAATCCTCCAAAGGAACGCCATCGAACAAGGGCCAATAACCCCAGAAGTCTCCACTGCCACAAGAGTAAAAAAAAATCTGTCAGCAAGAGAAGAATATTTAACTATTTTTTTTTATCTCTGCGTCCCAGGTGACTGACCCTGGGTCAACCATGGACAGCTTCTCAAAACTACAGTGTAACCCGGATATAAGAGACTCGGATATAAGAGAAACCCGGATATAAGAGAGATTTTCTCTGGTCCCAAATTAGAGCCTGTGTTAATGTTATACAGTGTAACCCAGATATAAGAGAGTTGTCGGGACCGGAGAAGAAGTCTCTTATATCCGGGTTTCTCTTATATCCGGGTTTGGTCTATTTTATATACATTAACACAGGCTCTAATTTGGGACCAGAGAAAATCTCTCTTATATCCGGGTTTCTCTTATATCCGGGTCTCTTATATCCGGGTTACACTGTATATATTTTATTTTCATTGTTGGGTTCATCCTTTCCCAACTCATTTCATGAATTCATATTTTTAATTATGATAAGATTTTAATTTAATCTTTTTTTCTTACAAAAATGTAAGAAAAAAGAAAAATGGAAAAATAGAGACATCTGTATCTATGATGAAATTTTGATACCATGGATCCCTGTGAGGATGTGGTATTGTGGTATATAGTGGATTGAATGGTCATGGATGAGTTCTTGTGTTGAATGAGTAAATTGTAATGAATGAATGGGTTATGAATCTGATCAGCTAGGTTTAGGATAGTTAGTGTAGACCAGCCTCACCCAACTTCCCCTTTTGGCCTTGTGTCGCAATTGTATAAAAATACAATAAATACTCATTTCCATTTGAGATCACAGAATACAGCAGCTGCTCTTATTTTTTTGTGGGGTGAACAATTCTTACTAACACAATTTTGTTTTTGTTTGAATGGTATATTTATATTATATTTATATTTATTATTATATATATATGATCATATATATTATATTATTTATATTTATATAATATTTGTATATTATATTTAACTAGCAGCATGGCCCGGCGTTGCCCGTGCTTGATTCAAAAATCATACAACTCATACAGCAATCGCTATCACTTGACTTAAAATATTTTTGCCCTTCCTTGCCTTTAAAGGAGTGCCCTTTGCCGTGCTGATGTTGCTACATGCCTTACTTCTTGCCTATCTCACACTGCAAATTTTTTCTCTCCAGAATCTACCTTGCATATCTATTAGTCTACCATTTGCTCAGTCTTAGAATATTGCTTCCACATATGGTCCGGTGCCCCTGCTATTTCCCTTAAGCTGACATGAAGTGAAAAGACTTATATTGAATCCATTTCTAGGTCAGCTGCTAAGAAAGTAGGTTCACTATGTTGGGCAGGACAATTTTTCTCTCCAGAGTCTACCTTGCATATCTATTAGTCTACCATTCACCCAGGCTTAGAATATTGCTGCCACATATGGTCCAGTGCCCCTGCTATTTACCTTGAGCTCCTTGATAAAATCCAAAGAAGAATCAGCAATATTATTGGTCTAAATCTGGCAGATCAGCTTCAGTCATTTTTCTACTGCCGTAAGGTTGCCTCTCTATGCCTTTGCAATAAATACTTTTCGTGGTAATTGTTTTTGAATTTAAGTGCAGTAATAAATTGGCATCGGGATCTCATCCTATGCTAACAGTTTCTTTTCTTGCACTTCTTGCTTATGGAACTCCCTTCCAACTCCATGCTTTCCAGCCAACTTTAATCTGCAAAAAATTTAAAGGAAATGTCAATCACTATCTACTGTCCTCCTGATTACTCTTTTCTCTTCCCTCTTATTATTAATATTTCTGTTCCTAATTCTTCCACACCCTGTAACCCTTTTGTGTTTTAGTGGCTTCACTGCCTTACATGGGGGTGATACCGGATAAAACAAAAAAGAAATGTTGATATTTTTAAATGGATATTTTGGTCTTCATGCTTACTGTTATAGTCCGGTTCCTTGTACCACGGTGATAGTCCAAGGTAGAACCAATAAAGAAGAACTCGAACACGGATATGGAATAACACAGATATATTACAAACAGGAATATATACAGAGAAGTAGAAAGTGTCAGTACGAACAATCAGGTTTAGTAGGGAGAACAATGTAGTCTCGACCAGTATCACTATTCCAATGTCTTGTAGTAATTGTCTGAACGCGACTCTGTTTTGGACTGCCTCTGACTCGACTGACTGACTCGCTCTGACTGACTGACAGACTTCTGATGGGCTTCACTCCAGACTTCAGACTGAACAGTATTTAGTCACCCTCCCCCAAGAGTTTACCTCCCCGAAAGAGACTCCGCCCTTCGGTGTAGCCTCATTCGTGTTCCTCCCTGCCCGAAGGCAGAGAGTTCAACTGATCAGCCAGTCAGCTGGTTGCCTGACTTCAGACTGAATGGTATTTAGTCCCACCCCCCACAAGGGCATCATGTGGCACAAGGCCGGTTTAATGTGGGATCTCCGAGCCCATGGGCTTGGCCAAAAATATGCCCTTTGAACCCGTATAAACGGGTTCAGGGTCGGTTTACCTCCCCAAAAGAGACTCCGCCCTTCGGTGTAGCCTTGATCGGGTTCCTCCCCGCCCGAAGGCAAAGAGTTCAACCAATCAACCGAGCAGCCGGTCACCCGACTTTGGACTGAACTCCCTGCTTCCTCTTGAGGCGCAGTATTTATTACGTATGGAATAGTCCATTATGTTCTTATGGGTAAGGTCCCATAACACTTACAAAAAAAAATGATGTGTCAAAAGGTTTTTTTTTCTCTTGACACTGCTATTATTTAACTAGCTTTACTCTTTGACAATGTTTATCGTTTTAAAGAGCGATAATAGTGCATGTCCATCCCTTCAATAGTTCACATGATGATTACACCCTTGCCAAAAGCTGATAAATAATGGACTATTCTGTTTTGATTACGTGGAAAGACAAAAGACTTATCAGAGACATTCCTAGTTTCAGTGAAAACTCATAATGGACTTCCATTTTAATTGCATGAGAAGACAAAAGACATATCAAAGACACTACTTGGTTTCAGTGAAAAAAAGACAAAGAAAGAAGGGAAAATAGAAGTGTTTAACATCTGCTTCAGTGAAATGAAAAAGTTGTCAATTTCAAATCATTTAATTTGTACCCCCTTACTTCTTAAAATAATGACCAGCATTCCAACTTATGATTTTTACTGCAATATTTTGATAAAGTTCTTAAACTCAAATATTTAATGATAGGATAGGGGAATTTCTACAGATATTTTATTGTCATAGAACTCGCCATAAGCTTATTCAATTATTAAATGAAGAATTAAGATTCATCAGCAAGTTCGTATAGGAAAACCATGAAATTTCCACAGGTCAAAAGTAGTTTTAATAAAACCTAAACTTATGATGAAAGTGAATTTATATGCTTTCTTTGTTTTTCAGAATTTAACAATATATATATTAAACACTATTTAGATTGTTTATTTACAAGCATAATTTTATATTTACAACATTGTAAAAACTAATACAATTGTATAAAAACTAATACAATGCAATATTTATCATTTAGCAATTTATAAAGAAATAAATATGAAAACATGTTTTTATACATAAATTTATAAGCATTTACTAAATTATTAAAATATCAATAAGGTGAACAATCAGGAGTGTGAGACCAACCCTCGCAAGGAGGTTTCCAACTAGCATCCAGTTGGCTGACAAAAATAAACTGGGTTGTAACTTAATACATGTCCTGACAGTCACAAATAACTAGAGTCCAAAAATTAAAGAAGAGAGTTGTCAATGATAATGTTCTAACTTTGAATCTATTTATTTCCCTTTAACCTGCTCTCTGTTTTTAGTTTTTAAATGTACTTTTCATTACATAAAATTTGGTTTGGTTGGTTTTGTTTTACAGCATATCAACCTCAATAGGTTATTTAATGCCAACAAAATTTTTATTGCTGGTAATATTTGTTTTTCAAAAGTGTATTGCTGGTAATATTTTTTCCTTCAAAAAATCTATTTCTGGTAATATTTTTTCCTTCAAAAATCTATTTCTGGTAATATCTTTTCTTCAAAAATATATCTCTGGTAATATTTTTCCCTCAAAAATCAATTGCTGGTAATATTTTTTTCAAAAAAATATATAGCTGGTAATATTTTTTTGAAAAAAATATATAGCTGGTATAATTTTTTTTTAAAATATATGGTAATATGTTTTATTTTTTTCAAAAATGTATACCAGGTAATTTTTTTTTTTTTTAAATATATAGCTGGTCATATTTTTTTTTTTAAATATATGGTAATATGTTTTATTTTTTTCAAAAATGTATACCAGGTAATTTTTTTTTTTTAAATATATAGCTGGTAATTTTTTTTTCAAAAATGTATAGCTGGTAATTTTTTTTCAAAAATATTTAGCTAGTAATATATTTTTTTTCCAAATATATATAGCTGGTAATATATTTTTTTTTTCAAAAATGTCTAGCTGGTAATTAATTTTCTTTTTTTAAATGTATTACTGGTAATAAATTTTTCCTTCAAAACTTTATTGCTGGTAATAATTTTTAAAAAAGTATTTCTGATATTAAAACCTATTTTTACACTTTCATAGTGTTTTGACCCAGTTTTTGGGTTAACTATTTGCTATAATTGCTGTGTTCCCAGGTCATTCCTGGGAACACAGCAATTAAGAGGTGGTTTCACGCTCCACAAAACCTTCTGATCACAGGCCTTGCTGCTGAACATAGCTTATTGTCTTACCCAGAACACGGATATAGTTTATTGTCATACCCAGGACATAAAATTTGGTGAGGTGTGAGAAAATTAACATTTTGAAAATACGGCCCAGAGGAAAAAAAAATTGGGAATCACTACTCAAGTGTATGTTCACACATGTTTTTGGTGACAAAAAAAAAACATACACACATTTCACATGAATAAGGTTTTTCTCTTGTATGAGTTTACATATGACACACTAAAGAATACTTTTTTACAAAAGTTACAAACTTCACAATAATATGGTTTCTCTCCAGTGTGTGTCTGCATATGGTGTAATAAATTTGAGTTTTGTACAAAAGAAGATCCACAAACTTTGCATGAATATGGCTTCTCTCTATATTGAGATTTCATATGTTGTATCATATTTGACTTATTTACAAATGCAAGTTCATAAATTGGATAAGAATATGGTTTCCCTTCAGAGTATGATTGCATGTTCAACAAAATGTGATGTATTTAAAAAAAAAAAAAAAAGACACTTCAGAAGTATGTGGTTTCTCTCCAGCATGTATTTACATATGATCCATCAAATATATCTCTGATGAAAAAGAAGATATACATATTTCACAAGAATATGTCTGATTCTCATGATGGTGTTTTTATGTCACACCTATGCAATTCATGCAAAAAAGAAGATTTGTTAGCTTTGCAAGTTTATGGTTTCTCTCCAGTATGTTGTTGCATAATTAAAAGTACCACGTTTTGTACAAAACTCAATATTTCATGTGTTTTCAACATGAGGAAAGGTAAATCCACAACTTTTACACTGAAAGAAATTCTTACATATTTCCATTTTCTTGATTCGAGATCAACGTTTTTTGTGTTAAATCACTAGATTTCATAATGGTAAATGATAATTTCAAATGCATCACACAATTCTTTTGCGGCCAGAATATCTGTGAATGAAAAGCAATAAAAGATATATCAGTAGAATTATTGAATACTGTATGAAAAAATTCCGGTTATGCTGCATTAGATATATACAGTTATTAAACAAGTTGAGTCTAGCACAAGTTCACCATAATACAGCAGTTATTAAAGTTAAAACTCATTGCATTAGCTAACACTTTATGAAAAAGAATTTCTTAACCCTTCTACAGTGACAAATGTGTAATATATTTTTCCTATACAAATATCTATTATTTACACTATGTATATTTTTCAGACTGTTATCCTCATCTTCGTTACCATGTTCACAATTTTTTTACAGTTGCACTTGCCCCAGTGGATAAAAGTGTTAGTTGAATCCAGTGACTTGACCCAAAGAGTTGTGCGTTCAATACCTGACAAAGGTGGACAAAAATCTTAGACGTTGCATTAAAAGGGAAATAACTGATAATGAGACATCTGGAAGAGGCATGGCATGTGGAACTAAAACAATCTAACCCAGTGAATGAAATAAAGAATTTAGTTCACAATTCCAATCACCTGAAGAAGGCCAGAGAGTACAACGGTCAAAACATTGTGAATATGATAATTAAGATCAGGACAACAGTCTGAACAATGTAAATGTTGTGACCTTGTTAGGGCCAGAAATAAAGACACAAAGAGAGGAATTGAATTAAACAAATATATTAACAGAAACAGTAATACTAACATATACAAACAAGAGTGTTACAGCAAGAATGTTCGATTTGACTGTCAGAACTGACTGCTGGAAACTTCCCTCTCCAAAAGGCAGTACCTGCTCCTATTTATAGCTGAGAGAGTCCATGCATTCGTGGGTAAATTACCATAACAGTAAATAATTACAATACCTCATCTATGAAATATAGGCAGATACAAATATTTATATAAATGAATGTAACAATGTTCATATTTTATGAACAATTTTATTTCTTTTTCCTTTCTTTCAATGTCAGTTTAGTTAAAGATGTATTTTGTAATTTCATTATTATGTAGTTACTTAACACAAAGCATTTTTCTACTTGAAAATCAATGACTTTCTAAATGCTTCTTATTTGATTGTAACACAGGAATAAAAGGATTGGAATGTTTTAAAAGATTTAAAACTTTATAAATTATTCTAATTAAAATTTAAAACAAAAGAAAACAGTTCTTGCAAAAATTCACATTTTTTAAGCCATTAGCGTCTTTAATATATCTTATTCATAAAAGTAATTAAAAGTTTTTCTAATTAAATAATGTCTTAGTTTTATTGCATTTTTTTATTTTACAATTTGGAGCAGATTTTCAAAAAGAAATTGGTGATTTAAAAATTCTCCAAGGAGTTCTGGTTTTAACTAATATAGTCATTAAAAATTATCTCGTTGAATTTCTTGAGTTTTCATAAAATTAAGTGAGGTCTTACAGATGTAAAAAGAAATAAATTTTTGCAAAGATGTTTTGAAAAACTTTTCTTAAGTAATTTAATTCGTTTCTGAATAAGTCCTAAAATTTTCATTAAAATCCGTAGAAAAAATTCTAGAAATTTCATAAAATTAAATGAGTGGGAGGTAAAAGATGTAAAAAAAAAAAATTTACAAATATTTTCTCAAAAAGAAACGTTTCAAAAATAATTTAATTAATTTTTTGATGTCAACGAACACTCGTTTCCACTTTTGTAATGTCAACAAATACTTGTTGTCACTTTTGTAATGCTCATTGTAGTAGAGACTTTGTAATCACAGATAGTAACGCCGTTTAACAATACTGGTGTCAGACGCTTTCGAATAACACTCGCACTAATAGTACTTGCTCGATAATACTCGATCGAATAGTAATCACCAAATAGTGATCCTAATGGTAATCCGTATAGTGATGATATTCACTAACCTTCCCACACGGTTAGATGTGGCACAAGGCCGAGTTTATTGTCGGGTATCCGAACTTGCAGGCCTGGCCAAAAACTCCCCGTACACCTTGTAAAAACGGGGTTGGGTATCTGTCTCCCGAGACGAGACTTCGCCCTTCGACATAGCCTCGTCTGGGGATCCTGTGGGAATCACTTACATGTGCCACATCTCCGCTTTCTTTAATGTCATTGGTTAATAAATACATGATACTTATTATAGGACAATTTAACCATCGCAAGTAATTCAAATTTTTCTCTAAAATCACGGATTGGTCCATTTCCTGACCAATCGCGTATTTCAGTATCTTTTCTATATTTTTAGCGCCAAGCTCTCCGGAGCCTATCCATCGTTATATAAAGACTCTCGCTGTTTGCCAACAGCCAGTAGAAGTTCAATTCTTGGAAAATAAGGCACGGCACTATATTGACATTTTAATTCTTAATTATTACTAATTCGAGTAATCATACTAATTCTTATTGATATCACTCATGAACATTATATCTTTCTACACTGATAAAACACGGTGGAACTATTCTTTATTTAGCTAAGACTTCAATTGAACTTTGTAGTTAAATAACATTCAATATTGTACTCAACATTAATTAGCTAAACTTACCCTTTTTATTACGAAAAAAGAGAAGCAACTTTCTTTATACTTATTGTTGAAATATGTATACCATTGTTAATACAATATTTTATTAATGTTCACTGAGCTTGATTGTTTTTCTCTCGTGTATTGTTGTTCATAAATTAATGTAGGGTGTTGTTTTACAAGAACACAGCCTTCTTTGATCTTGATTATATTCATGGTGACCCTAGCCAACAAATACAACCACAACAATTCATACTACACCTCCACAATCCTCTCTGCCTGGGGGCAGAGCGTTTGACCAGCATACTTCCGAAGTAATCCACGCTAATTCCCATATATACATTTCCTTTGTTATCACGTGATCCACTTATTCAAAATGGGATTGTCTGTGTTTGCTCTCTGGTGATCTGTGTTCATTTTATTCTTATATAACAATTAATTTCTGAATATGTCCTGAAAATTTCATTAAAATCCGACAGTTATTTGATTTTTGTAAGAATTTCCAAATCAATGTCTTTTTCACTGCAAACCAAAAAAACGGTCAAATTTCCCATACAAATTCACGGTCCTATGTTGACGCCAGAAAAACAAAAAGTTTAAGGTTCTAAAAAGTATTAATAAATAAATAAATGCATAAAAATATTGGTACTTGTGAGTTATCTGTCGCCACTTTTTATCTCTGACAGCTGGCTAGGATATAAGACCGCCAAGCTTGAGGATGCTGGCTTCCAACATTTCAGTTTCGTTGATGCAAATACAGGAGTTCACACTCAGAATAACAAATGTTTGTAGTGATCAGCAAAGTGGAGGAACAGGCGTCAACAAGGAACGGCAAGACACCATCTTGAGACCTACCTGGCCGAGGACATGTGGAGAAGCAACTGCCAGTTGGAGTCAACTTATTCGACGCCATTCTACAGGTTGTCGTTCATATCACCTGAATAATAATGTTTGTTATTTGGAGAAATAAATATAAGAAACAAATTGTATAGTTTTTTACAAATCTATATGTAAAAAAAAAAAACGTTACAAAATTGATTAAATGACGAACGATAACATATAAGCCCCCCCCCAAAAAAAAACAAATCCTTTGATCTTTCCTTAGCACAAAGATTTTGCCATTTTGACGATAAAATTTCGTTTTTATTGTTTTGTGCATTTCTTTCATAATATCCTGTTTTTTTGGTGAATTTTTGGAGGTTCCTTTTTTGGAAAGTAAGTCTTTTTGGTGGTACCTACCTAATTCTAGTGATTAGAATCAGGCACGTACCACCAAAATTTGATTTGGTGCATCAAAGAGAAAGGCTAGCGCTAGCATCTAGTCTTTCTCTTTGATGCCCCAAATCAAATTTTATTTTGATAACCTTCTGTTATTTCAAAGAAAATGATTTTAAAATTGAAAATAATAAAACGAAAAGAAAACAATTCCTCTTTTTATGCTAATAGCCAAAAAAGCATACTTTAGAAGAGAATTTTTTTTTATTTTAAACTGCAGTGAACAAAACAAGAACTAGATTTAAAATTCAAATGCTAAGCACTGACTCATTGATTTTGTTAGAAATTAAAAAGACTCGAATTTACAAACTTTGCTTAACATAAACGCAAAAGCGAATCCAAAACAAAACTCGTGAAATTTCACACCTTAATGCGAAATGTTTTTCGGCCAATAGAAAACTAGAAAATATTTAAAAACAAAATTCAAATAATCTTCAATTCTCAAAAACAAATTCTTTTACAGACCTTTTCGCGAGCCGACGCGAAGTTTGTTCGTCGTCCAATGGAAAGGCCCAAATCATATCCGGGAGTGAATTCCCAAATGACCTTTTCAAGCCCCACAAACAAAATAAAAGACGGACAAGTTCACCTGTCACCAGAGAGAAGGAGATGAGCATATTAACACGTCCCTTGACAAACGTCAAACGATCGTTATTATTATCTCTACCTTTCTCCCTCACCTCTTTTATACTTGATAAACGAACGGAACATTTTAAGACTGAGCGATTACTTCAAAGGCATTCCTACCCTACGATAACGCTCATATATATATTCCTGCCTACAAACACATAAACTCATTCTTGCAAGGACTACTACGAACATTTTGACGACCTTGTATCAAACAAAATTCATTCATTTTATTTGTAAAGACCTTAATTGATTTATATGTATATAAATTTGTTTCACTTTACAATTTGATTTTCTTGTTTTGTGGACTCTTCCACAACAGCCAGTTAACCTCTTCTAGGAAATGCACTATTCCTGTTGTGATTTTCACCATCGCGATCTTACAAAATATATAACAAGCATTCATTGGTTAATCACCTTCAATCTAGCTTGCTGATTGGTCAGTTCCGACCAGTCAAATCACCCCCACGCGACAGATCTATTTTGGCGCCAACTCAGTTGGAGCCTCGCACGTGATACACAATCTTATATAAACAAAACACGTGTAAGCTCCCGTGTGTTTCTTTTCATTCATATTTCTCCTTGCTGCCAAGATGTAATGTTCAAGAACTCCCGTCTTGAGCATGGAGTCAGACATTAAAGACCATTACCAACATTCACGCAAGTACGAACTCTGAAATCTCTTCTGAATTTTTACCAACTTGTGCAATATACGATTCCAAACATACAACAACTCATTCTTCTACAGTTTAATAATCAAATTCTTCTTTATGAGCTTAGGTACAAATATTACCTAGTCTAAGAGACACAACTCCGTCTAACCTTTCAGTTCACATGCATGTACATCAAATACTTAATAAATTCAATTGTTATGTTTTGAAATCATTACATTCAGAGTCTGTCTATATTTCTGAGATGCGGTATTATGTACATTATTTACATTAATCGGACTATTGTCCTCTTCTTTGTCGCCATATTTATCACAACGTTTCGGCCGTTGTACGCTCCGGCCTTCTTCAGGTGTTGTCGCCATATTTATCACAACGTTTCGGCTGTTGTACGCTCTGGCCTTCTTCAGGTGAAATTAGCAGGAGATCACTGATAACTGACATCCATTAAATATGGCACGTGGAACTAGAACAGTCTACCCCAGTGAGCGAAATAAAGGGTTCAGTTCAAAATTCCAACCACCTGAAGAAGGCCGGAGTGTACAACCGCCGAAACGTTGTGATAAATATCATTACATTCAGTTTTATATTTTATGCTATGTACTATTTACATCAAATTGCATTGCGTCCACGCATTGTCCTTATCCCACCTTTCCTAGCCAAAGTTAAATATTGGTAACACTGTCGCTACAAGAATGGTGACCCCGTCGGAAATAAATAATTGTGGCGATATTTACCACTACAAGAATGGTCATCCCGACGTTCAAATTAACAGAAACTACAAGAATGATGACCACAACGTTTAGGAAAGGCCGCGACATGAATGGTAAACTCGACGACGCAAAGGAACACTTTTCCTAAGTAAAGTCAAATATATGTATCACCCACGACAAATGGTGACCATGACGTTTAGGAAATGCCATTACAGAATGCTAAACTCGACGACGCAAAGGAACTTTCAACGTTGAGGAAAGCCAGTGCCTAAAAACCACGTAATAGCCAGACAGGACGAACATTGAAATTTTCATACACAAGGAATGTTTAACTTCGACGTCTCAAACAAAAATTTTCCTACATCACGTGGCGACAAAACCCGCCTTTGCTTGCTACATTGCTTACCATGTCTCGAACACAATCTTCGAACAACATTTACGACGCATCTTTCATATAGTTAGTTGGTTGCTTGGGTTTTATGGCATATCAACCACTGTAGGTCATTTAACGCCAAATTAAGTTATATATATATATATATATATATATATATATATATATATAGATAGATAGATAGATAGATAGATAGATAACTAGACTCGTTTCGAAAAACCTTCGAATTTTTTATTTGCTAATCAAATCAATCTCAAGGGAAAAAAAGGTTTTAAAAAAAAGAAAGAGCTACAAACATGAACTTCTGCCGACAAAAAAATCGCACAGATGCAGGTCTGAAGCCCAAAGAAAAAAACCCGATACGAGTAAACAACTAACTAACAAAGCGCACAATACAACCGTAGAGCCAGACTTTCCCTGATGATCCGTTTAGGTGAAACCTAGGTAGGTTTGTCTGGCTCACTAGGTATATATATATATATATATATATATATATATATATATATATATATATATATATATATATACAGTACAATTTAAACGTATAGCTGGCAACATTATTTTTTTCCAGAAAACGTATAGCTGGCAACATTATTTGTTTCAAAAACATATAGCTAGCAACATTATTTGTTTCAAAAACATATAGCTGGCAACATTATTGTTTCAAAAACGTACAGCTGGCAACATTATTTTTTCCAAAAAACGTATAGCTGGCAACATTATTGTTTCAAAAAGGTATAGCTGGCAACATTATTTTTTCCAAAAAACGTATAGCTGGCAACATTATTGTTTCAAAAAGGTATAGCTGGCAACATTATTTTTTCCAAAAAACGTATAGCTGGCAACATTATTGTTTCAAAAAGGTATAGCTGGCAACATTATTTTTTCAAAAAAAACAAAAACAAAAAACGTATAGCTGTCAACATTATTTTTCTGAAAACACCATCTGAGGCCTTCCTTGCTGTTGGACGTAGTTTATCGTCATACCCAGGACGCGGATGTAGTTTATTGTCATACCCAGGACGATCTTTCATATAAAATTTGCTGAAGATTTACTACATGATCAATAATGAGCAATGTTTTTTTTTTCAACCTCGTCATTACGTTGCAACTCAAATACAATTTCGACTCACTGAATTACGCAGTTCTTTGGAAATTAAGCTAGCTTCTCAATTTCCTCATTCTTTTCAACACATTTTTGCCGATCTAATTCAACGCAACGTCAGTTGATAACACATTTACGCGTACATTACGGCGACAACACGTCCACTCACATTGTGCTGCACACCGCACATATTTCAGAAGTTCAATCGAATCCTAAAAGGCGACTCACTGCTCTTTATTACATCCTGCAAAGATGCGACTCGAATGAACGAAGAATTTGCGAGAACGATAATTAGATTTCAGCTGCCAAACGAATCCACGACAGTTGAAACCATGCGCCAATCTTCTCACTCACACCACCACTCACATGCTGAATATTCCTTACACTCATATAACATTTTCCTTACACAGCAAAACTGTTGAAAATATTTATTACCAAAAACGATCACAAACTTTCTTTCTTTCAGTGAACTTGGGAATACAATAATAGTTTACTCAATGCCTGCCTTCTTTCACATCCTTGTTTGTACATCATTACACATAAAATATGTATTTAACTGTTAACAGTTAACAGTTAAATACATATTTTATGTGTAATGATGTCTTTGGCTTATCCTTTTTTCACCTCAGTTTTCTTTCCTAATCTAAGTTAAATTAATGTGGTGAAGTCCGCCACAGTGTAAGTAATAGTTAGCAATCTTGTCTCACTAGGTCAATGACACCGCGGTAGTGAGATCTGTGTTCAATCCTCATTGTGCACTTCATACTTTTGTCCTTGTGCCACATCTAAGCTACGCTTCGTAAATTAATATATCAATGTTATCATCAACGTCACGAACAAATATTTCCCGTTTTTACTTTTTCACAAGTCCTTTTTCCTTATAATAATATCTGGAAATATTTACAAACCTGAGTGAAAAATCATTACCTTCTATGCCAAAAATTCGATAACTCATCACCAGAGTTGTTTCGACTTAAAAGGTGTGTGTGTAACAGAACTAGCAGCACTTCAAAAATCAGCGTGATTTCTCATTTTCAAAATAAATAAACTAAACAACTCTTAGTCTTAGCAATCCGCTCTAAACAGAAAGATGCATCGTCCTTATAGCCCACGGTAAAACAGTGACGCAGTAATTTTCTGCGGAACTGGTTTTTTGTCGCCATCTTGAATTGTGCTCGTGGTTTTTCTACAAAAAAATCGGCTCATAACAAAGCAAAACTTAGTTCTTTTATCTATTACGTACTTAAATTTTTTGATTTCATTGCAATAATTTCTTTTAAAGAAATATTTTGAAATATCATTTTGAACAGGTGCGTAATTATTGATATAAGTTTCCCTTTGGTGAGTTTTTTTACTAAAATTTTTGTTTGTTAAAAAAGCAAGATTTTTTTTTTTTATTATTTTGGACTCCTTACCGATTTTTTTATATTTATTTTCGACTCCTTACCGATTTTTTTTTTAAGAATTATAATTTGAAAATAATGGACTAAGATTCATTATGTACTTTTGATGCTTCTACAAAACGCGACTGCCCCCCCCGCAAAAAAAAATATAATCATTTTTTTTATTAATATTATGTAAGACTTTCAGATCACGGACATCATTTTTTCGTTTTAATTTTCTAAATTTCAAGACGTAGGTGGGAAACAGGGTGTCAGTTTGCTATTGTAAATGGATCCTTCTACCCAAATCAAAAAAGGAAAATGCTTTATTCCACGTGATAAAGGATATTCTTAACTTTAACTTACTTAATTTTAATTTCAAGTTAGAAATTTTTTTTTTTTTTTTTTTAAAGTTAATATCTGTATTATTTTAAACATATTCATACTTATCTTGCAAAATTTCAAAACTGCTGTAAAATATTATAAAGTTAAAGTAGGTACCTCCAAAGATTTGCTAAAAAAAGAGGATACATGATGAAAAAAAATGTCCCAAACTTAATAAAAATCATTTAATTTTTATGGGATTTTGAGAAATTCTTTTTTGTGACACTTGATGTTTATTATATTTGTTATACAGTGTAACCCGGATATAAGAGAGTTGTCGGGACAGGAGAAGAAGTCTCTTATATCCGGGTTTCTCTTATATCGGGGTCTAATTTACATTAATATACATTAACACAGGCTCTAATTTGGGACCAGATAAAATCTCTCTTATATCCGGGTTTCTCTTATATCCGGGTTACACTGAAAAGACAAATCCTCAGAGAATTTTAATCAAATGTTTTTGATCAAACAAGGCCCCTACTTGCTGAAAACCTACCCTGAATCGTTATTCTCCAAAAAATTATTAAGGCAATATTTACTCATGAAAAACAAAAATAAAAAAATTATTCTTACAATCCTAAACATGTTTCAGCTTTAAATCACCACAAACGGTTGATAAGCCGTAAAAAACAAGTCAATCGATCTTACTTATAAAGAAAATGTAAATTTATCTGTTTCTATTCTTTTTTCAACAACCCTTTCTTTTGTGTACATGTGTAGTGTGGGAAAGTTAACGACCCCCCCACCCCAATATTGTGTCATGGCTTGATAAACAAAGTGAGACCATTGGACATTGTAAAAACATCATACTTACTATAAAACCCAGGTTGTGTGTGTGTGTATGTGTGTGTGTGTCTCTTCGTTTATATATTAGATCGGATTTCCTACATTTTTCAACCGATTTCAACAAAACTTCACAGGACTACATAAAATTACCTTGTGGTGGTTCTGATAGCACCAAAAATTGGAAAAACACAATTGTTTTTGCACGAAATCAATTTGAAAACATGATTAAAAGGCATCGCTGTCATGAGAATGAAAGGGGGCAGCTCATATCAAGTTATACTTATTATAAAACCCAGGTTGTTTGTGTGTGTGTATGTTCGTTTATATATGGGATCGGATTTCCAACATTTTTCAACCGATTTCAACAAAACTTCACTTTTTTTTTGGCAGGTAATGTTTCTTATTGTCTTGCACACTTTTTTCTTTATTTTTACATTCAGAATGCTTTAAAAATTCCATTTACAAGACAATTGTTTAGAATAAAATTCTATTCAATCGGTAGACTCATAACGATTGAAAACAATGTTTTTGTTTGAGTTTGGGTTTGACCAATTCGTAAAAAAAAAACAAAAATCAAAACAAAAAAAAACTAATTAAGACATGCGTGTCCATCAACCTTAAACAATAATCTTTGTCAATTTTATTTTTCACTCTTTATGATGGTTGATACTTGATCTATATGTTACTGTTGCTAGTACTTTATACAAGGAACTTAATACATAATGATAAAGAGCATAGATGGATTGCCAAAAACATATTTGCAATATTTTGTTACTTAAAGTTGTCAAGCTCAAATACTTAATGATGTGATAGGGAAATTTCTAGGGATATTTTATTGTTGTAGAACTTGACGAGTTCATTCAATCATTAACTTAAGAATTAAGATTCATCAGAAAAATTAATATAGGAAAACTGTGAAATTTTCATGGGTATTTCTAGTTTATACTAGTTTTGTACATGTTGTTTCACTGATGGTAAAATCATCAAATTTAAAATAAAAATTGTGTCAGTTTAAAGTACAACGTTTATTTGAAAAATACCAATTGATTTGTTTTTCATGGTTTATCAGCACTAAACAGGTTATTTAAAGCCAGAACATATTTTTAGATTTTAAGAATTTTTTTGAGTTAATAATGATATAGTGATACAAGTCTTACTAATTAACCCATAGCTAAGAGGAGAAGAGGTGATCTCATACCTTTCCCAAGGGTATTAGCACATAAGTGAATATAACAAACTCAACTGGACTTGGAACTCGGCTCTGATTAAAAGATCTGCTTGGAGTGAAATGATTTTAAAAAAATTGTAAATGTAAATTGAGTATTTACATTGTTTAGACTGTTGTCCTCATCTCTATTGCAATATTCATGATGTTTCAGCCATTGCACACTGGCCTTTTTCTGGGGATTGGAATTTTGAACTGAACCCTTTAATTTGACCACTGGGGAAAATTGTTCTAGTTTGCTGTGCCATAACTCTTCCAGATGTCTCAGTTATCTCCCTTCAACTCAACTCCCTAAGTTTTTGTTCACTACTGCAGTAGTCAGGTATTGAACTCACAACCATTAAAACCCTATGGATAAAAGATCCAAAGAGTTGTGAGTTCAATATCTGGCTAAGGCAGTGGTGAACAAAAACTTGGTGAGGTGAGTTAAAGGGAGATAACTGTGACATCTGGAAAAGGCCTGGCACATGGAAGTAGAGCAATCTACCCTGGTGGATGAAATAAAAGTTTCAGTTTAAAATTCCAATCACTTGAAGAAGGCCGGAGTGTACAATGTCCGAAATGTCATGAATATATGGCATGAAGACAACAGTCTGAACAATGTAAGTAATTAGAATACCTCATCTCAGAAATATAAACAGTAAATTGTGAGGTATAGATAATTTTCTTGAAATATAACTTGAATATCATTCAGATTTTAAATTCCAAAAATTATTTTTTAAAAATAAATACCTTGTTTTCTTTTACAGATCCTTCTGTCTGATATATTGAATCAGGGCATAAAATGTGTGTTAATATTGTTTGGAAGCTCTGAGAATATTAAAACATGAAAAATGGCACTGAGAGAGAAAGTTTTTATTGTTCGAACTGGGGATCCTCATTTTCTCAAAGTCCTGATTTGAAAATTCACATCCAAACACACACTGGCGAAAAACAATTTTCTTGCAGTGTGTGTGGATCTACATTTTTTAACAGTTCAGCATTAAAAAGACACATGCGAATGCACACTGGAGAAAAACAATTTTCTTGTGATGTGTGTGGATCTACATTTTTTAACAGCTCAACATTAAAAAGACACATGCGAACGCACACTGGAGAGAAACCGTATACTTGTAAGGAATGCAGATCAGCATTTTCAGAAAGTTCAACTTTGAAACAGCATATGAGAACACATACTGGGGAAAGACCATATTCCTGTGAAGTGTGTGGTTCTGCTTTTTCACATAGTTCACATTTAAAAATTCATGTACGATCACACACTGGGGAGAAACCATATTGTTGCGATATTTGTGGAACTTCATTTGCAAGAAGTGAATGTTTGAAAGTTCACATGCAAATACACAGTGGAGAGAAGTTATTTTCTTGTGAAGTGTGTGGATCAGCATTTTCTCCGAACTCCCATTTAAAAAGATACATGCAAACACACACTGAAGAGAAGCCACATATTTGTGAAATGTGTGGATCAGCATTTTGCAGAACATCAGCTTTGAAAATTCACATGCAAAAGCACACTGGAGAAAAACCATATTCATGTGAAGTTTGTGGATCTACATTTTCAGAGAAGTCTTCTTTGAAGCGACATATGAACACTCATACAGGAGAGAAACCATATTCTTGTGAAGTTTGTGGATGTGCATTTTCAGACAGCTCAACTTTAAAGACTCATATGCGAATTCACACAGGAGAAAAACCCTATTCTTGTGTTGTGTGTGGATTTGAATTTTCTAAGAATTCATCATTGAAGGAACATATGAGAACACATACTGGGGAGAAACCATATTCTTGTGAAATGTGTGCATGTGCTTTTTCAAGAAGTTCAACTTTAAAGAGACATCTACGAACACACACAGGAGAAAAACCATACTCTTGTGAAGTATGTGGATCAGCATTTTCAAAGCGTACAACTCTTAAAAACCATATGCGTATACACTAGAGGAAAACTATCGTCGTCGTCTAAAGTGCTGTGGGTGATACATCCATGGGCGAATTGTCCAAAATCAGTGAGATCCACGGCGCTGTGCCATGTCCAGTCTTGATTGTTCAAACCCAAGGAGTCCATTATTTTCTGTCATGGCTTGAAGTAGTGGGCCAGTTACTTTCTTTGAGATGACATACAAAGTGGATTTGTTTTTGAAGTTACATACTTCTAGCATTTGCCTAAAGAGGTAGGACCTACAGGGCAGCAGGTGGCTGGATTTCTCAAATTTGGTTTGAATTCAGAGTTTTCATTCTTCAAGGCTGTAGGACCCAGTTTGTCCTGCTATTATCCAGCAGTTGGTGGTAGAAGAGATGGATTCATACCTTTCCTAAAGGTATTAGCACATGTGAATGTAATGAACTCAACTGGGATTCAAACTCGGCTCTCTGATTCCCTAATCTGAGCTGCTATCCATTACTCCACTGTGCCTTGTGAGGTATGCAAATCAGCATTTTCAAAGAGTACAACTCTTAAAAACCATATGCATATACACTAAAGGAAAACCGTATTATTGTCAAATGTGCAGGTATTCTCTTTCAAATGTTCTGCATTTGAAAATGCTCATGCAAATGCATCCTGGAGAGAGAGAAAAACAACTTCTATGAATAGTGGGTATTTGCACCTTCAAACTGTTCATCTTTGGGAAATAGACTGGAAACTTGGTGGCAGTAGGGAGTAAATGTGCATTTTCAAAGAATTCCACTTTTCAATGCAGACATACTTTCAGCAGTCTACAATTGTGAGAAAGAGTTTGTATGTAAATTGACCAATGCATCTGTTTTAGAAAATAACGAAGGTTCTTGAGAATTTTATTAATACGTATTTTTACATAATTTTGAAAATGCATGAAGGCACCAAAAAATAACAAAATGGTTGGGATTAGTATTTTTTTTTTTTTTGCAGAGTTTATGCAATACATAGTGGAGAGAAGTTATTTTCTTGTGAAGTGTGTGGATCAGCATTTTCTCCGAACTCCCATTTAAAAAGATACATGCAAACACACACTGAAGAGAAGCCACATATTTGTGAAATGTGTGGATCAGCATTTTGCAGAACATCAGCTTTGAAAGTTCACATGCAAAAACACACTGGAGAAAAACCATATTCATGTGAAGTTTGTGGATCTATATTTTCAGAGAAGTCTTCTTTGAATTGACATATGATTACTCATACAGGAGAGAAACCATATTCTTATAGCAAAATGACAATCAATACAACACTAAATAAATATAAAAATAAATTTTTATAGTAAAATTACCAACAATACATTTTATGATCTACAAATATTTTCAAATATTCAAAGTCATAAACTCTTTAGCAATAGAAATTTTTAGATTTGTATAATTCCAACTTTCTCTCATTTTAAGGCATGGTGAACTAATCAATAGCAAATTGGATTGAGGAATTGGAGAGCCACATTTGTATTCGAGTTCATTACATTCACTCTAGTGCTAATGCCCTTGGGAAAGATATGGATCTAACTCTTCTCCTCCCTCCCAGCTATGGATAAATAGCAGGATAGACTGGGTCTTATAGCCTTGGTTGTCAACTAGTCTAGAAAGGAAAACTCTGAATTCAAAACCAGCCTGAGAAATGCCACCACCTGTTCCATTGTAGCTCCTGCCTCTTTAGGCAAAGGCTAGAAATATTTAACTTCAAAAACAGGAAAGGTATGAACTCATCCCTTCCTCTCCCAGTTATTTGCAATTAGCAAGACAGACTGGATCCTATAGCCTTGGTTGGCATCCAATCTAAGAGAAGGAAAAACTCTGAATTCAAAACCAGTCTGGAAAGGGTTATGTTCTATCAGGCTATCTTTCCCAAGACACACCACTGCTGCCACAGCTGCAGTACATGTGGTGCCCCTATGACCACAATGGGTTATGGGATTCGTGATCGTGATGACTTTAAATAAGCATCAAATTCCACAGAGTGTGGCATTTTTAAGTTTTCAGAATTTCTTGAAAATAGACAAAAGTGTTCTGTAATAGTTACTAACTGTACAATATTTTATTTCTTTAGTTAAAGGATTGAAAAAAATCTTCTCTTCAAGTGGCACTTGAAATGTCAACATTCCTCCAAGATCAACACATTCTCCAGGAACGGTCTTACCAGGAATATACAAAAGACTATATGTAAATATTGTGTACACTTTCTTGTTTCAATACATTTTGTTCTAAGTACATTTTGTGTGCATTATTATTCCATGCATTAGTCAAGTTTCAACAATAAGTTTAAACAAAAATAAATTATGCTATGAATTTAGTTTTCTTTTACAGGTTGAGTATCCTTTATCTGAAAATTCACAATCTGAAAACCTCCAAAAGTTTTTTTCTGGTGCTGACATGACTTGCCACAAATAGAAAATTTCAGAAAGAACTGAGAAGGTTCCTAAGTGATGTGCAGCTGTTGTAAATGACTATCTGCCTTAGGTGGGAGTTCCCCCAGCCCAGTTACATAGCCTATGTTTTATGTTAGTTTTCATCACAGCAACACCTTCGTTTGTGGATTACTTACCAGGTGTTTTGTGCTCAGTAAAGATAGTATTCAAAATTTCAAAAAGTCCTGCAGATACCCATATGGGTAGTGAAAAGAAAAAAAAAGCATTTATATTTATCAATATCACAGAAAGTCAAACTGTTGGAAAAACTAGACAGGGTTGTAAGTGTGAAGCATCTGACTGAGGAGTTTGGCATTGGAACAAGCTACATATATGGCCTAGAGATACATAATGAGAACAGACTAAAAAAGGATGACCTCAATTGTTTATTCATGGAATGGATTTGGCAACATCAAAGTGAACATATGCTTCTTATATAAAACTACCTTCAGGGTATATGTATAAGCTGTGTGTCCTGGGCATGACAATAAACTAAATCTGGCAGCAAGGCCTCTGATCGAGAGATTGGTGGTTTTGAGGAGCATGGAACCAGCTCTTAATTGCTGTTGTTTCCAGATCCATACTAACCTGGGGTGGTAGCACCTGTTAGGGTCCCAGCTATGAGCAAATAGTGAACCCTCAAACAAAAATGAACGGTACATTTTTATAAAAAAATGAGCAATAATACATTTTTATAGCAAAATGACAATCAATGCAACACTAAATAAATATAAAAATAAATTTTTATAGTAAAATTACCAACAATACATTTTATGATCTACAAATTATATATCTAAAAAAAAAACACCTTTACTCATAAGTTATAAAATTATGTACAAAATATATTCAGTTGAAGCCATAAAATTGCATTCAAAATATTTAGATTTCAGCATTAAATAACCCATAAAGGTTGATAAGCCATTAAACAAAATCAAAATATATAACCTGTGTTATGAAATGTAAAGTGATATCGTGTTTGGGTTCCATTCTCAAGCTGCCTCTGTTTTATAACTGCTATATACAAATTAAATAGCCTGTATTCCAAAGAAACCTGAGAAGCGAAGCATCTCTGGTCCTAAGAATTATGGATTCTCAACTTGTATTATCCAAAGTTGTATTGAATGGCTACATTAGATTTTATGATGACAATCAAAAGAAACAAGCGACCTTGCTAAAAAGCAGGTGTAAGTATTTGTTTATTTTCAAGAGGAGAATCTGTGATCATTTAGAACTTTAGTACATGTTGTTGGGGAGATATAGATCCAGAGCTAGCATGTACTATCCCTAAACCTTCGACCGATGTGGCCTAAGCCTGATTAGCAGCCCCGGGTATTGTTTTGTGACCCTTGCTATCTTATCAATATTTGATTTTTTTTCTACCTACATTTATATACATTACAAATTAAACTAATCACCATTCGCCCCTTGCATGGAGTATTGCTGCCATATATGGTCTGGAGCACCTTCTGTTTACCTCGGGGTTCTTGATAAGATCCAGAGACGGATATGCAATATAATTGGCCCTGATCTGGCATCTCGCCTGCAGTTGCTCTTTCACAGACATGCCATCACCTCTCTCTGTCATTTTTACAAATACTTTCATGGTAATTGCTCCGATGAGCTGTTTTCGCTGGTTTCAAGACTTTGCAAATTCAAGCGTCCTACAAGGCTGGCATCTTGCTCTCACCCTTTCACTGTTGAAAATGTTAAATGTAGCCACCTCTTCTACTCCAATAGCTTCATGTCTCGCACCTCTCGCCTGTGGAACTCCCTTCCCTACTTCTGTTTCCATGATAGCTTTAATCTCCAACTATTCAAATGTAATGTCAATCGACATCTCCAGTTGCCTTGATCTATCCACTATCCTTCTCCTCATCCTTTCCTCTATCATTCTTATCTGCTCTCGCTCCATATCCTCTATAATCCCTTGTGTGCTGCCTCTTGCTAGGAGTGAAATGCTTAAAAAAAAAAAAAATTGACTATCAAAGGATGAAAAATTTTTCACGGATTTTAACATCATTCTGGGTTCATTTTTAATCAAATCTGTAAATTTGTTTTGCTCATGGTGAATCTAATAAAAAACACAATATAAAAAAATTTGCTATTTCTTATCAATAATATTGAATGTGTTTAAAAAGAAAAATTTCAATGTTAAAAATTGCTACAAAACATTGGTTTATTTAAAATGGAATGATCTATTATGGCATGTTGCTAAGATGTATTAGGATACATTGTATTTATTTTCAATTTTTCTATATTGCATATGATCCATTATTGTACATAATTAAGTTACAATAAAATTTGTATTTTAAATGAATACTGCCTTATGAAAATTGAGATGTAGTGGAATGGGGGGTCATATAAAATTCAGAGTGGGGGTGCACGTATCATAGACTCAGGCATGTACACCAATAGTTCAAGCCAACAAGCTTTCCCAATGTTGTATTCTGTTATTGGGGAAAGTACTTGTGAAGTGTGTAAGTGAGGGTTCTCATGTAATTTTGTCTGATGATTTTTTTTTGTGCATGTGTGCCAATAATGCAAGCTCTCACACAAGCTTTCTCTATGTTGTATTCCATTATTGTGACCATGAATGTTCACTGAAAGTTGGTAAAAGACCGGCTGAGTAAAGCTGGGAAAGGACCTGCTGCATGTTCACAAGGTAACAAGATGAAAAACAAATGCCACATCAAGAAATGAGAACACAAAGCCTGTTTCCAATATTATATTTTGGATTATTATTTTATTCAGAGCTTTGCTTGGGTGGGTAGGTAGGTGACACTTGGGACTGCTTCTGCTATGTCAATCTCAGAGATCAGCACTTTCCCCAAACCAACATCTCGCCCATCTACACATCCTAATATGTAACTGGCAATACAAACAAGAGGTAGCAGAACTATGCAACAAGCAAGTCCATCTCCTGCCAAGGGTGGATCAGAACTGACTTTCCTGATTTCAAACATGACTGTCATTATAGACCAGCACCCGGAAATAATCCGTGTCCAGTTTTGTTGTCACTTTACCTCTAAAATCCCCTTACCTAGCAGATGTTGTTTAGAAGACCAGACTTCAAAAAGGATCTAGACTAGTTATAAAACAGAAACACTTGAGATCAAAATAAAAACCACATCTTCCTTTTCTATATGGATGTCCATAGTATCACACTAAGCATTAACTCAACATCTTAATCCACATATACTATTCACACACACACACACACACACATATATATATATAATGATAATATTAGTAATCTGTATGGATATTTCCAAAAGGATATAGATTCAGGGAGAGCTCTATGTCAAAAACAGAGCAATAATAATTATTATTATAAAGAAAACAAACTCTTAAAAGACCATGAGGTGATATTTATTTCATTAAGGTTGGAAAATTCAACCCCAACTCTTCAGACCTCATTGCACAAATATAAATAGAAAAGATTTTTCCAGGCTTAAAAAATAAAAATTATGTTAAATATGCAGATCTAGGGGAGGGAAGAAAGATGCAGATGTAAGATTGTTTAAGGGTATATATATATTTATATATATATATATATATATATCAAAATATTTGGAAAGATCAAAGAATCTTTTGAAGTAAAACTATTTTTTTTAATCCTTTTTCATACATTCAAAATTTTGGTTAAAAATCTTATTTCTCTGGTGTCAACATTGTACCATAAATTTTATGGTAAATTTTAGCATTTTTTTATGGTGCAAAAAACATTGATTTGGAAATTCTTGCAAAAAATCAAAAATTAAAATCCAACAATTATTTGATTTTTTTTTATGAAGCTTTCAGGGCGTCACAAATAAATTAAATTATTTTTTAAATATTTCTTTTGAGGAATTTGTTTATTATAGCTCTTAATGCTTGTATTAGTTATAAGGACAAGTCCTCAGAGAATTTAAATTATGAAACATTTTGTTCAAACAGGACCTCCAAATACAGAAAATCTGCTCTGAATTGCAAAATACAAAATGCAATAAAACTGAGGCATTATTTAATTAGAAGAGCTTTTAATTACTTTTATGTATAAAATATATTGTGGGCACTATTGCCTTAAGAAAAAATTTTTTTGATGAATAATGAAATTTTACAATAATTTTTTAAAATTATAATTATAATTTTACAAAGTTTTAGATGTTTTAAATTTTTGTATTAATTTGTGCCAGTTAGGTGATATTGTTACTAGGTAAAAATTATATTTATTAATCATAAATGGAAAAACTTATTACAATTCAGTATTTTAAAAAGAATTTTGAATTTTTTTCATGTATGTATAAACACCAATTTTTGTAAATACAGACATCCATAAACAACATTATCAGAAAATAAGAGCGGAAACTATAGTAAATTTAAAGTCAATGTACCTAAAATTCAATAAAACATTATTCCTCAAGTAATTTTTACAGATATGTTTACCACAGAAAAAAATTTGATTAATTGCTTTTTAAACTAAAAGTAAGTAATATTTGTTTCAAATCAGATTAATTAAATTTTAAATCAGCTAATATTTTTCAAGTTTCGGCAAAGTATATTTTATTTTTGAAAGATTTTTCAATAAAGAGAATTACATTGCTAAAAATTATACTAAAATCAGTGATGTTTAGCAATTTCAAAACAAAACCTCGTTCAAGTCAATTTAAATTAATATTTTGCTTATTGGAAATATTCAATTTAATCTATCAGTTTGAAATTCAAAGTAAAATAAAAGCTTCAAGAAAGATTTTTGCTTTCTTAAAAATTCATTTTAAACCTAAGTTATTACGTTTCTGTGGAGGGACATAATAAAAGTTGTTTGAAAGACACAATGAAGACTTTCTGATTTCATCTATTTTTTTACAGAAGTGATAAGGTAGCCAAAATAGTCCTTGCTGTTTTTTACATCGTGTAGGAATCACATGTTGGGAAAGTGTTGGGGATGAGAACATTTCTCTTGACCAATGCAGGTGCGTTCCGCACACATCAATCTTAACTCAAGCAAAAGTGAGGAAATAGGGCGGTGTCAGAGCACCTTATTTGGGGTTATCTACTTTATGACTTTAAGGTGGGCTTGCCACATCAAGTTGCTGAATATGTTAACCCTTTGGAGATAATCTTGTGAGTGAATACACTTATTAGTTCCAATTGTTCTAGTTGGGAGATCTGTCTCTTTGTGATGAACCCTACAGTGGCCGGCCACAGATCCTGGATGATGAGGACCTGAAGGTGAACACAGAGGACGACAACAGCCAAACCTTTTGTATGCTTGGTAAATGCTTCCAGATTTCTGATAAAAGTCAGACTTCACCTGCACTGCACAGGGGAGGCATACAAGTTGTCCAAGTGGTTACCACACACACTGTCAGAAGCTAACAAACAACAATGAGTGGGAGCCTGTTTCTTATTGCTTTCTCAGTACAACAATGTACTCATATTTGTTTGAGTGCTCACCATTGATGAAAAGTGGGTCCTGTATGACACTCCCAAGTGTGCCAGGCATTGATTGTTATCACAGGACCCTGTGCCTCACATCACATGACCACTTCTATGCACTCACATGATCATGCTGTGTATCTGGTGGACTAGTCAACAACTGGTGAACTATAAACTGCTGCCAGTGGACCAACTCATCACTACGAACCTGTACTCACAGCAGTTGGAATGTATACAACAAGCACTGAAGCAAAAGGAGCCAGCATTGGTTAATTGCAAAGGTTTAGTGTTCCTCTGTCACAATGTCAGGCCTCATGCCATGTGGGTGGCCAAGGATACCATACAGCAACTTGGCTGAGATTCCCAGACAACTATGTTTGTTGGAAATTCTTTGCAAATGAGGCAGACTTGCGACAGGCACTCTAGATTTCTTTGTGTCCAAGACACCTGATTTTTACCACCAGGGCATTGTGCAACTGTAGGCACGTTTGCAAAAGTTTCTGGATTCCGACATGGCATGTCAAATTTGCTGTATACCTTTTTCTGCTAATCCAAAACAGCAAGAAATTTTTATGGCTACCTTATGTGCTATATTGTCTTGTATATAATACAACCTGGTGTTTCTGAAGCTAAAAACAGGGAATAATTTACATTCTTTAGAATAATATGACCCTATATTACAGCCATCCATATGTAAATATTCATTTTTTTAAAAGTTGTACCACATTAAAATCTTAATGGTGTATATAAAGGGTGTTTCATTAAGACGGATTATATATAAGTGTGTTTCATTAAGACGGATCAAAGTCAGCAATAAATAAATCAGTGTTATTGGTGAAAATTTATTTATTTCTCTGTTGGATCATGTTATTTAAGTCATGGCAATTATGTGTGAAAAATAATATCGCCCAAATTTCCACCAAATCTGAAAGAAAAAGAAAAAAATAATTAGATGCTTAAACTTAATTCACATTTAAAATTGGTCCAAAGTATTGCAACACCCTTTATATAAAAATTTAATTTTTCACAATATTAAAGAATACAAATGAACCTATTTCTTGTTTCTTCTAATTTCGGTTTCAAAACTTATTTTCAAGGTAAGATTCTTTGTAATTTTAATGTTGTCAAAAGATGACAGATATCATGTATTCCCTTTGTTAATTTTTTAAAATTGATTTCAGTGAATTTTCTGTTTTTGAGACAAAAGACATCCTATTTATGCTGATTCCTAAAGAACAAATATTGCCGACATGTCAAACGTTTTCTGTAAATAATTGTTATCAACACATCTACTTTGTTTTATCATTTGTTGTGCTAACAGAGTGTATTTGCAATCTTGCTGTTTCAAAGAGGTTTTAAGCTGAGTAAAAATGTGTTCTTGCATATAATACTACCCACACTTTTTCATTCCAAATTTCTTGTATATCTGTCTATATCTCTGAGATGAGGTATTATGATTACTTGCATTATTCAGACTGTTATCCTCACCTTCATTGTCATATTCATAATGTTTCAGCCGATGTACACTCCAATTGGAAATTCGAACTGAACTCTTTACTTTGTCCACTGGGGTAGATTGCCATGCTTCTTCCAGATGTCTCAGTTATAAACCTTTAACTTGTCATGTTTTTTGTAGCTTCGTATTGAACTCACAACTCTTTAGGTCTAATCACTGGATCTAACCAATGTCTTTATGCACTGGTTCATGTGTCGTTGAGGACATATAAAACTAATGTCTTAGCAATCATTTTTTTACCAGTGCTCATATTGCAATTTTTTCTGTTATTATTATTGTATTTTTTATCAGAGCTCATATTGCAATTTTTGTTGTTATTCATTACTTTTCTCTAACACTCCTTATTACCAGTTCCCATATTATATTTATTTCTATGCTTGGTTGGCTACGGAGATTTTTGTGGCCTAGCATATGTGCTGATTCCTTTTGTATTTTCCAGTGATGCTCTCAGTCTATTTCAACCTTATTCCACAGGGTGCAGTGATCTTCCTTTTCCCTCCATATGTGATCAGCTACACCTGATTTTTACGATGTTCTTGTATTCTTACCTTAAGCGGGTGGTCTGTTTCTCCTTTGTATTTCTTACCTCAAAATCTCTCGCATTATACAGAAGAAAATACGGTGTACTTGACAGCAAATAGATTACTTCTTACCAGGATGCATTAGCACATCTTTATATCCCACAATTCATTTCTTACATCATTTAGTTATTTAAACAAAGACTTTGCAACCCCTTTTCTGGACTTGACATAAAAGTTTGCCATTACATCTCTTTTTAATCAAGGTTGTAATGCCACTAAAATGAAAGCAGCTACTGGGAGTGAAAAAGAACGAGAAGCAACTAGAAACTCAATCCTAAATAGGAAACAAGGAATAGATTTATACTCCTGTGCAAAAGACAGTAGGTGAACTTCTTATTTCCTCTTATTGAGAAAAAAATAAATAGTAAATAAAATTTTAGAGTTCAGGTGGAGACATTAAAAGTATAGTGTTGAAGTGGACTTTAGTAAAAAACCAGAAACCCAATCTTAAACAGGAAACAAAGGATAAACCTCTACTCCTGTTCAAAAGACTGGAACAGAGTGTGAACTGGGCGACAAGCAAACCTATCTACCCTTATAGAGAAAAAAAATAAAAAGTAAATAAAATTTCAGAGTTTATGCAGAAACATTACAAATATAAACTTGAAGTAGTCTTTGACGGACTCTATTTCAATTCTATGCTTGGAATGTTTTCACCTAAATTCTGAAATTTTATTTACTATTTTTTCTCAGTAGGAGTAGATAGGTTTGCCCACTGTCCAGTTTATGCTTCTCCCTGGTCTCTTGAACAGGAGTAGTGGTTTTTCCCTTGTTCCCTGTTTAGGATAAGGTTTCCAGTTCTTTCCGTCTTTTTCATTCTCATTCATTCCCAAATCTGCACAGTTCACAAAATTAAGGTTTCTCTCCAGTATGCATCTGTGTATGTTTCATTATACTTCATTTTGAAAAATGAATGATACACATATATCACAAGAATATGATTTCTCTCCAATATGCATTCATGTTACACCAAAAATGTCTACAGCAAAATATCTTGACTTCTTAATTCCATTAAACGTGGAACTAGAACAGTCTACCCCAGTGAGCGAAATAAAGTGTTCAGTTCGACATTCCAGCCACCTGAAGAAGGCCGAAACACTGTGATAAATATGGCGACAAAGATGAAGACAATAGTCCAAATAATGTAAATAATGTTCTTAATTCCTGTTCTTGCATTGTTCTCTCTTTAATGTTTTTTTCATATTCTCTCACACTTTATTTAATCAACAGAGTAGATTGTTCTCATTCTAGGGATATCTTGTTTTTACCAGTACTCTTACTGGTTGATCTGTTTCTACGAAGAGTTAGCCTGTACTACCTGGATTGAACTCACAATTACTTTTATTTATGAAACAAAAATCATTGCCAAAATTTATAATACAAGAGATAATTATACAAAACTAGCAGCATGGCCCGGCGTTGCCCGTTTCTTGATTCAAAATCATACGACTCATACAGCAATCGCTATCACTTGACATAAAATATTTTTGCCCTTCCTTGCCTTTAAAGGAGTGCCCTTTTCCATGCTGATGTTGCTACATGCCTTACTTCTTGCCTATCTCACACTGCGAATTTTTTCTAAGCTCTATACTAAACATTAAATCTGTTACAAAAAAAAAACTAAACAAAATGAACACAAAATGATCAGCTTTAAAAAAGGACTCGTAACTGGAAAAACCGAATGAAAAAAGAATGTTAACAACAAATACTTTTTCACATCCAACCCAGTTCTGCGGAATCAGAACCAACGTTGACTTTAAGCAAGTGAATGAGCCAATTGGAGTAAAGTGCCATGCAGATTTAAATTTTTCCAACTTGTGATGAATGCAGCTATTGATTTTTTTTGCATGCTAGCTAATATTCGTGTCAGTCAGCTGTTGGCTCTCATGCTGGCCAGTAGAATCTACCTGCCTATTCGTGGCAGCCAGCTATATGCTCTCACTCTGGCCAGTAGAAAATGGCCGCAAACTACATGAAAATTGCCGTAGAAGCAAGAAAAAGTCGATTATTTCCACTATCGATGCGAGTTGGGAAATGCAAAGTTGGTCTTGGCCTTCCCGCTAACTTGCAGCATGTGCATGTAAATTTTGGTGCAAATCCATCAAAAATTGAGGCTGTGCATTCGTTACACACACACACATCCTGCCTTTTATAGATAAAGAACACACACACATCCTGCCTTTTATAGATAGAGATAAAATAGGTTTGCCTATCATCCAGTTCATACTCCTCCTCAGTTTTTTAATGAGTAAAGGTTTATTTCTTATTTTTGTTTAGGGTTGGGTTTCCAGTTACTTGTAAAATCTTCTTCAACTCTATACTCATAATGTCTCTACCTAAAACTCTGAAATTTTATTTACTATTTATTTACGTTTTTTCAGCCAAGGGAGTAGATAGGTTTGCCTATCGTCCAGTTCACACTCTTCCCTGGTCTTTTGAACATGAGTCCCTTGTTTCCTGTTTAAGATTGCGTTTCTGTTTCCTTCTAAAAGATTTTCATTTTTTTTTTCACTACCAGTAGTGGCATTATCATCTTAGAGGCATTATCACCTTGCTCAGGGTGAATTGATTAAAAAAAAAAAATCCTTTATTAAATCAACAAGTTAGATTATTCTCATTTTGCTGTCCATAACCTTTTTTTTTTTTAGTACTACTCAATTATTGGTTGTGCTGGTTCTACTAATGTTACATTCGTACTATTCAGCCCAGGAATAGAATCCACAATTACTTTTGTCTATTCCCCAAAACAAAAATCATTATAAGTATTTAGAATACCAAAATCAAATAGAGTTGCCACATATACTTGTGTATAAGCCAACTTCATGTATAGTGTGACACCTGATTTGGTTTGCATAAATTTTAACCCCGCTGGAAAAAAATTACCTCTGTATAGAGCAAATCACTATTTTTTAGCATAAAAAAATATCATAGAATCTCACACTTGAGCATATACAGTCATTATACAAAATAAAATTTAAATTGACATTAAACGTTTGTGATATTTTATTAAGATTTCTCTTAATATACATACATAAGTCCACAGCCTAATGATGAGAAAAGCATTTATTTTAAACAAGAAATGTTCATTTTTCAACACTCTTCTTCTTTGCTAACTTTTAACACTCTGCATTAGTAATATTCCCATTGCATCCTTTTTGAAGGGCTGTCAATTGCAGCATCCTTATTGTGAATTTCACTCAAAGTTTTCTGTTGCCATAGCAGGATATGACAACACAACTATGAAATTCAAACACAGGGATCAGAGTCACCTTCAGTGACAGGATAAACTTTTTGTACAGCAAATGAAGTCATTTACAGGTTGATAAAGGTTAATAGACTAAATCCAGTGGTGAATATTAATCATTTAGATCGAACATTACATAATAAAGTTTTAAGATCAAATTTAAGGATTATTAACACCACCTGTTGGTGGGATACATAATTCAAATGTTACTGGAACTTCATTCAGGTTACCGTATTTGACTTCATTCAAAACAAGTTCCTTTCAATCACCAAAGTTAAGCAATGTTGAACACGGTCAGTACCTAGATGGGTGACTACTCAGGAATACTAGTTGCTGTAAGCTTGGGTGTGTGGATGGTGTAATGGACAAAAGCTCAGAATGAGAAAGCGGAGAGCCGAGTTCAAATTCCAGTCGCGTTCGTTATATTCACTTACTCCTAGGAAAGGTAGGAATCCAGATCTTCTCCTCCCAGCTATGGGTTAAATAGTAAAAGGTTGATAAGACACAAAAAATACATTACAAATTTATGAAATTCTAGTACTTGTTTGAGAAATAGTTTTTTTTTTACAGAATCAAATCACATCAGATTTATCATGACACACAGACATGTTTTGTTTTTTATTCTTTTTTTGAAAGGTTTTAATTTGACTGACGAGTTCGGCATTTAAGTGAATCTCTTCTTTTCTTTCAGAGATTATGGATATATAAGATCTTCGGAAATTTTTTAGGGTTGTGTTGGGTTGGGTATTTTGTATTTTGTGACACTTCAGCACCAGGGTATTATATTGTGTCATGATGGTTCATCATTTTTTTGGAAAATTGATTTTATACACATGAGGATGTGCAGGTGGTGTAATGGTTAGTGGCTTGAAATGACAAATTGAAGAACAGAATTTCAATCCCAGCCAAAGTTGTTACATTCACTTCTGTACAAATACACCTCTCATGTCCCCCGCTATGAGTTAAACAGCAGGGAACTCTCTCGCTTGTCGAACACTTTTCTGGTCACTTGCTTTCCAGTAAACTTTGAGCTACAAAAATTTAAATACAATGTTATTGTTATCTTGTGTCTTCTTTTCTGTTATTGTTTTCTCTCTTTAACCCTTTGAGCCCTGTGTTCCTGAACAATTTTAACCCTTCTGTCTGGGCTCCTGAGTCAAAACTTGCAAATATTTGGTGTGTAATGTTTCACGGTAGATATAAAAATAGTTACAAGTGCTTACCGACCGTCCAACTGGTAGCTGGGCATTAAGTCATTTTTCTCTACCACTGTTCAACCAGTGGCTGCGCATTACGTCACTTTTCTCTACCACCGGTAAAGCAGTAATCAGGGTTAATAAAGAGGGAGAAAGAATGAAATAAAATAAAAAAAATAAAAAAAAAGGGGTAATAATAAAGTGAGAAAGAATGAAGTAAAAAGAAAAATTATTATGTCTTTCTTTTTATTTCATTCTTTCTCACTCTATAAACCCCTTGTGTGTTAGTGGCTTTATTGCCTTACTTGGGCTGATATTAATTAAAAAAGAAATATCCACAGTTTGGTTGTTGCTCCACAGTAGATGGGGTTATTGGGTGTTATTTCTTATTTTGAAAAGAGTTCCACAACTCTTGCCACTTATTTTTTTATGCATTTGTATATAGTTGGACTTAGCATATGTTCTTGTGTATAATATAACTTGAGTATAATACAACACCCATGTTTCTGAAGCTAAAAACAGGTTTGCTTGATCTTTAGTGTCATATCAACCTCTATAGGTTATTTAATGCCGAAGTCTAAATATTTTGTACACAATTTCATGGCTTTGATTAAATATATTTTTAACACAATTGTATCCCTTCAACTATATATTTTGTATATAATTTTATACTTTCAGGGTAAACGTATGTTTTATAGATATATAGTTTGTAGATAATCTATTGTAGGTGTTTATGTGTTGGTAAAGAGTGTTCCAATAACATGGACTGATTTTAAATGTGAATTAAGTTTAAGTGTCTAATGATTGTTTTTTCATTTTCTTTCAGATTTAACAACTTAAGTCTTTGGCAATTTCAACCATGGAAAGATTAACAATCAAACAATGTGTTAAAGTTATTGAAGCCTATTATGAAAATGGACGTTCAAACAGAATTTGAATGAGAAGTTCCCAGGTTGCATCATCTCTCGAAACAGCAAAGTCAATTGGCCACCACGATCGTGCAACTTGACACCTTTAGATTTCTTCCTTTGTGGTCATCTCAAAAGTAAGGTCTATGCCAACAACAATTCAACAGCTGAAGGATGAGATAATAAGGCATATTGGTGAGATCGAGAAGCAACTATTTTTAATGACGTCTCTGCATAGTTGCTTCTCGATCTCACCAATATGCAGAGACGTCATTAAAAATTTTGACCACTGAGTGGAGGTGTGCCGCTGAAGCCTTGGCAGACATTTGGGCGATATTATTTTTCACACATAATTGCTATGACTTAAATAACATGATCCAATGGAGAAATAAATAAATTTCCACTAATAACATTGATTTATTTACTGCTTTGATCCGTCTTAACGAAACACCCTTTATAAACTTATTTCTTTAAGGTAGGACATAGTGTTGATGGTTTTAGTTTGTCCAAATAGTTTTCTCATGTATTATTTATGTTTTAAAGGTGCTATGTAAGTACATTCAGTTATAATGTGTTTTACCATTAGTATGGTGTTGTACATGTTGGTTGCTAAAAACAGGGAATAAATTACATCCTTGTGTATAATATAAACCTGTTGTTCAGCCATCACTATGAGACTTTTTTTACAAGTTTTATATTATCCATTAAAATCTCAATGCAGTGCATATATTTCACTAGAATATCCAATTTTTCCCAATATTAAAGAATAAAAAGAAACCAGATGTTTAGCCATTATGTCTTTCTTCTAGTTTCAGCTTCTAAATTTATTTTCAAATTTTCAGGGAAAGGTATTAATTAGACATACCCAGTAATACATTTTCAGGTGTTAATTAAATTATCATACACTCTGTTTGATATGATTTTATTATATTTGTATATATTAACAAACTATGAAAATAAAAATTATTGTCTTTAAGAATGAAGAGAGAAACGAATATTACTGACATATCAAATACTGTTAGTAAACAACTGTCACCAACGCCCGCCTACTTTGTTTTTGTTGTACATTTTGGTTACTAAAAACCAGGAATAAATTACTTCCTTGAGTACAGTCATCCATATGTAAATTTTTTTGAAACATTGTACCATATTATTATTTTTTTTTTTTTTTAAGTGTTTCACCCCAAGCAAGGCAGGAAGCCACTAGGACACAATGGGTTACAGAACATTTGGAGCAAGATCAGATAGGAGTGATAGAGGAAAGGATGAGGAGAAGGATAGTGGATAGATCAAGGCAACTAGAGATGTCGATCGACATTACATTTGAATAGTTGGAGATTATAGCTCTCAGGGAAACTGGAATAGGGAAGGGAGTTCCACAGGCGAGAGGTGCGAGACATGAAGCTATTGGAGTCCATTAAAATCTCAATGTTGTGCGTATGCTTCACTAAAATATTTAATTTTAAAGACTAGAAATGATGCAGATGTTTAGCCATCATTTCATTTCAAAACTTTTTTTCAAATTATTGTGCTTGAGTGTATTTGCAATCTTGCTGTTTCAAATAAGAGGTTCTTTAAGCTGAGTAAAAATTTCTGAAAATGTGTATAAGATGACCCCCCCCCCACTACCACCACCGTGTACTTGTATATAGTACAACCCCCATTTTTTGCTTTTAATTTCTGTTCCAAATTTTTTGTATTATGCACAAGAAAATGCAGTAAGTCTGTGGAGGTGACTTTTATATTTGTAATTTGTAAGGCTTCATTTATTGCTGTATCTTGTCTTGTAATGGCATTCACCCGGGGTGGGTTGAGCTGGCTCCAATATTGGAGTTTCATGGGAATTTGGAATTCACAAGCGGTCCCCAAACCCGCATGTATAGGCTTCAGATCAGTTCCCAGGAAACTGGCAGCCCGACAACAGCACATGAGATTTGATTATAGTGGTGATGGTTTCGTGTAGGACCATCCACACTTTTTGAAGAGACGATTACAGAAACCTGGTGCACTATGTGCCACAAGGTCCCCAAACGACCCTCTGCAGGTTTTAAATTCAGAGTTTTCCTTCTCCTAGACCAGTTGCCATCCAAGGCTATAGAATCCAGTCTGTCCTGCTATTTACCCATAGCTGGAGGGAGAAGAAGATTCACAACTTTCCCAAGGGTATTAGCACGTAAGTGAATGTAGTGGATTCGACTGGAATTCGAACTTGGCTCTCCGATTCCTCAATCCAAGCCGCTATCCATTACTCCACCGTGCCCCCTTCTTATTGCTGTATGAGTCTTATTATTTTCACATATGCCAATATGTCTAAGAGTTCAGCAGAAAATGATGCTTTTATTATTATATATTCTTATGATGTTGTTGGTATTGTTCAATGGAGGGTATGTAATGTTTCTGCTTTTGAGTGATACGAGTACTGATACAGCATTAGAAAATGATAAATTTATTTGATTTATTATGATATCAAGGGTTGGGTTAGTAGATGAGACTTCTGCCCTATACATTGATGCTTTGTTTGGGAGTTAGCTTAATAATTTTACATTATTAGATATGAGAGTGAATCAGTCTTTGTTATTGCTCTTAGATCCATCGATGTAAATATGCATATGAGGGGGAAATTTTTGAATTAGTTTTAAAAAAAATGATAAAATTTCATACAGCACACAAAGAGGAAAAAAGAAAGAATATCTGGAAAAAAACATTAAATCCATTTCTAAAATAGATATTTTTCTACAAAAGTCTATTTTTCTAATGTAGTTTTTTTTTTTTTCTCTTAATGGAGTTCCAATTTCAGTCGGGTTCATTACATTCACTTACACACAAATACACTTTGGAGAGGTAAGAATCTATCTCCTCCCCACAGCTATGGGTTAAATAGTAATACTTGTATCTTGAAAAATAAATATTCTCTAAAGAATTGTTAATGCACTCAAAAAAAAAAAAAGAAGAGGAATCTTTACAATCCCCAAAATATCTTTCAGCATTAAATAACCCATAAAGGGTTGATAAACCATAAAAAATCCATCAATTCTTCTCTTTGTGAAAATGACCTTTTGGCAAACATGGACAAACATGCCTGCAATAAGACAGTATCAAAAAGGACAGTTTTTTCCATGACGCCACTTTTGTAACTACCTTCACTCTTCAACAATGTTTATTGTTTTAAAAAGCGATGATTAGAATTGTAACTTTAACATAAGATGAAAATAAATTTATACATTTCTTTTTGTTCTTGAGAATTTACAACAAAAAAGTTAAACACTATTTATTAGATTGTCTATTTACAAGAATAATTTGATATTTGCAACATTCTAAAAGCTAATAGATCTAACGCAACATTTATTATTTACCAATTTATAAAGAAGTAAATAGGAAAACAAGTTTTTATTCATGAATTTATAAACATTTACTAAATTAAAATATGTGAATAAACTATTAAGAAATCTTTATTATTTACCATTTTATAAAGTTTGAATCAATTGGCAATTAGCCAATGTTTTGTCAACCATTCCAATGAACAATCTAATAAATAAATAGCTTTTATTATTTTTGTTGTCAATTCTCAAGAATAAAGAAAATGTAAGAAAATCACTTTCATATGTTTAGGTTTTATTACAATTCTAATGATTGCTTTTTAAAACAATAAACATTACCGAGGAGTGAAGGTTGTTAAAATAATAGCAGTGTCAAGGGAATAACCATGCTTTTGACACACAGTTGTTATGCAGGTATGATGGTTAAACATTGCATTTCCACTTTAAAAATTTGATTTTATGAAAAACGAACACATTCAAAAAGAAATCAAGAGCAGGCAAAACTGCAATTGAAAAAAGTTTTCAGAAAAAATATTCATTTTAGCTTAATGTAATATTTTCTTGTATGGTTTCATCAAATGTTTTACCAATTTTCACAAGAAACTGTTTTGCATTGTGCGTTTGCATATGTTGTCTCAAATGGGACTTTCTTGAGAAGGATGATGCACAGACTTCACAAGAAAATGGTTTCTCACCAGAATGTGTCCTCTTATGTCGAACCAAATCAGATTTCTTTAAAAAGGAAGATCCACATTCATCGCAAGAAAATGGTTTCTCTCCAGTGTGTCTTAGCATATGACTTTTTAAAGTTGAATTGATTGCAAATGCACGCTTACATACTTTACAAGAGTACGGTTTCTCTCCAGTGTGTGTTCGCATATGTCGCACTAATTCAGACTTGCTTGAAAATGTTGATCTACACACTTCACACGAAAATGGCTTCTCTCCAGTGTGTTTTCGCATATGTCTTACTAAAACTGACTTTTGTGAAAATGAAGATGAGCACACATCACAAGTATATGGTTTCTCACCGGTGTGTATCCTCATATGGCGCACCAAATTTGACTTGCGTGAAAAGGAGGAACCACATCTTTCACATGTATATGGTTTTTCTTTAGCATCTTTTTTGGGTGCATGCTTTGGGTGTGATTTCTTTAAAACAGATGATTCATGTGCAAGATCTCCCTTATGCTTCTGCATATGATTTTTTAAAGCTGAATTGCTTAAAAATGAACATCCACAAACTTCGCAAGTTATTTTCTCTTCTGTATGCGTTCGGACATGATGTGCCAAATATGCCTTCCGAGAGAAGGAGGAGTCACACACTTGACATGAATATATTTTATCACCAGCTTTTGTCTTCATATTGGGCACCAGAAAAGAGTTCTTAGAAAATGTTTTAGAAATGAATAGGGCTGATTCTCAGTATAACTGTGTCTGATAATTTTTCTTTCAAATTTAAAACTACAAATTAAATAAATTAATTCTTTTTGTTAATATAATTCTCCTTTTGTTTTCCATGAGAATTAAATGTTCAGATTTTCATATCAATCCTAAGTAGTTTTTCATGCTGGAACATCTGTGAAAAAAGAAAATAGATATGGAAATTTAGCAGTTGAAAAAGAAAACAGGGCAAACTTAGACATTTGTCTCTACAAAAAATGCGGTACATTTTTTTCTCTTGACATCACTATTATTTTACCTACCTTTACTCCCCAGCAATATTTATTATTTAAAAAAAGTGATGATTAGAATTTAAATAAAACCTAAACATATGAAAGAGAATTTTAAAATTTTCTTTGTTCTTGAGAATTCAAATATAATAAACACAATTTATTTATTAGATTGTTTATTGGAATGGTTGGCAAAACATTGGCTAATTGCCAGTTGATTCAAACGTTATAAAATGGTAAATAAAGATTTCTTTATAGTTGGTTCACATATTTTAATAATTTAGCAAATGTTTATAAATTTATGAATAAAAAAATTGTTTTTATAATTATTTCTTTATAAATTGGTAAATAATAAATATTGCATTAGTTTTAATACAATTGTATCAGTTTTTAGAATGTTGTAAATATAACATTATCATAAATAAACAATTTAATAAATGAACAGTGTTTAGGTTTTATTACAATTTTCACAATCACTTAAACGCAACTTAGGAATGGAAATAGTTAAAATAATAGCAGTATCAAAGGAAAAAAACGTCCTTTTTGACACTGTTTTTTGTGGGCATGAAGTTCCAAGTTTGCCAATAACATTATAATTTAATAAGAGATTTTGTCAGTCCTTTATTTAATATAAAACATGTTTTAATTTACAATATTTGGTAAATTTTCAAAGCACACTATTAAAATATGTCAACATTGCATAATTCCCTTTATTCAGATGCTGTGATCCAAATGCTCAGGTAGTTAAATCTTTCAAGGCAGAAAATGATTTCATTTAAATAAGTAAACAATTTAATTGTAAAAGCTATTAACAAAACAATTGCTTATTTATAAAGAGTAAAGAGAGACCAGATCAGAAATATATAACAAGAGTTATTTTTTTTTAAATTTGATTTCTAAAGCTTAATATGCAAATTAGTGATATCCATTAAGCAGGTTGGACAAGATGTACAGGGTGCGATGGATAAATTGTCGTCTAAATTACACAAAAAGGAAAATAATGCTGACATCTCATTTTAAGATATATTTACCAAAATTACACAAAAAATATCTTGAAACACTAGAGAGTAAATTTATTCAATAAAATCCCTGTTGGCTTCAACCATGGCCTTCAGGTAACTTCAGAATCTCTTGCAACGTTTCTGGACAGTTTCCTTGTTTAAGTTGGTAAATGCTGCCATAATCCTTGTCTTCTGTTCATCTTTAGTATTACAAGGAGTTTTGTTGTTTTCTTGTTCAACTGCATCCCACACATAATAATCAAGGGGTCTGCAGTCTGGCCAGATATAGAGGTGATGTTGTTACAGAAATTGTCTAACAGCCATGACTAGGTTCTCCTGTTTGTGAGGCATGGTGCAGAATCATGTTGCCAGACATAGGGTCTTCCAGCAGCCACCCACTTGACTCTGGGCAACACTACCTGCGCAAGGCACTTAATGTAGTCTGAAGCCCCATGGCAAGATGAATGGAGGCACAACGTTGCCATCACTAGTCATCACTCCAAACACCATGATGTTGACTGGATATATTATCCAACTCTTTCCGAATCCTCTGCAATGTCCTCAGATTGACAAGCAGTACAACATGCTGTTTCCAAATTTCTGGTGGAGTGAATTGTGTCATGGTGCTCTTTTTCTCACAAATGGTACCCAACTAACGCTACCTTACCGTGCAGTTGACAAAATCAAAAACAAATGACGTGTATGCATGAAATTAAAAATATAAAATGGTGACAATTTACTCATCGTACCCAGTAGGTACTTCCAAATACCTAAGGTTTAGAATGAATAGAATAAATTTAATATTTCTAATAAGCAAAATAATTTTATGTATTTCAAAATTAATTTAAATTGTCTGGAAGGAGTTTTCATTTTTAAATCAAAAACATTTAATGATTATTAGTATCATTTTAGCCTTCCATCATCAGAATGTAATTCTCTTTAATAAAAAATCTTTCAAGAATAAAATATACTTTTTTGAAACTTTATTTGAGGAATATTAGTTGATTCAAAGTTTAATTAATCTGATTTGAAACAGATGTTACTTATTTTAAGTTTAAGATATCGTATAAATGCATTTTTTTAATAGGAAAATTTTCTCCATAATCTAATGTTTTATTGAATTATTTGTACTTTGGCTTTAAATCTACTATGGTTATCTCTCTTATTTTCTGATGTATGGATATCCGTATTTACAAAAATTGACACATTTATAAACACACAAAAAAAAATTTCAAAATTCTTTTTAAAATATTGGTGTTCAATGAATTATACTAATGTTTTCCATTTATGATTAGTAAATATAGTTTTTACTTAATAACAATGTCATCTAATTGGCACAAAGTAATGCAGAAATTTAAAGATTTAAAACTTTATAAATTATTGTAATTAAATTTTTTTTAAATGAAAACAATTCTTGTAAAAATTCATTATTCATTGAAAAATTTTTTTTCTTAAACCAATAGTGTCCATAATATATCTTATTCATAAAAGCAAGTAAATTTTTTTCTAATTAAATAATGTCTTAGTTTTATTGCATTTTTTAATCTATGATTATTGGTAAATGATGTTTCTGTATAACAGAAAGAAATTGATGATTTAAATTCTCCAAAGAGTACAGATTTTAGCTAATATGAACATTAATTGGGAGAAAATTTATTTTCTTGAAATTTCTTAAAATTAAATAAGAGGTGGGTAAAAAATGCAAAAAAAATATATTTATATATGTAATCTTGTCTGCAGTCACTCTCTCACAGACGTGTCGTCGCCTCCCTCTGTCTTTTTTACAAATACTTTCATGGCAACTGCTCCGAGGAGCTGCTTTCGCTGGTTCCCAAACTTCATGAATTTAAGCGTTCAACTAGGCTAGCATCTCGCTTACACCCTTTCACTGTCAAAACTGTTAAATGTTGTCATCTCTTCTACTCCAATAGCTTCATGTCTCGCACCTCTCGCCTGTGGAACTCCCTCCCCTCTTCCTGTTTCCCTGATAGCTATAATCTCCAACTATTCAAATGTAATGTCAATCGACGTCTCCAGATTCCCTGATCTATCCCCTATCCTTCTCTTCATCCTTTCCTCTATCACTTCTATTTGCTCTAGCTCCAACTATCTGTAACCCCTTGCGTGCTAGTTGCTTCCCGCCTTGCTTGGGGTGAAAAAAAATGTAAAAAAATATTTTTACCAAGACATTTAAAAAAAAACATTTCTAAAATAATTTCACTCATTTGTGAATAAGTCCTGAAAGTTTCATTAAAATCTGACAATTATTTTATTTTTGCAAGAATTTCAATGTCAATTTTTTTTTTTTCACTGCAAAAAAGAAAAATTTCCTATACTAATATTTGGCCACTGGATTGACACAAAAATAACAAAAATAAGATTTTTAAACAAAATTAATGAAAATTGTAAAAAGGATGAAAAAATATAATTTAATAATCAAAAAATCCTTTGATTTTCCTCTTAATAAAAACAAAGATTTTGATGATAAACCTTTGCTTTTATCAAGTTTGGGGCATTATTTTCATCATGGTATGCTAATTTTTTTAGCAAATCAGCATTGATACTTAAGATATGACACAGGCTGATAGAGATAAATGATAAAACATTATGTAATATATGCATTATGTAATATATGCATGTTCACGCATTCAATGACAGAATATTCGAGTAATCTTATTATTCAGGCTGACAGACAAAAGTAAATACATTGTTTAATAATTAAATAGAACATCTACTTGAATATAGGTATCTACTAAGAATAACATTTAAAGTGATAAAATCCGTCAGATTAATAAACAAAAAATCCATTACTTCTTTAGAAATTGCTCTGAATGTTGACTTCAATGTTCACTTTTGACTTGACATAGATTGTTTCTAACGCCTTCAAAAATCATGAAACAAAATACAAGATACAAAACTGTGCAGATATGAGAATCTAGGAAGGATTTGCCTTTATAAGACACTATTTGGCCTTGGTTGATAGGCATGGCCGAGTTGGTCTAAAGTATGTTGGATCTAATAACAATACAAATTTTCTACATATGACATCAAACTTAGCATGAAGATAATGAAAAAAGAGAAAAAAGGCAGGCAATTGCTGAAACTTCCTGATGAGTGGATGGAAAAATTACAAGGTTTGTCTATGAAACTCTTGAATTGTTGAGCTGAATATAACATCAGCTAAGGACAAATTTTATCTGTATTGATTATATATATATATATATATATATATATATATATATATATATATATAATTTATATGGGATCATATTTTCAGAGAACTCAAAAAAATAAGGTCTGCATTTTGATTTTCTGTGAGCATTTCCATAACATATTCCTCCACATTGGGTCAGAATAATTCTTCTTGGCCATTTTTTTGGATTACCAAGCTTCAGCCATGTTTTTCGTGTTACCTCTCTAAACTGTTTCTTTATCTATATAATAATGTGAATGTCAGTGTGTCACTGTGTCATACTTTTTCAACTTTACTCCTAGAGGCTGTAACCGAACATATAGCATTTATATATATATAATTTTGTATAATTTTATCTATCAACAAACAATATATAGAAAAATATGACAAAACTTTTCCGGTTTGTATATATATATATATATATATATATATATATATATATGATGGAAATAAAAAAGGCAAGACAACCTTTATTGTTCATGATTAAAAAAAAACAGAAACAGCCAACTGGTTTCACCCTCACTCAACAGAACTGGAATCAAGGTAATAAATGTTACAATATAAAATATGGAATACATGTAATATATTAAAGGCAGAACAATCAGATTGAAATAATGTCAAGGCCCAACAGACATTCCTTCTGTTTACAGAGGGAAGGCTGTTTGGACTTGACATAGATTGTTTCTAGCACCTTCATATGTAAGAAAGAATGAGCATGGCTAAGGATGGTAGAAGTGTCAATGAATGTCTGTTTGGCCTTGACGTTATTTCAATCTGATTGTTCCACCTTTATAAATATTACAATATGAAATCCATGTAATGTATTACTTGGATTTCATATTGTAACATTTATTCCCTCGATTCCAGATCTGTTGAGTGAGGGTGAAACTGGTTGGCAGTTTATTTTTTTATTTTAAATTATCAACGGTAAAGCTTGTCTGATTTTTTATTTCCATAATAAAGTTCTGTACCCCAAAAGAAAATTAAATTATATATATATATATATATATATATATATATATATATATATAAGAAATATAGAAAAATATTTTAAGGTATTCTATATTTGTGGGATAATGTGCTCAATATCAGAGATAGAGTAATATGTTTTGTGAGCAATTACTGCTTAAGTGGCATATGTTCTTTACCTTAAATGGTAATAGCTTACAAAACAATGTAATATACCAAGCCATGGTAAAATCATCAGATAACAAAGAAAAAATATACATAGAAGTAACTGAAGGACCCTGGAAACAAAGAAATTATACACACAAAACATCTTTTGCAAATAATAAATATGTGAACACCACAATGCTTTCCAAGTATCTCTGGGAAATTAAAAACAAAAAGCAAATCATACCAAAAATATCATGGAAAATAAGGAAAAGAACATCAGCCTACAACAATCAATCCAAAAACTGCAAACTCTGCTTGGAGGAAAAATAGCTAAAATAACCTTCCTAGACCAAACAAACTACTAAATAAACAATCAGAACTCATTTCAAAATGTGGACATGAAAACAAATTTTTACTATGTTACTTAAAAATCAAAAAATGAAAAGAATAAAAATAAATAAAATAAAAAATAAATAAGCAAAAACAAGTAAAATAATTCAATATAAATAAAGTAAATAATAAACAAATTAACAAACCACTCCCACCAAAATAACTGTTAGAATAGACTACCCACAATGTACTACTGACCCGTATATATAAATAGCAAAAAAAAAAAAACACAATGCATGTGGCCTGATGATTGCATTTAGCATGAAACAGTCTGTCACCTCTGAATGTTGACTTCAATATTCACTTTATATAAGTGATAGAAATTATTAGGAGGATTTGAGATAATCATAATTAAGTAATTTATAGAGTCTAGAAGAAACCTCAGCTGAATGCAGAAAACACTGGACGGCCGTTTCATCCTATATTTAGGACTCATTAGCAGTGCGCATCCACTACTGAGAATTGAAACCCAGACAGTTACGATATGAGGCAAACGTCATACCACCTGTACCAACGGTGACGAAGAGGTAATGAATTAGACTCGATATAGTGCTGCTTGATCACATATTCCATGGTGGAACTCATACGAGTTTTCCTTACCCATAGGACTGTGCCCCCATGAGCCATGGCTAATATCCCCAAGCCACTCCATCCAGAGCATAAGAAACGGTTCAAGCAAGGATATGCAAGTGATAGAAATTATTAGGAAGATCTGAGATAATCATAATTAAGTAATTCATTGAGTCTAGAAGAAACGTCAACAAAATCCAGAAAGCACTGGACGGCCATTTTATATATACAGTGAAAGCCAGATATAAGAGACTTCTTCTCCGGTCCCGACAACTCTCTTATATCCGGGTTACACTGTATATAAAAGTGGACATTGAAGTCAACACTCATTGGCATTTCATGCTTAAATGTCATCATCTGGCCTGATGATTGCATTTAAGCATGAAGCAGACTGTCGGCACTAGGTGTTGACCACAATGTCCACTTTTATATATGTATATATATGATAGAAATTATTAGGAGCATTTGAGATAATTATAATTAAGTTATTCGTCAAGTCTAGAAGAAATGTCAACAGAATGCAGAAAGCACTGGACGTCTGTTTCGTCCTATATTTGGGACTCATCAGCAGTGTGCATCCACTATGGAGAATTAAAACCCGGACAGTTACGTTATCAGAGAAACATCATACCAACTGTTCTAATGATCCTAAATGCTATGGGTAAAAAAGAAACTCGCATGTGTTCCACAACAGAATATGTGAGCAAGCGGCACTATATCAAGTCTGATTTGCTATCTCTTTGTCACCGAGGCCCGTTGGAAAGGTTGGTATGACGTTTGCCTGATAACATAACTGTCTGGGTTTCAATTCTCAGTAGTGGATGCGCACTGCTGATGAGTCCCAAATATAGGACAAAATGGCCACCCAGTTGTTTCTGCATTCTGTTGAGGTTTCTTCTAGACTCGATGAATTACTTAATTATGAGATATATATATATATATATATATATATATATGTAAGCAAATATATGGATATAAATCCGACAGTATGAAAGAAAAATACAGAAAAAAACAAAATTCTGAATATGCATTATTAATGTTAAAATAAAGTCGACGCCGGACGTTTCGGTCTATTTAAGACCATCTTCATGGACATTTTCATTTAAACATAATTAACATTATAACTTATAACAATTTAACACAAAAGACGATGGACATAAGAGCCCAACTAATTCAGACAGATAACTGAAATTTTATACAGATCAGTGTTCTGTTTAAATATGATCACGTAGTCGTCACGTGGGCGATGTTGTTAAGACGTATTCAAGATGATTTCCAAAAATTAAAATATCAAAAAGTCGAATGAAAAATGAAAACTACGTGATCATATTTAAACAGAACACTGATCTGTATAAAATTTCAGTTATCTGTCTGAATTAGTTGGGCTCTTATGTCCATCGTCTTTTGTGTTAAATTGTTATAAGTTATAATGTTAATTATGTTTTAAATGAAAATGTCCATGAAGATGATCTTAAATAGACCGAAACGCCTGATGTCGAATTTTATTTTAACATTAATAATGCATATTCAGAATTTTGTTTTTTTTCTGTATTTTTCTTTCATACTGTCGGATTTATATCCATATATTTGCTTACATACTGTCTACTGAAAATATACAAACCTGAATTTACTTTTATAACGGGAAGATTTCAAGCTTGACGAGGGAATCTATTGATCAAGTAAAGAATGGAATTTTTATCGAACTGTTTTTAGAACTGTTCCATCGTTTTTAAAATCACTTTTGGATTTACATTGTAACGGGAAAGACTTTCAAGCTTGTTGAAGATATAAGAACCAATTGATCACTACGTATTCCAACATCAACGGAAGAGATTTCTTTAATTGTTTATAAAAATTTTTCATTCGACTTTTGATATTTTAATTTTTGAAATCATCTTCGAATACGTCTTAACAACATCGCCCATGTGACGACTACGTGATCATATTTAAACAGAACGCTGATCTGTATAAAATTTCAGTTATCTGTCTGAATTAGTTGGGCTCTTATGTCCATCGTCTTTTGTGTTAAATTGTTATAAGTTATAATGTTAATTATGTTTAAATGAAAATGTCCATGAAGATGGTCTTAAATAGACCGAAACGTCCGACGTCAACTTTATTTTAACATTAATAATGCATATTCAGAATTTTGTTTTTTTCTGTATTTTTCTTTCATATATATATATATATATATATATATATATGTGTGTGTGTAAGCAAATATATGGATATAGATCTGACAGTATGAAGAAAAATATATGGAAAAAGAAACAAAAATCCTAATATGCAATTATGCTGTTTCAATGTTAATTTAATGTCAACGTCAGACGTTTCGGTCTAGTAGACCTTCTTCAGGACATATTTATAAAACATAATTAACATTAGACGATATTCAATTCAACATAAAACGGAACGCTGATCTTAAAAAAATTTCAGTTATCTTAAAAAAATTTCAATTATTCTGTTTTGATTAGTCTTACTCTTATATCCATCGTCTTTTCATGTTGAATTGAATATCGTCTAATGTTAATTATGTTTTATAAATACGCCCTGAAGAAGGTCTACTAGACTGAAATGTCTGACGTTGATATTAAATTAACATTAAAACAGCATAATTGCATATTAGGATTTTTGTTTGTTTTTCTGTATATTTTTCTTCATATATATATATATATATATATATATATATATATATATATATATATATATTCAAATTTATATACCATTATCCTATATATCAAGTACAGTTTTGGAGGAAGGATGTGTGACAAAATAAATGGAAAAAGTTTTTTGTGTAACGTATTTTGTCCCTTAGGACTTCATTGGACACTGGATGTTTGAAACGGGCTAAGGTGACCACTTTGTACTGCCTCGTTCCCAATAGCAGTTACACATGACATCACAGTAAACCATTTCAAATGTCAAGCATCCTAATGAATACCAACATGCAGAGAAAAGAGTTAAAACTACCACAGACACCACATCAGTTCATGATAATGGCTGGAAAGTCGAAAGGACTTAAACAAAAATAACAAAATATGAACTTATTAATATTAATTTATATTACCAGCTATACATTTTATAAGAAAAAAAATTACCAGAAATAAAAAAAAAAAAATTGTCAGCATTAAATAACCCATTGAGGTTGATATGCTGTAAAACAAACCAAACCAAACCAAACCAGAAATACATTTTTGAAAAAACAAAAAATATATTACCAGCAATACATTTTTGAAGAAAAAAAATATTACCTGCAATACATTTTTGAAGAAAAATATATTACCAGAAATACATTTTTGAAAAAAATATTACCAGCAATAAAAATTTTGTCGGCATTAAATAACCCATTGAGGTGTTGATATGCCATAAAATAAACCAAACTGTGATCCTAACTTTTATAGTTTGAACAGTGAGAGTAAAACTGATGTAAATCTCTTTTTCCTATTTCAATATTTCATTTAGTTTGCTTCCGTACACATCAGATTGTGAGAAGACAAACACTTTTGAAGTATGAAAGGTGGAGGCATTTCAGTATAACATTTAACCTTTCATCGGTGACTTTGTTCTCAGAGCAGAAAGAGTTTTCCTGCCACTGTAGGTGACTCCAATTACTGAACAATGCTACATTTGAATTTTATAATTGTGCTGTCATGTCCTGCTATGGAAACACCTTAAACAGCCTTAACTGGAATCAATAATAAGCCTACTTCACGCTGAAAAAGAATTCCATGAAAAGGAAGTAATACTAATGAATACTGCAGAGCACTAGTGATTAAGGGCCTGGTCAAAAACAATTTTCATTGAACAGCTTACGCAGAACCAGTTTTGAGACCATTGGGTTATTGTCCAGAGATGTTGGTGGAGATTGCTCAGACACATTTACAGATTGGGCTTAAGTTCACTATCCAGGAAGAGCTCTCCCCAAGATACCATAGAGTGAAAGAAACAGTGGTAGACCAAAGGAAACCTTGTCTAGAATGGTAGAGCAAGAACTCAGAGAATAAAGGCTAACACTATAAACATTTCCCAACAAACTTGAATTTTTGTGCCTGCAAAAAAAAAAAAAGGGTATCAAAAGTACCGTTCTTTCCCTTGACACTGCTATTATTTTAACTACCTTCACTCCTTGGTAATGTTTATTGTTTTAAAAAGCGATGATTAGAATTGTAATAAAACCTAAATATATGAAAGTGAATTTACACATTTTCTTTGTTCTTGAGAATTGACAACAAAAATAATAAACATCATTTATTTATTAGATTGTTTACTGGAATGGTTGGCAAAATATTGGCTAATTGCCAATTAATTCAAACTTTATAAAATGGTAAATAATAAGAATTTCCTAGTAGTTCACACATTTTAATAATTTAGTAAATGTTTATAAATTTAAGAATAAAAAATGGTTTGGATATTTATTTCTTTATAAATTGGTAAATGATAAATATTGCATTGCTTTAATTTTAATACAGCTGTCTTAGTTTTTAGAATGTTCTAAGCCATAGAAAATAAATCAAACCAAAGAACAATGTATATACATAATCAGACTTCATGTATATTGCAACATCTGAATTTTTGTACGCCAGCATATATGGTATAAGCCTACCATTTGCTCATGTTTAGAATATTGCTGCCACATTTGGTCTGGTGCTCCTGCTATTTATTTAGAGGTTCTTGATAAAATACAAAGGAGAATCAGCAATATTATTGGTCCTGACCTGGCATCTTAGCTTCAGTCACATTCCCACCACTGTAATATAGTATTCCTGTGCCTTTTCTATAAATTCTTTTATGGTAATTGTTCAGTTAAACACTTCACTATGGTATCTAAACTTTATGAATTTAAGCTCAGTACTAGACTGGCAGCATAGTTTCATCAATTTACAGTCAAATGTAACCGTAAGTTCTATGCTAACAGTTTGTTTTCCTGCACTTCTTGCCTGTGGAACTCTCTTCCACTCCATGCTTTCCAGACAACTTTAATCTTCAACAATTTAAACGAAATGAAATGTCAATCATTATCTACTGTCTTCCTGATTACTCTTCTATTGTTCCTGCTCTTTCATAAGGTTTTCTGTTTTCTAATTCTTCCAGACCCAGTAACCACTTGTGTCTTGTGCCTTGCTTGTGGTGAATTTGATAAAAAAAAAAAAATGATAATTTCTCAAACGTTTGAATAACGGTAAATTTTTATTTTAACACCCAAGTGCTAATATCCCTTCAAATTTTTCCAAAATAGTCTTATTTCTGTGCAAATGTATATGCTGAACTCAAATCTTTAATTAGATATTGAAGAAACCTATCTTTTTGGATGTTAACAACCCGAAAAAAATCGGACTTTTTCCTGGTCTTTTGTCAGCCATTAGCGGCTTATTGATAAGTAATTAAGTGCTGAATTTTGTTAGTGGCCATAATTACTTGTAGAAATTAGTATGTGCTTTCGTAAACTGATTTTTTTTTTTGTACTTAATTTAAGAAGAAAGTCAACTTTCAAATATATGTAAACATCAACAAATAAAAGAATAACAAAGTAATTTTTTTTTTTTAAGAAGAAAGTTAACTTTCAAATTAGGCTTAGGTGTTTTTTTTTTTGGTTATTCTTTTATTTTTATTTTTAAGAAGAAAGTTAACTTTCAAATTAGGGTTAAGTGTTTTTTTTTTTGTTTATTCTTTTATTTTTTTTATAAGAAAGTTAACTTTCAAATTAGTGTTAGGTTTTTTTTCTTTTGTTATTCTTTTATTTGTCGATGTTTACATATATTTGAAAGTTAACTTTCTTCTTAAATTAAGTACCAAAAAAATCGCTTTACGGAAGCGCGTACTAATTTCTAAAAGAAAATAGTTCAGCAGTGAATGACGCTCGGGTGTTAAAATGAAAATTTACCTAAAAAAAAAAAAAAAACTGACCGATTTTTATTTATTTTTCTTCTTGGTTGGACTGTGATCTTTTCAGAAGATCGCACATAAAATTTCTTGAAATCGTCATTTAAAAATGAAAACAACTTCGAATCAGGGCAAAGAAAAATGAAAGTAGAAAATTAGCTAGAGAACTCTTGAAGAACAAAAAAGAACTTTTTGAAAGAAAACAAGTTAATTACTGAACTAAGAACTTGTGGAGGTTGTTGTAATTAATATGACTTTGGTATCCAAAAGTTGGATATGGTTTTGGAGATGCCTTAAAAAAAAAAAATCAGCTGTAGGAAAAAATATATTTCAGAAAAAAAAAGGCTCATTTTTGTTTCATAATTCAACAGACAAGAGAAGAGAGAATAGCTGACTTCATCTAAAAAGCATTTTTTTTTTCTCAGATAAAATAAGGAACCAACAAGCATTCATTCACACGAATGACAATATATATCTAGAATAAATAGAAAAATCAAAAATGTATATGAAAATAGATATTAAATATTAAAATTACAAAAACAAATATAAATAAACGATTATTTATTACAAGTCGTCATTTTGATTTTTGATTATGCAAATTTATGGCCCAGATTCTATGGTCCCGTTTATACTCGATTTAAATAAAATTAATTTATATTGAAGAAGCATTTTGTTGAATATAATAATCGAAAAAAAATCTAAGTTTCTTAGGAAATTTGTTCCCTTTGCGACACGGTAAATAAAATAATTTTATTCTTTGATGAACAAAAACGTAATGAACACTACACGAAATAAAAATTAAATTTGAGTCCCCAACAAAAGATGATTTTTTTCAAAATTACATTTGAATAATACTTGAACTTTTTAATAAAATAAATATTTTTAAAAATCTAAACTTGCAAAAGAGTTAATTAAAGTTTAAAAACAAACAAAATGTGTGTTTACGTTTTTGTTGTCGTCTTCGACGAAGCATTTTTCAAGTACGGAAGCCTAAAAAGGCCAAAACTAAAATAAAGATTAATTTGTATTTTCCTTTTCTCGACAAATTGAAATTCAGTTCATGGTAGTAGTTTAGTTTTCGGTTAAGTTTTAACAGCATTTTGATCTTGGTGAAATTGAAAGATCAACATATTTTAAGTTTTTAACCTTTCTCTCGAACGGTCAGTCTTGCATTTTCCGTAAAAAGTCTTTGCAATTTCCCTTTGATTCAGTACCTGAAGCAACGAAACGCGTTATAGAAATAACTTTTTACCAATTTTAATTTAATGTGGTCTCTCAACTTTCATGATAGATATATAGACAGATAGATAGATAGGAAGGAACAGACTAAGATAGATAGATAGATAGATAGATAGATAGATAGATAGATAGATAGATAGATAGATAGGAAGGAACAGACTAAGATAGATAGATAGATAGATAGATAGATAGATAGATAGGAACAGACTAAGATAGATAGATAGATAGATAGATAGATAGATAGATAGATAGGAACAGACTAAGATAGATAGATAGATAGATAGATAGGAACAGACTAAGATAGATAGATAGATAGATAGATAGATAGATAGATAGATAGATAGGAACAGACTAAGATAGATAGATAGGTAGATAGATAGGAACAGACTAAGATAGATAGATAGGTAGATAGATAGATAGATAGATAGATAGATAGATAGATAGGAACAGACTAAGATAGATAGACAGATAGATAGATAGGAACAGACTAAGATAGATAGATAGGTAGATAGATAGATAGATAGATAGATAGATAGATAGGAACAGACTAAGATAGATAGATAGATAGGAAGGAACAGACTAAGATAGATAGATAGGAAGGAACAGACTAAGATAGATAGATAGATAGATAGATAGGAAGGAACAGACTAAGATAGATAGATAGATAGATAGGAAGGAACAGACTAAGATAGATAGATAGATAGGAAGGAACAGACTAAGATAGATAGATAGATAGATAGATAGATAGATAGGAAGGAACAGACTAAGATAGATAGATAGATAGATAGATAGATAGATAGATAGGAACAGACTAAGATAGACAGACAGGAACAGACTAAGATAGATAGATAGATAGGAACAGACAAAGATAGATAGACAGGTAGGAACAGACTAAGATAGATAGATAGATAGATAGATAGATAGATAGATAGATAGATAGATAGGAAGGAACAGACAAAGATAGATAGACAGGTAGGAACAGACTAAGATAGATAGATAGATAGATAGATAGATAGATAGATAGATAGGAACAGAATAAGATGGATAGATAGACATACAGGTACAGACTAAGAGACATGAACAGACTAAGTATTGATAGATATGAACAGATCTAGAAAGATGGATAGATAGATAAATAAATATGAACAGGGCTAGAAAGATGGATAGATAGATGAACAGGGCTAGAAAGATAGATGGTGATGAACAGATCTTAAAGATAGATAGATATGAACAGACTTCAAATTTCTTTTAGCTTTCCTGATGTTTCTCGGAGTCACAAAAAGAAACTAAGTGCTTTCAAAAGTTTATAATAAAAATAAGTCAGTAAAGTAGGGTTTTACTTTTGTTTGATTAGTATGTCTTTCTTTCTTTTTTTCTTTTTTTCTTGTGAAAAATTTCATAACCTGTGTGAATTGATACAATTTTACTTTTCGGAGTTATGACATTTTTTGCTAGTTTTTGTAGTAAGCGAAAGAAGTAAAAACCCAACACAGTAACAGTGATCAAACATTTTTTTTTAACACTTCCGTAATTTAAGGAACGTTTTAACGCGGACTTTACCTAAGATAAATAAATAAAAGTGCGTAAAAATGTTAAAAAATACATCTGAATTTGAATAATTCCTAAAAAAAAACAAAAAAAAAAAATTAAAATCGACAATAAAATAAAAATATATTTTTAATCTCAACTTTCAAATAGTCCGTTTAAAATTTTAAAACAAAGAAATAAAATATATTTTCACTTACCATTTATTTATCTTCCCTGATTTATACTTTTTTAAAGAATAATACACAATATTGGATGGAAGTGGGAATTAAGGTGTTTTAGAAATGACAAATTTCATTATTAAATAACAACGCGATGTGTTCTTGCGGCTTTAAAACCGAAAAGTGCATCAAAAACCAAAGCTCAAGGGAGGTAATCGATATAAACCGCGGGAGACTTTTACCCCCACGATTTTATGAAAAATCCATTAAAAAAAATTCAAAGTTGTATCTATGCTTTTAATTCCACTCAGTCTATAAATACAATAAATGTGGAATCTGGAAATGTGAAAACAATTCCTTTTTCTTTCCTTTTGACCTTTGAATATGTACTGAAAACATGTTATATCATGATCATATTTTCATTAACTCTGCTCACCCAACACAAGGCCCAATATAGTCACTCAAGCTAGAGACTTTGTTGAATTATTAGCGAAAGAAAGTGCTAGGAAATCTGTCCCGGTTTTCCCGCATCCAAGGGTTGAGGTTAAAAATTGGTTCGAGGTTAAAAAAAACTGCGAAAAAACGCGAGTAAAAACAGCAAGATTAGAACGGACGGACAAACTCTCTCTTTTAGGCGCGTACGAATAAAAAAAAAAACTCCTGCTTGGTGAGTAACAATAAAAGAAGAAAGTGTTTATTTACATATACAGAAAAAAAGGGTAAATTGATAAAAGGACAATTAGGAGAGAAAGAAAGGGAAAAGAGAAAATGTTAACAGAAAAAAGGCTTGCTCAAAAAAATATTTCTCTGAGCGCGTAAAGAGTTCTTTTTAAGCGATTAAAGTTCAGATAGAAACATTCACAGTCCTTGTAGCGTAGGAAAATTGTTCACAGATATAGGAATCTTGGGGTTGAGTGAGTTCTTAGGTCGACGACAGAAGTCCAGTGGGCTAGTCAGAAGGAGTGGCGAAGGGATGCAGCTTTGAATTGGTCTTGAATTGTGGACCGACGTTCGTTCTTGAGAGCCCTTTAGGTAGTTCTTGTTTGGTTGAAAGAGGTTCTGAAGTTGACTAGAGCTCCCTAATGTCGACCTTACAGACGGCGGGCTGAAGCCTCACTGTCAAATAGGCAAAGATTCTCCAAATTTATGGAGTTTTGGTAGGCTCCGATGGATTGGGGACTTTTCCCTCCAAAATCGTTGTACAAATTTCCTGGTCCCTCTATTGGTCAGAAAACACATTCTTATCTCTGATATTTTATATTTTTTTTTTATTCGTCAACATGTTTTAAATGTTTTATTATGTGATTTATAAGATCTCTCGGTTTTAACTCGCTGTAATTGATTTATTTTTATTTTTTTTTTATTCGTAAACAGTTTTAAACGTCACTCTCGGCTTAATTCGCTGTAATTTATTTATTAATTTTAATGGCCGTATTTTTCTTATCTCTGTAAATAGTAATTATTAGCTGGTGAAATGAAACGTGATGGGAATTGGCTAAAAACGGAAAACATAATTACCTTCTAAATATCCGATGAAGGGGTGTCCACTAAAAGAAAAGAAAAAAATTACCCGTAAACAGCTTTAAATAGAATTCGCACCGTTGTGATTGGCTGTTGGTCAATCTCCAATCAAATGTGCGATAACGGGGTATATTTATAGAAGTCAGTGTCTACAAGCATTTTTTAGAGGGCGTTTCAGAGTGATCAGCTCTGAGGGGGTCGATTTGGTGAGGTCAGTATGATGTTTGAAAGACCCGAAACTGCCCAATGATCTATTTCCAGAACATCACTGACGACGCCCTCTAGCGCTAAAAGAGCGTATATTCAAAACAGGGATGTGGGAGCTAGGTTTTTTAATTTTTAAGTAACGAAAACAGGTTGGAGTGAACAAGCTGTGAGGTTTCCCCACCCGACCTTATGGCACCATGGAAAGAATAATGGTGGTGGGATTCTTTTTTATATTTTCTAGCTCTCTCGTTAGTCAGAAAATATATTCTTCTCTCTGATAAGAATCAAGGCATTGGGAGCCGGTTTTGAAAGTAAAAAGAGGTTGGAGTGAGGATAGGAAAAATAGCTAGAATGTGAACTTGTAAAATTGTTCTCAAATTAAATTCCAACAAAAAGTGAAGGTCATAGGGCTATGTAGGAAAGATAACATTTGAAGAGGTCAAGATTATTGTCGTTGGGAAAACAAGAGAACAAACATGTTACGGATAAGAGTATTGATTCAAAAAATATTATCAGACGGCTTTTTTTTTTTAATTATTTTTGGTTAATTATAGCTGATTAGTCTGCGTCAAGAAAACTCGACAAACATTTAAATTTTGTTGTTCGCCTGGCACAAGGTCAATAATAACATTCTCAATAAGTGACAAAACGACTCTTTTGTATATGAGAAAGAGATATTTGATTCAAATAATTTGAATTTATATACAGAAATTTACATTTGTTGTTGCTGAAATAAAATTCAGAGAGATTGTATCTTTTAGAACTTTTTAGGTTTTTGTTTCCTCTCAGGAAAGTTTCACTACTTTCTTTTAAAAGGTATTGTTCATAATAATTTCTGTGACAGTGAATAATTACACGAAACTCATTTTTGGTTTGGAACATTTCAGTCAATGTAAGATTCGATGTTTTGATTTGTTTCTTTTTGTAAGTCAGTTTTTAAATTGTAAAAATAAAAATACTGTTCTTTTAAAACAAATCAGTAAATTTCATTCGCAAGAATATTTTTATAAAACGAACAAAGTTGTCTGCCTTTAATTGGGAATGTTTTCGCAGAGAGGTTCTTTTTTATATTTGTGGTGATCACTTACATGTGCCACACCTCCGCTTTCTTTAATATCATTGGTTCGTAAATATATGATACTTATTATATGACAATTTTGCCATCGCACGTAATTTGAAATTTTCTCTAAAATCACGGATTGGTCCATTTCCTGACCAATCGCGTATTTTAGTATCTTTCTATATTTTTAGCGCCAAACTCGCTGGAGCCTATCCATCGTTATAAAAAGACTCTCGCTGTTTGCCAACAGACAGTAGCAGTTCAATTCTTGGAAAATAAGGCATGGCGCTATATTGACATTTTAAATTCTTAATTATTACTCATTCGAGTAATCATACTAATTTTTATTGATATCACTCATGAACATTACATCTTTCTACACTGATAAAACACTGTGGAACTATTCTTTATTTAGCTAAGACTTCAATTGAACTTGTAGTTAAATAACATTCAATATTGTACTCAACATTAATTAGCTAAACTTACCCTTTTTATTACGGAAAAAGGGAAGCAACTTTCTTTTACTATTGTTGATATTTGTATATCATTGTTAATACAATATTTTATTAATGTTCACTGAGCTTGATTATTTTTCTCTCGTGTTGTGCATTATTCATGTGGGGTGTTGTTTTACAAGAACACAGCTTTCCTTCTTGATTATATTCACGGTGACCCTAGCCAACAATATTTACAGCACCACTACATATTCATTACAATTACATCACATATTAAGAAATCGAATTTAAAATAATAAATTCGAGAATGAATGTATTTAATTTAACAAATATTGGGAGTTTGGTACGCGAGCTTGCAAGATGATAAATTTGTTACTGAAATAAAATTATCACTTAATATACTTTTTCTTTGTGAAACGTGTCAGTAGTGTCGATTCTGGAACTCTGAAAGTGGAAGGGACTCTTAGGGACCGAAATTTTTCTGCGGAGTAAGGGGTGCAAATTCAAGCAGCGTCTTTATTTTCATACTACACCACTCTCGCATACACAACTTAGGAATGAGTTTTAGTATAAGTATATTACTTCACTAAATTAAACAGAATAACTTTTTCAATTATAGTAATGGCGTTCTAATCTATGTTTGCCCTTGTCGGAGTTAACTCCTCCTTTAGTACATTAACCCTTACACCAGGGGTCTCTCTTCCCTGGCTATAAATAGCCGCTGACCCTTCGCCTCTATCTCTCTTTTTTTTTTCCTTCAGGCATGTGCGCCGACACCTTGAGGTAAATCTCTCCTTTTCATCAGGCTTTCAGCTTACAACCTCGAAATGTAGGCGCTAACAAGGGATAGCGTGGAAACACGCTAAGCACAATACACAGACACGCACATACAGAATATTCACACACGCACGCACATACAGAATATTCACACACACTTCGTCCTTTGTACTGTTTCCATGTATTGTAACTTGTTATTAATATATATTTGTATATACATATATTATCGGTCTTGTGTTTTGTTTGCTTTCTTTGCCTTCTTCTTTGGACTTAATCAAAGTCCAACCTTTTTATGTAGTTGGGCCCGGCGGGCAGGAGTATCTGAACCTTACATGCGTTTCTTCTACGTCTGACTTCACAACATCACAGCCACGGCCCCTCTACACCCTCTTTTCCACTCTCAAGCTGTTGGGTCACTAGAGAGGTTAACTTCAAAACAAAATCAAAGGGTAACAACGTCAATACATGCAGAAAAGTGTTAAATGTAATTTGTCTGCTCTAATTTTTTTCCTCTACAAAACTTCGAAAAATGGCGGGGGGGGGACAACCGAGGGGCCAGCCAAAATTGGTGGATGCATTGGCCCCTTCTGCTCTCCCCGTAGAATTGCTACTGTGCCAGGTATATTTTTTAGAAGAGGTTGTAATTTGAAATTGAGTGAGTGTGTGAAAAAGGAAAAAAAAAAGAAAAGGTTAATTAGTACATTACTCGCCGTGCAGTTTTTATAAGAGTAGATGCAGCTTCTTTTTTGTAATGAGCGTTGAAATTTCTGATGCAGTATTTGGGAAGGTTTTGTTTGGTTTCACTGTATTCAGCTGCGATTCTCACGAAAAGTTTCAGGTTTCCCCATTGGAAGCTTCTGGTCTCACGATATTTATTATGTAAAAATACATAATTCTGGCACAAGATCGAAAAAGGGGGGAGAGTTTGAAGCTGGTTATCACTAATTATCTTATACCTAGCTAATCCAACTCACGACCCATTCACTCATTACAATTTGCACATTCACCATAAAAACTCGTCCGCCATCAATCAATCCTCCATACACAATAATACCACATTGTAGTGGACGCCTATGTACACCACGCCCACAAATTACTCAAAAGTAATTGGACGGAAAATAAACAATACCTTTTGTACAGACAATTTACGCATCGCACGAGCCACATAACAATTTCTCGTGTTTTTGCTTCACCAAACTAGCTATAGAAAAAAAAATCAACGATTGGTCGATTTTTGGCCAATCACATTAAATGACACTTTCTTCAATATCTTTCCCGCGCTCGTTCTGGGAGCCACCTTACATCTATAAAAAGTAGAAATTAAAGAAATAACTTCAGTAGATTATAAATTTTCACAACCTAAACCCCGTACGTGTATATTCAATTTTCCACTCACAAACACACACAGATATAAACTGCACTCACACAACACAGTGTACTGTCTGTTTACAAGCCAAGTGAACTATTCGAACTCATTCTTCTGCACAAATATTTCAACTCTCAAACTCAAATATCAAACATTCTTAAACTACCAACAAATTTAAACAAAAGACATTATTACGACATACATTTGTTCTTCACACAATACAAGGGAAACCATTTCGTGTGACTTAATCTTTATTGTTATTAACAGAATTATATGTATATGCTTGTTTTAAATACATGTTTACTTGTTGATTTTCATTGATCTCTCGTCATTCATTTTTGTGTTTTCTTTACAAATTTAAAGTGGAGTGTTAATGTAAAGACGCAACCTTGATCAAAAACTCTTCTGATTCTTTTCTAACCAACACCATTAACTACCCCACAACATCCTCTCAGGGGGACCTACAGAAAACGCACCACATGATATTAAAAATGTAATGATAATAAAGTACATATATACAATTCTATGGATGATTAAATATGAGAGGGGATGAACCCAATAATCAAAGTAAATATCAACACAAAGTAAATTAAACATAACTGATGTTAGTAGGGCCCGTCCAACCCTAAAAAAGGGAGAGGCCGCTGTATTATGCCCATTGGACAAAATCAAGAGGCTCTCTCGCTAAGGGAGTGGGTAAAGAAGAAAATATACATACGGACATGGGAAATATGAAAGCTGACCCAGTCGAGATGAAAAGGGGGCCAAAACAAACTGGGGAGGTTGTGAATCTCGAATTGGATCATAACCAAAGAGGCAGCCGGGAGCAGGCCAGGAACAATACTTACTCACATTAACTAGGTACACAAAGCTTGTCTAACCTAACCAAAGGGAGGGCTCCACAGGAAACCACCCCGATGTGATGTAAGTTGACCTAAAAGAGAAAATCAAGGCTAGCCCCGTTCAAACGAACAAAGCTCGCCTCAGTCACCCACCTTTCGCTAAAGACTGTCGAATGCAAGCGTTTTCTATCAGTTCTAATATTCATCTTGAGCTGATGCTCAAAGAATCGGATCAGATCCTGATGAGAAAGACAGTTGCCTCGCAAGACTTCCTCCTGTCGCGTCGTTCAAATCACTATTCGGGCCGTGGCCAGCAGCGTAAGAAACACCATTCGTTTCACCCCAGAATACGGGGGCGACATACTGTCACACGCGTATGCCCGATCAATGAGCACAAGCTTTTCGGGAGGGAGACGAGCCGTCAACTCGCCGACATGGTCTCATAAGGGGCGGACCCGAGGACAATGGTAGAAGGCGTGCAAAGCCGTTTCTTCTAGACCAAGGTCACATCGTTCACAATCTGGTAAATCTGCCAAGCCCCACATGAAGGCCTTGTCATTGAGAGACAGCCGACTCCGAGCCAGTCACCAGGTAAGCGAAAACTCAGGGTTACTGAGGTAATCCGCCGCTGGCGCCCAAAACCAGAAAGAGCGAAACTCCTCCTCCAACAAGTCGAGCCGCTCACGTAGAGGATCCTTCGCGACCCTCTCCACTAAATAACGATGGAAGACCTTCCTAGGCTGTGAAAGGTCACTGGACCAAGGCATACCGACAATCGCGAAGAAAATCCGATTGATCCAGGGGTTTACGACGGCACTCAACCCGCGAGATGGGAGGATCGAAAGTAAGGAAAAGGAATGCGCCACTTACAATACCCGTCATAATCGAATCTCCTGCCAATGCGCAGCATAGGAACGCCAACCTCGAGGCGAGTTTGTGGTTCGCCAAGTGTGCCATTCCCAGTCCCCCATGACACGGACGTTGTGCACAGACTTCTCTGTCGACCTGATGCTTGCATTCCCTCCATAAAATGAAGGATAGCGAGCGCTCGAGCGGCTTTTTATGATCCTTACAGAGAGGAAGTACAGACAATCGATAAAGGACAATCGGGAAAACGTAAGTGGCACACGCCCCCGCCACGCCCTTCACGAACAATCTCCGTCGACGCCAAGTCAGACTGGTCGCGTCGACCTTTGCTCGTACTTCAGACCAATTTTTCTCCAGCTGGAGGTCGGGTCCAAACCACACTCCAAGAATGCGGACAGAACGGTCCGTCCAACCGAAGGGCCCAGGAAGATCGATTCCCTTCCAGGCACCTAACCGCAAGCCGGACGACTTGCTGCGGTTAATGTTGGCCTCTGTCACCTTTTCGTACCGAATAAGCGCCTTCAGTACCACCTGAATGTCGCTGCGGGACGACACAAAAGTAGATACGTCATCGACGTACGCAGAAACCCTGGCTCGAGCCCCTCCAGGAACGACGATTCCACGTAGGACCGGATTGCACGCCCTGTCTCTCAGCCGGCGAAGGAGAGGCTCTAACGTCAAAGCATAAAGTAGAGGTGACAGTGGAAACCCTGACCAACCGACTTAAACAGAGTAAAGGCGCCCGACAGCTTTCCGTTCACCTGTACCACAGCACTGGGGGAGCAATACAGCAGGCTAATCCATCAGCAGAAGTCGGGTGCGAATCCGGCGGCCTGCAGACTTGGCGACTTGCCTCTGCCAACCTTCTTCAATGCCGCGTAGACTTCGCCCTCCGTGATCTCCCCCTCGAAGCTAGCCGCATCAGTAGGCGAAAGCTGAGGATAGTCAGCCAAATAACTGCGAAACTCCTCCTCACGGAGACCAGGCTCCTTGGTAAACTGGTTCTCGAAATGCCGCCAAAACGCCTCACACATGCCGTCAGTGGCCCGAAGAGTGTGCCCCTCCGGGTTTTTTACTTCACGAATGTACCGATCGATTTTTGAAACCTCTGCCGTTTCTTGTTTCTGCCACCATACGCTTAACAGACCGTTACGCCCTTCGCCATTCCTCAGGATGTTGCCGTAAAAGACTAGTAAAACTATATCTGGGAATTCCGAACTGAGCACTATTTAATCTACGGGGGTGGACTGTTCTCGTCCCACTGCTCATGTCTCTAATTTAGTTCTTATTTTATTCAGTTCAGTTATTAGTCGCGCGTTTCCAATGAAGAACTAACAACTACTATGTCACCAAATTCACAAACCAACGCTTATTACCCACTAGGCCATTGTCTCAATTTGCTGGAGTAAACTTAGAGCAAAAGTATAACCTTGTCTTCTGATTAGGCTGCCGCTGTTGCTGGCTGTCATTGTAGTGACTACTACTATGTTGCCACGCCTACATTTCTTCAACTGTGATTGGTCAATTAATATATACTAAAAATAATAGGAAAATTTACCGATCGATTTCACCACACTGAAATTTTTCCTACAGTTTGCTCACAAACAAGTTTTGTTATAAAATCACCGATTGGTTCATTTTTCATCCAATCAAATATTTTTCGTATTCCTTCAAAACTTTATCTCGCGTTCGTGCTGGGAGCCACCGATAGTAATATAAATTCGGATACATTCCCAAATCAACCAGTAGTACGCGTGTGAGTTGCTGAGTTCTACTGTCTATTTTTGGAACGAGACTAGCTTTTATTATTACCGGTAGGCTCCGTGAACAAAGGCGGGAGAAATTTTGAAAGAACACAAAAAATATCTGATTGGATGAAAAATTAACCAATCGGTGATTTTATAACAAAAGCATGTTTGTGAATTAACTGTAGGAAAAATTCAGTGTGGTGAATGCCATCAGTAAATTGTCCTGTGATAATTAGTATTTATTATTTAACCAATCACAGTTGAGAAAAATGTGGGCGTGGCAAACATAGTAGTAGTCACTACATCATATTCATTTTTTTTTTTTTAAGTTGTTAAAATCGCAATTGGATTAATATTTAGATTAGCATATCTTATTCAAAGTATTAGTTTTCACAATTTGTTTAATTTCGAAATAAACTCTACTGGTTGTTTATACAGTGACAAGAGGTTGCAGCAAAAATCCGTACTACACATTTGATTTCCATAATGAAACTTGAAACATAAAAGAAGACTGCGATAGGAACCTCCAAAGATTTGCTAAAAAGTGAGCTTACATAATGAAAAAATACCATAAACTTAATAAAACAAAGTTTTATTGTCAAAATCTGTTATTATTAAGAGGAAAGATCAAAGGATTTTTTATGTAAAAAAGATCATACTGCTCTCTGATCTTTTGAACAGGAGTAGAGATTTATCTCTTGTTTCTGGTTTAGGATTGGATTTCCGGTTCCTTCGAAAGTCTACTTCCACACTATATTTCTAACATCTCTGACTGAACGCTGTTATTCTTTAATTAAATCTTGACATGTTCAAGTTTAGAGTTAGCTGTTATCTTCACTCCTTGCCCTTTCTTACATCTATACAATATCCCACACTAACCCTCTACCTTGTCTGACTCTTAGGACTTTTATTGGGTAAACATTAGTAAAAAAAATATCCTTTTTAGAACCTTCAAAATTTTGATGTTATTGGAGTATTTAAATAATATAAGCATCAATTTCTTTTTATGTCAAATTTTACACCATTTGGATAGATGTCTGAGTAATTAAAGCCAAATTTTATTGAAGCCCTTTTTTTGGTAGCAGTTTGTACTGTGAATATACTTTGTTTAAATGTAGGGATATAAAGAGTATCCTTTAAAAATAATGCAATCTTGAGTATTGCCTTTTGTGTCATTCAAAGTAAATTGAGCACTGCCATTTTTTAAAGTAATACTACTTTTTCTACTTCCAGTTCAATATGATGATTTTCTGGATTAAAATCTAAACTAATAAATTGAGATTTGTCGGTAATAACATGAGTTTTGGCTCCACAATTAACAAGTAAACTGTTTTTGTTGGAGACAGTATCTAGTCTAATTGAAAACAGAAATGAATGTTCATTCTCTGAAACATGTTCCACATTTTTACAAAATGAGCTTTCTTTTCGCTTTTGTACTCACTACTTTTATGACACGGTTTGCGACAAGCATGACAGATGATATTTTTGTTTGGTAGATTGGAATTATATCATTTTGAAGAGGAATAATTCTGAAATTCGGTAGTCACGGTTTTTATGTCCTGGTTTATGACACCATTGAAACAGAGTCTATTCCTGGGCTCATAACCTGTAGAGTGAGTGGCCATGGTTAAATTTAAATAAATGGCAGAACTTCCCAACAAACAAAAGAATTGACAAAGTTTGCAATAAACAATAACAAGAAAAGAACCAGGCAAAAATAATATAAAGCAAGCCAACAATATATGCAAGACAAATTAACAGTAATAAGGCAAAATAATAGTAATATAGTAAAAATTTCATAAACTAAGAATTAGGGTTCACATACAAGAGCAAGTTCAGTTGAATGAATGCAGTGTTCTGACTTCAAGGCAAGGCAGACCGGGATTGAGTCAAATGAAACTGAGAACCAGCCTATTTTATTGGTTAGGAAGAAATTCCAGCATGTATTTGTGTGCTTCTGCCTGAAGAGGAGAAAGTATTTTGCTATCATTCCCACATGGATTGAAACTAACAAAAATTAATCTTTACCACACCACAGGCGACAATAGTTGCCGTAGAATTCTCTCCCTTTGCTACGCTAGGTGCATTCTGTCATCTCAATAGGGTTGCTATAAATAAACACTTGTCAACTGTTATTTTTGGTATTTTAAGCTGGAAATCGCCTACTACTGCTTTGGAACAAGGTTAAATTTCCATTTTCCAACACCATTTTGAATTCTTCTAGACTCTACATGAGGCATAACATTGATTAAACCCATGTTAATTTTTTCACAATTTTTTGTAAACAAAAATGGCCATGTCAATATCCAACAAGGCCTTTATTCAGGAGTTTTTCTTTGATTAGGATTACAATGATGATTTTGAAGGCTGAGTAATTTTATGGAAGCTACTGGCAACCACGGATACATGATATCCTTTCTGAAGGCAAATTATTTTGTCTATTTATAAATGATGAAATAATAACTTTATTTGTCAACGAGAGAGACAAATAAATATGGCAGGTGAAAGAAAGAGCAAACAAATGCTAGTGTCTTCTCGTATGTAAACACACAGAGACACATCACTCTTTTGACAAAATAAAAGTCTTTTTAGCAATTTTGCTTCTTATTGCACCCCCAGATCTTTGCAAGGAGTAATAAAAGTTAAAGTATGTTGAATTATGCATTTTTAATCTATCTGTTTTTAATTTTACATTTTTTATTTTGGGTATCAATTTTTTGTTTTTAACATCAAAACATACATGCAAAACATAATGCATTACATCAAAATATTACTCATTCATTTTTTTTTTAGTCTACCAAAATTAAAATCTATACGCACAATACAAAGTTATAACAATTTTAAAACGGTAGGTGTTCATGTTTTTGCACCCTCAAAAAAAATGCAGTGGCAGGGGGAACAACTCTAAAAAGAAATTAGTGTGGTAAAGGTTAACAAGCTACACCATGGCCCATTTAACAACAGATTGTAATCATTTTTGAGATCAGCTGCTAGTTTGACTGATCAGACTTACTATTAAGATAGAGATAAATAGTTGTGTCTTCAGCATAGATACCGATTTGAGAACAGGTGACATTGGGAAGGTCATTGATGAAAATTAGAAACAACATCGGCTAGAACCCTGGGGGACACCTTTTGAATTCAAAATTACTATGTTCCCAAATCCACATATCAATGCTTTAACTCACTAGGATATTAAAGATATTATGCCTTGAAAGTTACATATTGTTTAAGTCCGCACTAGTTTGACGTGCATCGAGCCAAGAAAGGTGATAGTGGGAAAAATATTTCTGCTGCAATATTTTGTGAAGAGGGATCTTAGGTGACAAAATTAGTAGATTGGTACAATTTTGCTGGGGTGGTTGGAGCAAGACGACGAAGTAATTGGGTTGGAAGTGAAGCTAAAATACAACAGAGGAAGAAGGTGATTGTTCGATTAGCGATGGAAGAGAAGAAATGTTTTTTTTTGTAGTCCTAAAAAAAGAAAAAACTAGCCAGCTCTTACTTTGTTAGAACTTTGTTAGTATTTAAGTGGCAACAAGAATAGTAAATTCTTCAAGTTTTTTTTTCTTTCAAATAAGTATCAGCAATATTATTGGTCCTAATCTGCCATCTTGGCTTTAATTACTTTCCTACAATTGTAAATTTGTCTTCCTTTGCCTTTTCATTCATGGTAATTGTCCAGATGAGTTCTTTGCTATGGTACCTAGATTTCATGAATTTAAGCACAGTACTAGACTGGTGACAAGGTCTCATCAATGAAATGGATAGATGTAACCATAAGTCCTCTGCTAACAGTTTCTTTTCTAGCACTTCTTGCTTGTGGAACTCTCTTCTAGCTCCATGCTTTCCAGTCAACTTTAATCTTCAAAAATTTAAATGCAATGTCAATCATTATCTACTGTCTTCCTGATAACATTTCTTTTAGTCTTGGTACTTATTAATGTTTCTGTTTTCTAATTCTTCCACACCTAGTAACCTATTGGGTTTTAGTGGTTTGACTACCTTGCTTGGGATGAACGTTTTGCAGCACTGTGGTCACTCCTCCATCTCACAATTGTGGTTCATGATGACATTCAAGGCACAATAGTGCAATGTCTTGTTCTTTTTGCATCAGTGATGTGGTTACTCCATTCCTCCTTTCAGAGGTGGATTTGTTTTTGAAGTGACCTTCTAGCCTTTTGCTTAAAGAGGACCTACAAGATAGCAGGTGGTTTGAATTCAGAGTTTTCCTTCTCCTAGACTGGTTGGCACCCAAGGCTATAGGACCCAGCTTGCCCTGCTATTTACCCATAGCTGCAGGGAGAAGAGTTGGATTCATACATTTCCTAAGAGTATTAGCATGTAAATGAATATAATGAACTCAACCAGAATTCAAACTCAGCTTTTTGACTCCTCAATCCGAGCCACTTACCATTACGCCACCGTGCCTCAAATAAAGAAAATGATGAGAAGAAAAAAGTTTGAATCTTACTGCTTTCCTACTGGCATCGTGCAGTGTTTCCAGTAAACAGAACTCCAACTTGATGATTCAGAAATATGAGGCTCACCCTGGCAAGGAGGTTCCCAACTAGCATCCAGTTGGCAGACAAAAATAAATATCAATTTTTATTGTATAAAATACAATTATGGCACAAGGCTGAAAAGGGGGAATGGGTTGAAGCTGGTCTTCACTGACTATCTTATACCTAGTTAATCTGATTCACAATCCATTCACTCATTATAATTTGCACATTCACCACAAGAAGTCATCCATCAACAATCAATCCTACATATACCATAATATTGCATCCTCTCAGGGAACCTAAAAGCACACTATCTATAAATATTTGATGATAATGAAAATTTATACATAAAAATCTATGGATGATTTACAATGAGAGGGGAGGGGATGATGAACCCAAAAGCAAACTAAATAAAGATTATTAATGTTAGTAGGACCCATCCAACCCTAAAAAAAGAGAGGCAAATCAATACATATTGAGATTTATTGTATACAAAATATACAATTATGGCACAAGGCCGAAAAGGGGGAGCGGGTTGAGTCTGGTCTTCAACTATATTATACCTAGTTAATCCAATTCACGACCCATTCACTTCTTTATAATTTGCACATTCACCATAAGAACTCATCCATCAACAATCAATCCTCCATACACCATAATGCTGCATCCTCTCAGGGGGGACCTACAAAACGCACCCCGTGATATAAAAATTTGGCGATAATAAAAATTTGTACATAAAAATTTATCTGTCTATATTTCTGAGATGAGATATTATGTACAGTATTTACATTATTCGGACTATCATCCTGTTATAAAATAAAATAAGACATATCTCGGCTGATTTACAGGCAAATACTCAAGAGCGAGAACCGGATGTAAACGGGACAAAGCCCCGTCACAAAATGACCATTATCTTTCTTTACAAATGTTCCCGACACACGTGTTCCGGCCGAAAAAATAAAATAATATTTAAAGTGCTCTATTTTTCGTCCAATAAAAATGCTTCCCTCCTAATTATACTCGCTTTAACCCCTTTAGGCAGTTTCATCTTGGATATTGTTTGTGTTTCTTATTGTCTTGCACACTTTTTTTCTTTATTTTTACATTATTTGCTTTAAAAATTCCATTTACAAGACAATTGTTTATAATAAAATTCTATTCAATCGATAGACTCATAACGATGTCCATATAAACATATGCTGCAATATCTGTCTTTATTTCTGAGATGAGGTATTATGTACACTATTTACATTGTTTCGACTATTGTCCTTATCTTTGTTGCCATAAACAAGGACAAATGTCCATATAAACATATGTCTGCAATATCTGTCTATATTTCTGAGATGAGGTATTATGTACACTATTTACATTGTTTCGACTATTGTCCTCATCTTTGTTGCCATAAACAAGGACAAATGTCCATATAAACATATGTCTGCAATATCTGTCTATATTTCTGAGATGAGGTATTATGTACACTATTTACATTGTTTTGACTATTGTCCTCATCTTTGTTCCCATATTTATCACAATGTTGTATGCTCCAGCCTTCTTCCAACCTAAGGCCAGAGTGTACAACAACTGAAACGTTGTGATAAATATGGCAACAAAGATGAGGACAATAGCAAACTTTTTGAGTTATTAAGCTAATAAAATGACACCCCAACAATCCCTCTCTGAATCACAATCATTTTTTCTCCATCTTCATCTCTATCTGCTTTACTTTCTATTTTCCCCTCTCTCTTTCAGTTTCCTTCTTCAGCTTGCCCAGGATGCCAACAACCCTAGGCCTGTCACCGTTGACACCAGTATTATTTTAACTACACTTCTCAGCAATGATAATTAGAATTGTAATAAAACTGAAACATATGATGAAATTAGAAATTGTAATAAAACTGAAACATATGATGAAAGTGTATTTATACATTTTTGTTTTTGTTCTTGAGAATTTATGACAAAAATTAAATACTATTTATTAGATTGTTCATTTACAAGAATTATTTTATATTTGCAACTTTCTAAAAACTAATACAATTTTATTAAAACTAATACAATGAAATATTTATCATTTAGCAGATTTTTTTTTAATCGAGACGCAATCGCGCAAATTCTCCGAATGAATGTCATCGAATGAGGGCCAATAACCCCAGAAGTCTCCACTGCCACAAGAGTAAAAAAAAATCTGTCAGCAAGAGAAGAATATTTAACTATTTTTTTTTATCTCTGCGTCCCAGGTGACTGACCCCGGCTCAACCGCGGACAGCTTCTCAAAACTACAGTGTAACCCAGATATAAGAGACCCGGATATAAGAGAAACCCGGATATAAGAGAGATTTTCTCTGGTCCCAAATTAGAGCCTGTGTTAATGTATATAGAATAGACCAAACCCGGATATAAGAGAAACCCGGATATAAGAGACTTCTTCTCCGGTCCCGACAACTCTCTTATATCCGGGTTACACTGTAATATGAGGTACGTATGGATTGTAACTTTAGTTGAGGAATTGGAGAGCCAAGTTGGGATTCCACTCGAGTTCATTACATTCACATATGTGCTAATATCCTTGGGAAAAGTACGAATCCAACTTTTCTCCCCACACCTATGGGTAAATAGTAGAACAGGCTGTGTTGCTTTGGGTGGCAGCCAGTCTAGGAAAAGGAAGACTTTGAATTCAGAACTGTACATAGCACTAGTGGAGCACATACTATGCAGCTAAGGAAAGAATCATTTTCATTAACTCGATGATCCTGACTATGATCGACTTCTTTATTCTTTTTTTGTTTAAACTAATACAATTAAAACTAATGCAGTATTTATCATTTACCAATTTATAAAGAAATAAATATGAAAATGAATTTTTATTCATAAATTTATAAACATTTACTAAATTATTAAAATATGTGAAACAACTATAAGGAAATCCTTATTATTTACAATTTTATAAAATTTAAATCGATTGGCAATTAGATGACATTTTGTCAACTATTCCAATAAAGAATCTAATAAAAAAATAGTGTTTATTATTTTTGTTGTCAATTCTCAAGACCATAAGCATAAGGCATTGCTGCCATACCTGGCTTGGAGCTATACGATCCTAACTTTCTAACATTGATAAAATTCTTAATTGTTTATGTCACCTTGTGGGTGATGACTTTTGTTTTCCACTCTGTAACTTCTTTACTATAGATTTATCCTTTAGTTCCATCAATTTAGAGCTAAAATTCACCATGCCACATTCATTGAGTCAAATCACCTTCATTTCCCCCATGTTCCATATATAAGAAAAATGTTCCACTCAGATAGATTTTTTTTTTGGTTGGTGGGGAATGCATTCATGTCAAGGGTATCTGTGTGGAAGTAAACACCAAAGGTCACATTTTTTTATCCAGCATTCCAGTCCTACTTTTCATGTTAGTAACCACAATACTATGTCTCCATGCAATCTGTGGCTATACTTTTGACGATAAGGTGTCCAATACTGATCTTCTCACAAAATGTGACATTGGTGGAATTGAGACTTTCTTGATGCAGTCATAACTTTGTCAAGTTGCAAAGATGAGTGATGACAGAATACTTAATGTCATCATCATGTATAGCCAGCTTGACGGTGGACAAAGGACAATTAGATGGATGTGGCTCAGGTATAAAGACAAGATAAATAGTAACTTCTCAGCTGTCAATGTGTGTCATGCTAATTTTGAGTGAGTTTGCCTGGATAGAAATAACTGGAGATATTTGTGCCAGAGTGATATCAGAAAATTTGAAATCAGTTGTATTGACTGGCTCAGAGACGAAAGATAATGGCAAAAAATGTCAGCAAATATATCCCAAGATTCTCACTGTGGCACTATGTGAGGACTTGTATGTGGGTCACTAGCAGGACTGAAGTATTACATATGACACAAACATAAAAACTGAATAAGGTTGATCATCATATATCAAAATCAACAGGAGAGTTTTGGTTGGTTTTTGTTTTGCGGCATATCAACCTCAATCGGTTATTTAATACTGGCAACTTTTTTTTCCTGTTAATATTTTGTTTTGTCAAAAATCTATTTCTGGTAATATTTTTTTCATAAAAAATGTATAGCTGGTATTTTTTTTTTTTTTTTTTTTTTAGAAACACAATATTTTTTTTTCAAAAATAAATTGCTGGTAATAGTTTTTTTTCCTTCAAAAATTTATTTCTGGTAATAATTTCTTACAAAGTATTTCTGGTATTAAAACCTACTTTTACACCTTCATAATGCTTTTTACCTCAGTTTTGGGGTTAACTATTTGCCCATGGCTGGGACCCTAACAAGTGCTACCACCCTGTATCAGGGTGGACCTGGGAACACCAGCAATTAAGAGATGGTTCCACACTCCTCAAAAACTCCTGATAAGAGGCCTTGCTGCTGGACATAGTTTATCATCTTACCCTGTACACAGATGTAGTTTATCATCATACCCAGGATGGCAACAGGAGAGTCCATCATATATATATATATATATATATATATATATATATATATATTAAAATTGCTATATTTATAGGGAGGATGCTCAGTATCAAAGATATAGGTATGGACAGTGTGAATATAGGAATATTGACTGAATAGTTAGTTTCGGACTTGGTTGAACAGTGAAACTGATAGTGTTGATTACTATGTCCACTACTGTCTCGCTATAGGTAGTATATATATATATATATATATATATATATATATATATATATATAAAGGAATTCCACCACCATTATTCTTTCCATGGTGCCATAAGGTCTCGGGGAAACCTCACAGCTTCTTCACTTCAACCTGTCTTCAGTACCTTCGAAACTGGCTCCCAGGGCCCTGATTCTTATCAGAGATAAGAATGTGTTTTCTGACCAATAGAGGAGCCAGGAAATTTGTACAACAATTTTGGAGGAAAAGTATCCGATCCATTGGAGCCTACCAAAACGCCATAAATTTGAAGAATCTTGCTTATTTCGACAGTGAGATTTCTGCCCACCGTCTGTGAGGTCGAGATTAGGAAGCTTCAGCACCTCTTTAACCAAAGAAGAACTACTAAAAAGTGCTGTCAAAAATGAACGTCGGTCCACTATTCAAGACCAATCCAAAAAGCTGCATCCCTTCACCACTCCTTCTGACGAACCCAATGGACTTCTGTCGTCGACCAAAAAAACTCACTCAGCTGCAGGATTCCTTTATCTGCGAACAAATTTCCCACTCTACAAGAACTGTGACTGTATCTATCTGAACCATAACAATATTCTAATCGCTTAAAGAACTCTTTAGGCGCTCAGAAAAATATTTTGAGCAAGCCTTTTTTCTGTTAAGAACATTTTCTCTTTTCCCTTTCTTTCTTTCCTAATTGTCCTTTTATCAATTTAACCCTTTTTTTTTCTGTATATGTAAATAAACACTTTCTTCTTTTACTATCGTTACTCACTGAGCAGGAGTTTTTTCTTTATTCGTACACGCCTAAAAGAGAGAGTTTGTCCGCTCTAATCTTGCTTTGACGCAATTTTTTAAACCTCAACCCAATTTTTAACCTCAACCCTTTGATGCGGGAAAGCCGGGACAAATGTCCTAGCAGTATTATTGAAGTTATCACTGACATTTTTTGTCAAGATTTACTATTTCGTTTTAATTTTGCAAACCAATTGATAAAATTTGAACAGGCTGATTTGTCTGGAAAAATACTTTAACAAAAACCCTACTTCGCGGTTAAAGAATTTCTTTAATCCTATTGGACTTCATGGTAAACAATATTTTTTAAGAAAATTTCTTTTTTTTATTTCCTTTTTAACAGCAAAGAATAAATTTTTAGAATTTCTCACTCTTGAGCAGGCAACATACAACTGGCCATGTGTAAATATTTCTTCCTGAAGCCAAATTCCAACTTTTTGAAGCATTTGGCCTTGTGATTTGTTTATAGTCCTCACAAACACAGGGCAAACTGGAAACTGGATTCTTGTATATATAAAACCTTAAAGAATAGATATACAAAAACAATATTGCATTTTTATTAAAAGTATTTTTGTTATTTTAATCATTATTGTTTTTAAAATAGCGGGGTATTTTGTATGTTAAATAATGAAACATAGTTTTTCCCCCAAAATGAATAAAATTTTATTGTATTCAGTTACACAACCTAGTAAAACCAACTGTACCTGTTTGCTCTTCTTCCCAAAATTTGGTTTTGATTGATCAATGTATGGCTGTTTTAGAGGGGGTGGTGGACAGACTAACGAAAGTTGCAAAATTGTAGATAGATAGATAGATAGACAGAATAACGTGGAGGTTTTTTTTTTACCAATTTTTAAATTCTGTATTGAACACAGATTTTATGAAAAGAGAAAATTAAAAAAATATGTAAAAATATTAATTTCTTTTTCGTTTAAACTTTTTCCTATCCAATAAATGTGTTGAATGTGTTCCTGTCTCTTAGCGTTTGTTTTTATTAAATTTTCAAAATCTGCTCTTTCTTTTTGAATAACTCTGTCATATTCTTTCTATTTTCTATCTTTATCTCTTATTTATTTTCTCTTTCACATCTCTTCCTTTTCGTTTCCTTCTCTTCACACCTCCCTTGGACTTTCTCTCAAAATCAAATCAGTATCGATTATCTCCCTTGACCTTTCTTTTTCGACAGACATTTTTTACTTTCACATGGAACGACATTCTGCGCGATCGTTTTGGCATTCACAAATTTTTTTTACTGAAATTTCTGATTAATTTTTCTCTTTTGATATGAAATTATCTTCGTAAAAAAAAAATAAAATAAAATCTATGGTGAGTAAAACTATTTTTTTTTTTTTGGCATCATTCAATTTTGTTTTGACCACTTTTTTTCAGGTAATTAAATTAATTCTTAAAAAAAAAGTCAGAAAAAATTTACAATTATATTTTTATTAAGTATTTAATTTTAGTTTGTTAAAAGAATTTCAGATTTTTTATTATTTCAAACGTTTATGTTTCTCCAATTTTTAAAAATATTTTATTTTTCACGTTTTTGTTGTGGATATTCGCAACAAAAGTGAAAAAAAAAATGTACAAAAACTTTGAAATACGTTTTAAGATTTTTTCTTCAACTTTTAAAACACAAACAAAATTGTTTTTGTTTTCACTTCTAATAAAAAAATAAAATCTTTCATCTCTTTAACTGATTTGTTTTTTTTTTTAAATGCGATTAATTTGATAAAGAACGACCAATTTATTTGTATTCCGAAAATATTGAAAGTTTTCTCATCAGAAATTTATTCACTGCTGAACTATAGCCGGTGATTTTTCAAATTTAGTTCCTTCGGATTAGTACATACGGATATTGTTGGATTTTACATTTTTTTTTTTTTTTAATTCAAGTTTCGGGTTTCAAATATAATAATGTCTACACAGCAAACTTTGATTTATCTTTTTAATTTTTTGGATCTAGCCTTATATTCTGAGCCAATTTCAACGAATAGGCGTTATTAAACAACAAAGATGTAGACAGTGAGTAGTAAGTCAGTCAGTTATGTGTCATACGTGATACACGCGTAGGCAATCATGTATCTTTCGATACATGACTGACGAGACAGACTTTTTCCCGCAGTAGGTTGCCATTTCATTCTGTGGTAGACCAGTTGCCATCCAGTCTGTCTTGCTATATACCCATAGCTGGGGGGAGAAGAGGAAGATTCATACCTTTCCCAAGGGTAATTAGTATGTAAGTGAATATAATGGATTTGACTGGAATTCAAACTCGGCTCTCCAATTCCTCAATCCGAGCCACTATCCATTACTGTTAGTTACTCTATCCATATAGTAAGTAGTTTAAATTAGGTATCTCCATTAATTTGGTAAAAAAGAGCATATAGTGATGAAAAAAGGCCCCAAACTTGATAAAATCATTTTTTTATCATCTAAACGTTTATTAAGAGTAAAACCAAAGTATTTTTTGATTATTTTTTTGCAATCCTTCCTAGGACATCCAAAATTTCAGGTAAAAATCTTTTTTTTTAAGTCAGCAAAATTACCAAAAAATTTATGATTTCCGCTGTTTCTTATAACTTTGTAAACAAAAGTTAAATTCTCTGTTTAAAAATCTTGTAAAATTATACCTTTTTCAAAAGTTATTTTAGGAAAATTAGAAAATTTAAAGTTGACTTAATGTAATTGGAAACAAACATTACTTACTTTTCTAGCAGAAAAAATTTAGTTAAAAATAAGAGAAGCATGTAACCATCGTGACTTGTTTTGGAGGTGTCGATTAATGCATCAATTATTGAGAACTAATGTCAGGGGAATTTAACAGATGGAAGGACAGAAGTGACAATTTTTTTAAATGAACCAACTTACATAATTATGCAGTAATTGTTTAAAAAAATGAAATATTTTCAACAATCTAATATTTTATTGATTTCTTTAGGTACTTTATCTTTATGTTTGAAGATGATTTCTGAAAAAATAATATTTAAAATACTAACAATAAAATAAATTTAAAACTTCATAACTGAGAGTGAGATAATATTTGAGAGAGGTAACTAATTTTTACATACATCTTTTATGAAAAAATTTCACAACCAAAATAATATAAAAATTAATAATAAAAAATCAAAATTTAATAAATAAGATAGATATCTCTCTCATTTCTATAAATGTTATTTTTTTTTAATATGTTAATTTTTAATTTTCTTTACTTTTGATACTGTTTTTGTTTAAAACTAACTAAAAAAGAAAATAATCAAAATTGAAATTAAAAAAGAAAAATAATTGCAGTATGTCCCTTACTGAAAAACAATGAATTAATTATATTTAAAAATTTAAATTATTATATTTAGTGAAATAGGATGTAAAAAAAGAAAATTTAAAATTTTGAAAATGCAACAAAATATTTTCTAATTCCTGAGGCCTGGTTTGGTCCTCACTGCCAGGGAAAGGAATCTTAAAACACATGACTATTATGGTTAAAATGTCCATCCATACATTTGAAGAAAACGTTTTTAATACATTTTTTGCATATTCAAAAAATATTTTAAAACTTCTTTATGTTTCCATAAGCTTTCAAATTTATGATCTGTAAAAATAGATCTACTTAATAAAAGCATTTTTTAAAGTACACAAATTGAGACTTAATTTTAAAATATTTAACAGCTTTATCACATTTTTTATTTAAAATTGAAAAAAAAAATGAAATTCTTGTAAAAGTTTGTTTTTCATCAGAAAAATATTTTGGCTTCAGACAATAATGTCCTTAACATATATTATTAATAAAAACCATTAAAAACTTTTTTAATTAAATAAATGTCTTTTTTAATAATAAATAATGTTTTATTGGGTTTTGTATTTTACAATTCAAAACTGAATTTTGAGTAGTGTGCACACATTCAATTTTATACAAAAAAAATCAGTGATTTATATTCTTCAAAGTTTTCTGCTTTTAACATATGATCACTAAATTACATAAAGTTGGACTTTTGAGTTTTCATAAAATTAAGGTGGGAAGTAAGATAAAAAAAAAATATTTGCCATGACTTTCTTAAAATAAAATATCTCTAAAATAATTTAATTCATTTGTGAATAAGTTCTGAAAGTTTCATTAAAATCCGACAATTATTTGATTTTTGCAAGAATTTACAAATGAATGTTTTTCACCTGCAAACTTATGGTAAATATTATGTGACTGCTGACACACACAAAAAAAGATGATTTTTAACCAAAATTTCGAATATGCTAGAAAGGATGAAAAAATTTAAAAAAATAACTAAAAAATACTTTGGTGTTTCCTCTTAATAATATAAACATTTTGACGATAAAACTTTCTTTTTATTAAGTTTGGGGCCTTTTTTTCATCATGCTATGCTGTTTATTCAGCGAATTATTGGAAATACCTAATTTAAATAGGTACCACCAATAAAAAAGTGGTACCTAAGGAGGTTAAAAATGAATTTTAAAAAATGAAAAATCTTTTTTGATGCTTTTATTTTAGTTTTAATTTCAAGCTATTAGATTAAATTTATTATTTCCAATACTTTGCTGAATTTAAATTGATTCAAATGTGTTTTTTTATTAGCAATAAAAATGCTAAAATCATCCATATTGACAAATCTGTCAACAAACCATATTTCTCTTTCATATAAAAAATCTTTCAAAAATAACATATACTTTTAAGAAACTTTATTTAAGAAACATTAATTGATTTAAAGTTTAATCTAATTTGAAATAAATATTACTTTTAGTTTAAAATATCACAAAGGATTTTTTAACATGGAAGTAAATGTTTTGATAAGGTGTTGACAAATTTCTTGCTAGACTCATGTTTGGGAATTTTTTTCTGGGAGGGATATAACTGTAACAATTATTTGACAAATATAACATGAATACCTTTTTTATATCATTCTTTTAATTAGCCAGTAATCTTAAAAATTTAAGAAAATATTCTAAGCAATCTGATATTTTATTGAATTTTAGGTACCTTAGCTTTATAGTTTTACTTACAAAGATGATTGTTGAAAAAAATGTTTGAAAATTACCAATAAGTTATGATTTACCACTCTTATTTTCTGTTAATGTTGTGTTTGGACATCCATATTTACAAAAATTGACAAGTTTATACACATATAATATAAATTCAAAACTCTTTTTAAAATATTGCAGGTTGTTGAATTGTAATGAGCTTGCCCATTTATGATTAGTAAATATAGTTTTTACTTAATAACAATATCACCTAAACACTAGAAATTAATAAAGAATTTTAAAAGATTTAAAAGTTTATAAATAATTCTAATTAAAATTTTAAAAAATGGAAACAATTCTTGTAAAATTCAGTATTCATCGAAAAAAAATTTTTCCTTAGACAATAGTGTTCACAATATATTTTAGACATAAAAGTAATTAAAAGCTTTTCTAATTAAATAATGTCTCAGTTCTCTTTCTGTAACTGGAGGTCCTATTTGACCCTAAATATTTCATGACTTAAATTCTCCAAGGACTTATAACTAATATAAACATTAAACACTACAAAAAAGAATTTCTCACAATTTCCTAAAATTAAATAAGTGGGGGTTCTCAGATGTAAAAAAAAAAAAAAAAAATTACAAAGATTTTTTAAAAAAGAAACATTTAAAAAATAATTTAATTCATCTATGGATAAGTGCTGAAAGTTTAATTAAAATCTGACATCAGATTTTTGCAAGATTTTTCAAATCGGTGTGTTTTTCACCTCAAAAAGATGCTAAAATTTCTCATGCTAATTTATGGACATTCACTGACACAAGAGCACCAAACCAGATATTGCAACAATATTCAATGCATGGGTGGTAGATTTATAAATGTGCCAGATGGATTCTGACAAGAAAAATGCATATGTTTGTGTTGTATGTGAAGGACTTACATGTGTGCATATGATTTAATGGAGATACCTAATTTAAATAAGTACTGCCAAAGAAAAGTGGTGCCTAAGGAGATTTAAAACAAATTTAAAAAAATAAAAAATCTTCTGCACACAATTTGACTTTGAAATAAGACATTGGAATAATATATTCTCTTCTCACTCAGTCGGGACAACTTGACTTAGGCTAAGCAATAAAATCATAAGTTTAGAGACAAGAAAGAAAAAAAATTATCAACAGCATAATATCCATCAAATTATCTGTGAAATAAAAAAATAAAAAAAATAGCAATCTTTATAACCACAGCAAGAGACCTTTAGTATCTTATCAATAATTATTTTACACTGTTCCTATCTATTAATATCAGTTTCACTACTCTCCGGTCTTTTGAACAGGAGTAGAGCTGTATCCCTTGATTTCTGCTTAGGATTGGGTTTCCTGTTCCTTCTAAATTATTTTCATTCTCTTTCACTTCCTTGCATCTTAGAGATATTATCACCTTACTGGGGATGAATTGAATAAAAAAAAAAAATTGTCTGTATTTCTGAGATGAGGTATTGTAACTATTTACACTACATCATTTGGACTGTTAACATCTTACTTATTATAAAACGCAGATTGTGTGTGTGTGTGTACGTTTATATATTGGATTGGATTTCCTACATTTTTCAGCCGATTTCAACAAAACTTCACAGGACTGCGTAAAATTACCTTGCGGTGGTTCTGACAGCACCAAAAATTGGAAAAACACAATTGTTTTTGCTTGAAATCAATTTGAAAACATGATAAAACACAATTCTGTCGCCAGAATGAAAGGGGGACAACTCATATCGAGTTATACTTATAAAACCCAGGTTGTTTGTGTGTGTGTGTTCATTTATATATGGGATTGAATTTCCTACATTTTTCAACCGATTTCAACAAAACTTTACTTTTTTTTGGCAGGTAGTGTTTCTTATTGTCTTGCACACTTTTTTCTTTATTTTTACATTCAGAATGCTTTAAAAATTCCATTTACAAGACAATTGTTTATAATAAAATTCTATTCAATCAATAGACTCATAACGATTGAAAACAATGTTTTTGTTTGAGTTTGACTAATTTGTAAAAAAACCCCCCCAAAATACTAATTAAGACATGTGTGTCTGTCAACCTTAAACAATGATCTTTGTCAATTTTATTTTTCAGTCTTTATGATGGTCGATACTTGATCTATCTCTTACTGTTGCAACGCCGGGCTCTACTGCTAGTCATCTTATAGATGAGGACAAAAGTCCAAATGATGTAAACTTTTTACTGTATTCACAATGTTTTGATTGCTGTATGTTCTGACCTCTTTCAGGTAATATACATTTGAATTTCTAACCAAACCATTTATTTAGTCCACTTAGATTGCTCTAATTCCACATGACATGTCTCTTTTGGATATCACAAAAGTACTGGACTCACAACTCTTTGTATCATGTCACTGTTTTGGATTACTCAACCAATACTTTTATCTTTGAGTGTCAAGTTTATTCATATCTGTTGGTGCCTAGAACATGACAGTATAAATATGGTCACAAAGTATACATCCTGTTTATTACTTACTAGTAGTAGAGCCCGGCGTTGCCCGGGGATATAACAGTAAGAGATAGATCAAGTATCGACCATCATAAAGACTGAAAAATAAAATTGACAAAGATCATTGTTTAAGGTTGACAGACACACATGTCTTAATTAGTATTTTGGGGGGGTTTTTTTACAAATTAGTCAAACTCAAACAAAAACATTGTTTTCAATCGTTATGAGTCTATTGATTGAATAGAATTTTATTATAAACAATTGTCTTGTAAATGGAATTTTTAAAGCATTCTGAATGTAAAAATAAAGAAAAAAGTGTGCAAGACAATAAGAAACACTACCTGCCAAAAAAAAAAGTGAAGTTTTGTTGAAATCGGTTGAAAAATGTAGAAAATCCGATCCCACATATAAATGAACACACACACACACACAAACAACCTGGGTTTTATAAGTATAACTCGACATGAGTTGTCCCCCTTTCATTCCGTGAAAGCGATGCCTCTTAATCGTGTTTTCAAATTGATTTCGTGCAAAGACAATTGTGTTTTTCCAATTTTTGGCACTGTTAGAATCACCACAAGGTAATTTTACATAGTCCTGGGAAGTTTTGTTGAAATCGGTTGAAAAATGTAGGAAATCCGATCCAATATATAAACGTACAGACACACACACACAACCTGGGTTTTATAATAAGTATGATGACAATAAGGCAAATTCAGGTTAAATTTTTAAAAAATTCACAACCACAAGAAATTGCACAAATGGAATGAGAGGGAAAAAACGATAATTTCTTTTGCAAAGAAAGTGTTAATTTCTTAAAACATATTGTGAGATTTTATTGAACTTTTTAGAAATTATTTGTTCATAATTTTGATTTTCATTTTGTAGAAATATTTTTTAAGTTGGTCATTAAATTAAAATGTACATGTGCGCACATAGAAATGTGTTGACCATAGTTGAATGCAAATGATCCTTTCCTTAGCTGTATAAGGGCTACAAACAGTTTTGAATTCAGAGTTTTCCGTCTCAACCAGTTGCCACCCAAGGCTATAGAACCAAGTCTGTCTTACTATTTACCTGCAGCTGGGGTGGGGGGTAGTTGGCTTCATAACTTTCTCAATGATATTAGCACATGAATGACTGTAATGAACTTAACTGGAATTTGAACTTGGTTCTCTGATTCCTCAATCCAAGCCACTATCCATTACTCTTATGCACACAATTTGAATGAAATTGAAATGGACATGTGTTAAGTGGGCTAATTTACTTTTCTGTCTGGCAGCAACCCCTGGTTAACTTGAAATATGAAAATGTGCAAGTAATGTAATACCTCGAACCTTGACTTGAAGTCATTTTTATGACTCCTGCTTTTAAACAGAATATATTTTCTCATAAATGTAGCATTCTAATTTGACAATTTACATTTTAAATTTGCTCATCTTGTCATCGGCAAAGCAACAGGTGCTGAACTCACTCATTCCTGAAACCCAGCACCTTGGATTGATACAGGATGCCTTTCATCATAATAGCTTCTTGTAGACTAATGTCAAGTTAAGTCAGTAGCAAATGTTGTGTTTCATAAAAAGTAAATTATTTAGAATATAAATAATGTTGACTTACTAGATTTTCCTTTTTTTATAATTTTCTGCTTAATCATAATTTGCAACTTAATGATTGAATACATTCATTGTGATTTCCATGACTATGATAGCCATAGAATTCCACTATTCCATCAATAAGTATTTAAGCTGAACAATTAGTGGCACACAGGCCAGGGTTTCAAGCTTGCCTAATGACAAAAAAATACAATAAAGAAATAATAGCAAACAACTGTTTTAATAGTAAAAAGGAATAAAAAACTTTATAAATTCATCTGCATACTATTAGTTACTAAAGTCCAATGTGAGAGGACATTTTCAAAGCTAAAGATCATAAAGACAAGGTTAAGAAATTCACTACCAGATGATAATTTGAAATCATACATGTTGTTATCCATTGAAAAGGAATTGTTAGATGAATTGTATGCAGAAGCAATTATTGGCAAATTCAAACACAAGCGATTGCTCTTAATATAGTGAACTGGATGCAATGCTCTGTTGTGCTTTTATACTATCTTTTAATGTGTAAATTGTGCAGTAAACTATTTAAAAATATCAACCAATTATTTTTAAAAATGAAATTATAACTTTCTCTATTTATATTTGGTATCTACTGAGCAGTAATATGTGCAGTGCCTGTACACTTTACTAAGAAATACACATTTTTTTTCCACAAAAATTTTATTTGTACCCTTTTTCCATATGTCATTTTTGAGAATTTTATTCATTCGTCATGAAAATTAAATGATTATTGTTAACTCAGCTTTTTTTACTTATTTTGTTGCTTTTCATCACGTTTTAGACTGAATATCCTGGTATCATTAACCATATTCCATTTGTAAAGAGGAGGTTCCATTCAGTTTTTCCAAAAAATGCTGCTTTCTGGAACACTCCTGAGATGATGTGCTACAACTATAACTTCTTCAAGTCAACAGTCAATCACTACCTGTTCTCCATATCACTTTCTCCTTCCTACTCTTGCATTCATATCATGTTATTCATTAGCCCTCTAATTTGGGTTACTCTTGAGCCTTGTATTGGGTGAACATCAGTATAACAAAAACAGAAAAAATTAGATTGATTTAAAAATTTAAGTACTTTAAGAATTTGCATTAATGTGAAGATCTGTTAGACTTTTATAACTGAATTTATGACAAATGATTTTCCAGGAATTTGGGGCAATTACCAGAAACTATTTTATTATTCTGCTTTAATGTTACAGTTTTAGAGAGTATTTGAACTGAAATGTTGTTATAAAAGTAACAATAAAAAACTTATAAAAAAAACAATTATTTTGTTAATAGGGTACTTAAAAAAGAGAGAAAATATGTTGGTGTTCTCTACTCTCCAAGGTCCACTATAGACATTAGTACATCTGTAATGTACTAACACATTAACATAACTGAAGGAAGAATGAGAATAACCAAAAGAAATTAATTACAAAAATGAGTTTTACTTGAAAACGTTTTATATACATCATTGAAGTACACAAATGTAAGTCATACTAAGATGCAATACATATATATCTTACAAATTCTCCGACAGAGATACCGAGCACTCTCTTCCCATATATATCTTAGTCCTAAGTATGACAATAAACTATATCAAGGCTTCTGGTCGGGAGACTGGGGGTGTTGAGAAGCATGGAACCACCTCTTAATTATTGTTGTTGTTCCCAGGTTCACCCTGATCTGGGTGGTAACACCAGCTAAGATTCTCATCTATGGGCAAGTAGTGACCCCCTCCCCTTCCCCAAATCAAAACACTAGGAAAGTATAAAAATACATTTTATGGTAAAAATAGCAGCAATATATTTTATAGAAAAATGATCAACAATACATTTTTATAAAAAAATGACCAACAATACATTTATAGCAAAATGACAATCAAGAGAACACTAAAGTATAAAAAATACATTTCTATAGTAAAAGTACCAACAATACATTTTATCAATTACAAACTATATGCCTATATTTCTGAGATGAGGTATTATGTACATTATTTACATTATTCGGACTATTGTCCTAATCTTTTTCGCCATATCTATCACAACATTTTGGCCGTTAAATAAAGTGTTCAGTTCGACATTCCAACCACCTGAAAAAGGCCAGAGTGTATAATGGCCGAAACGTTGTGATAGATATGGTGAAAAAGATGAGGACAATAGTCCGAATAATGTAAATAATGTACAAACTATACATCTAAAAAACATACATTTGCCCTGAAAATATAAAATTATGTAAACAATATCTGTATTTGAAGGCATAAAGGTTGATAGGTCGCTAAACAAAACCAACCAAACTATAAATATCTTAAATTTAAAAATTTAAATGATATGATTATAAATACGTGCATGTGTGTGATAGATTTTCTAAATATTTATTGAAAACTAAGTTATCGTCATTTTGAATCAACAAATTGAATTCCTTATTGAAAATGCTTTTGTTTAATATCATTTATCTTTATTGACAGGTCATAAAGTAACAGGAGGTTCCTGAAATACCTCCAGGTGTTTAGCTCAAGGATGTTGTCAAGTCTGTGGAACCTTTTAAATTGATTTGGTTCTCTAGAGAAATGTACCAACAAACAGAAATTAAACGATATCCATGTGAAATTTGTGGAGCAGGATTTTCACGAAAATCAAATGTAAAAAGACACATGTTGACACACACTGGAGAGAAACCACACACTTGTGAAGTGTGTGGTTCTGCATTTGTGCGGAGCTCAGATTTAAAATTACATATGCGAACACATACAGGGGAAAAACCCTTTACTTGTAAAATTTGTGACTGTGCATTTTCACGGAGTACTACTTTTAAACACCACATGCGGAAACACACAGGAGAGAAGCCTTATTCTTGTAACATTTGTACATCAGCATTTTCAGTTAATTCCCATTTAACACAACACATACAAACACACACTGGAGAGAAACCATTTCCTTGTGAGGTATGTGGATCTGCATTTGCAGATAGATCAAGTTTGAAAAAACATGTGCGGACACACACTGGAGAGAAACCATACTCTTGTAATGTATGTGGGTCATCATTTTCAATGAGTTCAAACTTAATAAGACACATGCGGACACACACTGGAGAGAAACCTTATTCTTGTGCAATTTGTGAATGCGCATTCTCAGAGAAATCAAGTTTAAAAAAACATATACAAACACATACTGGAGTGAAACCATATTCTTGTGAAATTTGTTCTGCGGCATTTTCAAGCAGCTCAAATTTGAAACGGCACATGCGAACACACACTGGAGAGAGGCCATACTCTTGTGATTTATGTGGATCTGCATTTTCAGATGTGTCAAGCTTAAAAAAACATTTCCAAACACACACTGGGCTTAAACCTTTTTCCTGTGAAATTTGCTCCTCAGCATTTACAACTAATTCCCATTTAAAACGCCACATGCGAATTCACAATGCCCAAAAGTAATATTGTTAGATTATGGCAAACTTGGACCATCATAAAAAACAGTGCTAAAAGGATTGTGTTACCATTGACACCTCAATTATTTTAACTACCTTCACATTTCAGCAATGTTCATTTTTCAAAAAGTGATGATTATAATTGTAATAAAACCTAAATATACAAAACTAAATTTATACATTTTCTTTGTTTTTGAATTTATAGCAAAAATAATAAACACTATTTATTATATCATTTATTGGAATGGTTTGCAAAACATTGGCTAATTGCCAATCAATTCAAACTTCATAAAATGGTAACTAATAAAGATTTCTTTATAGCTGCTTCACATTTTAATAATTTGGTAAATGTTTATAAATTTGTGAGTAAAAATTTTCATATATATTTATAAATTGGTAAATGATAAATATTGCATTTTATTAGTTTTTAGCATGTTGTAAATATAAAATTATTCTTGTAAATAAACAATCTAATAAATAGTGTTTAATATTTTTGTTGTAAATTCTCAGGAACAAAGAAAATGTATAAATTCACTTTCATCATATGTTTACAATTCTAATTGTCATTTTTTTAAAACAATAAACATTGCCAAGGAGTGAAAAAAAAGTTAAAATAATCACTGTCCCTTTGTTGTTCCTTTTTTTGCAAGAATGAAGATCCAAATTTGCCAAAATTCTGTTGCTAATCTTTATGGCTGATTGGAGTTGAAAAGTCAAAAATACAGTCTTGAATCTTGGTAAGCAAAATATTTGCTGATGATAACGCAGACCTGAAACAATTCTATCATTTTTTTATTTTTTTTCATACGCATTTATAATTGTTTCTCGCATATAAAAGAATTTTCCAAAAAAATTTTGAGCCCAACAAATCTTTATGACATGTTATCAGGGAAAATACTTTTTGTTTTACAACAAATTATGATTCATCTTCAAGAATTCTCTCTCCTTGATAATAACACTGCTCATCAGCCCAGCATTTAACCGTTGCATACAAAGGGCATTTGACATTTTGCATGTAATCATAGTTTTCCAGTGGCACAATATTCCAGAATCAAGCATCCAATAACAATGCAATACTTCAATATCTGATTTTCATTGGTCATTTTAACCTTTACCACACTGCAGGCGACAATAGTCGCCATTGAATTCTCTCCCTTTGTTACTCTAGGCGCATTCTGTCGCCTTGAGATGGTTGCTATAAATAAACACTTGTCAACTGTTATTTCTGCATTGGAACAGAGCTAAACTTCCAACGCCGTTTTGAATTCTAAACACGAGAAAACAGTACATTTTTTTGATGAAATGAAAGCCTTCTTAGCGATTTTGCTTCTTATTTCACCCCCAGAACTCCACAAGGAGTAATAAAAGTTAAAGTACGTTAAATTATTTACGTATTTTTTAATGCATTTGTTTTTTATTTCACATTTCAATTTTTTTGGTTTTCAACATCAAAGCATGAATGCAAAACGTAATGCACACAATACAAAGAAAGTTGTAATGATTTTAAAACAGTAGGTGTTCATGTTTTTGCACCCTCAAAAAAATGCAATGGCAGGGGAGACAACTCTAGAAAGAAATTAGTGTGGTAACGGTTAAATTGATTCAAGTCTTTTTGTTGTTGCTTTTGTAAATCATAAACTGCTCAAAGCAATGAAAATGCACACATTTTGAAAGAACATTTTAAATATAAGCAATATAACGTGAAGTGTAACTGTCTGAACATGCATCCGTTTTTGTTAAATGTGAGTGTCTCATACAGTCTGATAAACACTTTTAGGCAAATAAGACACAAGCAATATTATGTTTCATCCACAGGTATTTTATTCACCATAAACTAATACTGAAAAGGAAAATAAATTCAATTTTCACAATGTGAACAAAAAATAGGGAAATTCTTGACTTAAACAAAAAATACCTAGGATTATTTTGCAGTGTGCAAGCAAATAAGCTCTAGCTTGCTAAAAATATTCCATACAAAATAGGCATTTAAAATTCATATATTTGGTATATATATATATATATATATATAAACTGGATTTGGCATTAAATAACCCACAGTGGTTGATATGCCATAAAACTCAAACAAACAATGTATCATATCTGGTTACTGGCACAACTCTTGGGTGTCTCCACACGTACTTAAATATAGCCTTTTGTGGCACTGTCTCCTCTTTTTGTCCAGACCTAGGTGACATTCTATCAAAACACTGCTTCAATGGGCATAGTTTCTTCCCTTTCAGCAATGGCCTTTATTGTTTGGTGATTTCTTTCTATAATTCCATTTTCACCAAGCCTGTTGGCAGCCCTGAAATAGCGCCTGATGTTACACCAATCACACATTGCTCAAAGAGTTTCCAAGTGAAATGTCACATCACTGTCCAGTAAGACTTCCTCCATTGGTCCTTGTTCTAAAATGATCTCATTGATTATTTCCATGATGATGATAGCAGTTTCCAATCGAATCTCTTTCCAAATCACAATCCGTCCAGGACCACAGTCAACCATTGTCAAGTTCAATTTTCCTCTATAGTGCATCACATTTATAGCCAGTCTTGTCCATTCAGTGGCCACCTGGATCTCCCTTGGCTCATGTGAGTTCAGTAAGGGGGTCGAACGATTGACACTGAGTGCACAGGTTGACTAGCATCTGCACATCTTTTCTGACATCTGGATTGGTCTTATGAACCAGATACAATGTTTATCAGTTATCTACTGTTAATTCCCCCCTCCAAGTTCTCCACTGCCTTAACCAGGTATTGAACTCACACTCTTTGGGTCCTGTCACTGGATCTAACTAATGCCTTTATCCACTATGCCATGTATCCTCAAGGACACACGGCACAGTGGATAAATTGTCCTCATCTTTGTTGCCATATTTATCACAATGTTTTGGCCATTGTACACTCCAGCCTTCTTCAGGTGGTTGGAATGTCAAACTGAACCCTTTATTTCGCTCACTGGACCTCAAGGACACATGGCACAGTGGATAAAGGCGTTAGTTAGACCCAAAGAGTGTGAGTTCAATACCTGGTTAAGGTGGTGGAGAGGGGAATTAACAGGAGATAACTGACATCCATTAGACGTGTGGAACTAGAATGGTTTACACCAGTGAGCGAAATAAAGGGTTCAGTTCAACATTCCAACCACCTGAAGAAGGCTGGAGCGTACAACAGCTGAAATGTTGTAATAAATATGGCGACAAAGATGAGAACAATAATCAAAGTAATGTAAATAGTGTACATAATACCTCATCTCAGAAATGTAGACAGATACTGTATATACTCGAGTATAAACTGACCCCTGAATTTTTTTGGTACTAAATTTAACCTACCTCAGAAAAAATTTACCTGCATATAGTGCAATTAATCAAAAAATTTGCATGATTTCTTTAACCTCTTTAAAAAGATTACCTGTGTACTTTGCATTAAAAAAATATCCTAAAAATTCGCACTATAGCCGAGTATATACAATACCTAAAATAAGCACCAGTCATATGATAGGAAGATAAAAGGACAAGGCTAAAAAGAATAATTAAAAAAATGTATTTAATTACAAAGAAATAATTAACTTGTAGGATTGAGAAAAACAAGGAGAATACACCTTGGTATTATTGCAAATGCAAAGCAACTGGAAGGAAATGTATTTCCTATAAATTCAGGGATTGACTATAAGATGAATCATTTAGTCTCATCAGAATCAAAAGACTAATGTCATCTGACCCAGCCCTCAGCTAGATTGTTTTATTTCATCAATTCTCAACTTGGTATCTATGCTGATGACCCAACTATTTACTGCTGTCATAATGGTAAGTCTGAACAGTTTGATAGCTGATCTAAAAATATTACCTACAATCTGTTGTTAAATGGAGCAAGAAATGGTTTGTTAATTTTAATGCCTCCAAAACAAAATCATCTGAGAGAACACTTTTTTTATTATCCATCAGCATGCCTGATGCTAACCTCCAAGAGAGTGACTCATTGTGCCTTTTCGGATTAAAGTTTTCCTCCAACATGTAGTGGAAACATTATATTGAATCAATTGATAGGAAAGTTGGTTCAGTTTGTCATTATATTGACTCCTTTTTCAGGCCATAATAGTAACATTTATGCCAACAAAAATTTGAAGTAAGAAAACCCCAGACATTTCTTGTATTTTAAACTGAATTAACTGGACACTTATTACACACACACACATACACACATATATATTGTGTATATATATGCATGTTTCATTAAATAATATAGACAAGTTTTGTCTATTTATTTTAAGTAAGTTCCTTTCATATTGTCTGATAAACTTAATCATATTATCGTTGAAACAACATGTCTGCGCGCGTACTCAATTCTGGAAAATCCTTGTTGACAACACAACTATACTTAAACATGAAAACAATAAACAAAAATTAAAAATTCTTGAAGCTTTATACATAAAACAGTTGAAATCTAACCTGAACAAAATAAACTATGAAATCTCCACAAATATCCTTAAATGCCGAAAATTTATAACAGAAGGCATTGGTTTATACCAACAGTTTCCCATACATAATATTTCTCATTTTCACTCTCGTGTGGTCATGTGTGACATCACGAGCTGCAATACAATTTTTGCTTCTGCATCTCATATGCACAAGTCTGTTGTTACTTGAAATTTTCATGCAGCAAGGGCAGACTATCATTGTAGTTTCGCCCGTTGCTGTTTGATTTACTGAAATTGTCATCTTTGATAATGGCTTGTGTAAGCCGAAAGCTTAGATTGGATTTAAACATGTATCAATATGGTGATTTCCTTTACATCTTTTAATGATAATGTCATTAAGCTTATCAGACAATATGAAAGGAACTTACTTAACTAGAAAAAACTTGTCTATATTATGTAATATATATATATATATATATAATATACATATATATATATATATATAAAGACATGTTTATATAAAGACTTTGCTTATTCTTTATCTTCTCCTGTCAGACTCCGATCCATATTTGACCCAAACTCACAATTTTATTCAGTACTAGCAGTAGAGCCCGGCGTTGCCTGGGGATGTAACAGTAAGAGATAGATCAAGTATCGACCATCATAAAGACTGAAAAATAAAATTGACAAAGATTATTGTTTAAGGACATGCATGTCTTAATTAGTTTTTGTTTTTTTATGAATTGGTCAAATCCAAACTCAAACAAAAACATTGTTTTCAATCGTTATGGGTCTATTGATTGAATAGAATTTTATTATAAACAATTGTCTTGTAAATGGAATTTTTAAAGCATTCTGAATGTAAAAATAAAGAAAAAAGTGTGCAAGTCAATAAGAAACACTACCTGCCCAAAAAAAAGTGATGTTTTGTTGAAATCGGTTGAAAAATGTAGGAAATCCGATCCCATATATAAATGAACACACACACACACAAACAACCTGGGTTTTATAATAAGTATAACTCGATATGAGTTGTCCCCCATTCATTCTCGTGATGCCTCTTAAACGTGTTTTCAAATTGATTTCATGCAAAAACAATTGTGTTTTTCCAATTTTTGGCACTATCAGAACCACTGCAAGGTAATTTTACATAGTCTTGTGAAGTTTTGTTGAAATCAGTTGAAAAATGTAGGAAATCCAATCCAATATATAAATGTACAGACACACACACACACACACACAACCTGGGTTTTAATCTCCAACACCACATAACCAAATAATAAATAATACTTGTTTTGTTGTTTCCACATATTGTTTCTCATTTTTGTATGAGTTTTTTGTATATATAAATTTTAGTGGTTTCATAATTATTTACTCAGAGTTATAACTCTCCTACGCTTTTTACAGCTTATCACATTTTTTAAATCAAATATTTTTAAAAATACTTGCAGAAAAAGATGACATTTTTCATTGATTTTATGCCTAATTTATGTAAAATAATTAAGAAGTAATTTATTTTATTCTATAACAGTTTACAGTATTTTTAAATAATTCTTAATTAGATACCTTGAAAAAAAAGTGATACCTAAGGTTTAAAATGCATTTTGAAAATGAAAAATCTTTCTTGAAGCTCTTTTTTCTAACTTTAATTCAAAGCTAATAGAATAAATTTAATATTTCCAGTAAGCAAAATTACTTTGCTGTATTTTGAATCAAATTTAAATTGATTGTAACAATTTTTTTTAAATTGCTAAAATCGTTCATATTGACAAATCTGTCAACATAATTCTCTTTATTAAAAAATCTTTCAAAAATAAAATATACTTTTCTGAAACTTTGAAGAAGATTAACTGATTTAAAGTTTACTTAATCTGAATTATTTAAAACAAATATTACCTTTTTAATTTTAGATATTGCAGAAAAGTATTTTTTAACACGGAGGTAGGTGTTTTATCGATAACTTAATGTTTGGTATTTTTGAGCAAGAGGACAATAACTATAAATTACTTGCATAGATTTTTATATAATTTTTTTTAACTACATTATAATCTTGAACATTTAGGAAAATAGTCAAAGTAATCTAATATTTTACTGAATTTTAGGTACTTTGACTTTGTATTACTTATGAAGATGTTTGTTGAAGAAATGTTAAAAAATTACCAATAAATTTTAAATTTATTATGAAGGATGTTCCAATAACGTGAACTGATTTTAAATGTGAATCAAATTTAAGCATATAATGATTTTTTTTCTTTTTCTTTCAGATTTAACAGCTTAAGCCTTTGGCAATTTTAACCATGGAAAGATTAACAATCAAACAACATGTTATTGAAGCCTATTACAAAAATAGACATTCAAACAGAAATACATTTTTGGTCAACATAATCGACCAACTGAGAGTGTAATTGGAAACAATGTAACATTGTTGTGGTTTGGTTTGGTTTGGTTTGGTTTGGTTTGGTTTGGTTTGGTTTGGTTTGCTGCATATCAACACCTCAATGGGTTATTTAATGCCGACAACTTTTTTTCCTGGTAATATTCTGTTTTGTCAAAAATCTATTTCTGGTAATATTTTTTTTCCTCAAAAATGTATAGCTCGTAATATTATTTTAAAAAAATGTATTGTTGGTAATATCTTTTTTAAACGTACTGCCGGTAATAGATTTTTTTTTTCTTCAAAAATTTATTTCTGGCAATAATTTTTTTTTACAAAATTTTTCTGGTATTAGAACCTATTTTTACTTTCATAATGCTTTTTACCTCAGTTTGTCGGGTAACTATTTGCCCATAGCTGGGACCCTAATGGGTGCTACAACCCCGGGTCAGAGTGGACCTGGGAACACCAGCAATTAAGAGGTGGTCTCACACTTCTTAAAGCCTTCTGATCAGAGGCCTTGCTGTTGGACATAGTTTATCGTCATACCCAGGACGGAACATTGTTGTGGAGAGGTTCAGCTCTTGTGCGTGATGATGAATAGGGGTGTCTGGATTTTGGGGCCACATTCTCGTGCACTGCAGCAATGTTTTCAGCTGAATGGCATAAATGAGAATGCAATGGTGTTTTCACATCTGCCACCGACCCAGTTTGTATGAACAATTTTTCCAATCATACTCTTGAAACTTTAACACGTTTGATTGTTAATCTTCCCATGGTTGAAATTGCCAAAGACTTAAATTGTTAAATCTGAAAGAAAAAGAAAAAATCATTAGGTGTGTAAACTTAATTCACATTTAAAATTGGTTCAAGTTATTGGAACACTTTTTAGTTACCACTCTTATTTTCTGATAATGTTGTGTATGGACATTCATATTTACAAAAAAAAAATCAGTACGTTCATATACACACAAATTCAAAATTCTTTTTTCATGATTAGTAAATATTGTTTTCACTTAATAATAATAATACCTAACTGCTATGCTACAAAAATTAATACAGAATTTTAAAAGATTTAAAACTTTGTAAATTATTGTACAATTTAAAAAAATTAAAACAATTCTTGTAAAAAATCATTATTCATCAAAAAATATATTTTTCTTAAGAAAATAGTGTCCATAATATATTTTATTCCTAAAATGAATTAAAAGCTTTTCTAATTAAATAATCTTAGTTTTATTTCATTTGTTATTTTACAATTCAGAGAAGATTTTCTGTAATAAGAAAATTGATGATTTAAATTCTCCAAGGATTTGTTCTTATAACTAATATAAATATTAAGCTCTAGAAAAATTAATTTCTCAAAATTTCATAAAATTAAATAAGTGTGTTTGGGTTGAGGTGGGAGTAACAAATGTAAAAAAAATATATTTTTATCAAGATTTTCTAAAATATCTTTAATTTGTGGATAAGACCTGAAAGTTACATCAAAGTCTGATATCAGATTTTTTGCAAGAATTTCCAAATCATTGTGATTTCACTGCAAAAAAATGCTCTAATTTCTCAGAGAAATTTATGGTCACCCACTGACAGAAGAAAAACAAAATTATTAACCAAAATTTTGTAGATTCTATAAAGGATGAAAAAATATAATTTAATAATAAAAAAAAAATTCCTTTGGTCTTTCCTTTTAATAATAACAAAGATTTTGAGAATAAAACTTTATTTTTATTATTAAGTTTGGGGCATTTTTTTTTTTATTATGGTATACTCTTTTTAGTGAATCTTTGGATGTAACTATTTTTAAGGCTTTAAAAAATTAAAAATTAGAATGCATCACAAAAAATATTTTATTTTTTATAAAAATTAATTTTAATATCAGTCAAGAATTTTATTTAGGTTTTTTTAAACTTGTATGTTTTTAATTAAAGGTGAAAGTGTATATGAAGTTAGTGTATATTGCAGATTTTACATCTATAAACAAATTTTGCATATCAAACACTAGCAGCATGGCCCGGTGTTGCCCGGGCTTGATTTAAAAATCGTACGACTCATACAGCAATCACTATCACTTGACTTAAAATATTTTTGCCCTTCCTTGCCTTTAAAGGAGTGCCCTTTGCCGTGCTGATGTTGCTACATGCTTTACTTCTTGCCTATCTCACACTGCAAATTTTTTCTAAGCTCTATACTAAACATTAAATCTGTTACAAAAAAAAAACTAAACAAAATGAATACAAAACGATCAGCTTTAAAAAAGGACTCGTAACTGGAAAAACCGAATGAAAAAAGAATGTTAACAACAAATACTTTTTCACACCCAACCTAGTTCTGTGGAATCAGAATCAATGTTGAGTTTAAGCAAGCGAATGAGCCAATTGGAGTAAAGTGCCATGCAGATTTAAATTTTTCCCACTTGTGACGAATGCAGCTATCGATTTTTTTGCATGCTAGCATGCTAGTTAACATTCGGGTCAGTCAGCTGTTGGCTCTCACGCTGGCCAATAGAATCTTCCTGCATATTTGTGGCAGCCAGCTATAGGCTCTCACTCTGGCCAGTAGAAAATGGCCACAAACTACATGAAAACTGCTGTAGAAGCATGAAAAAATTGATTATTTCCACTATTGATGGGAGTTAGGAAATGCAAGGTCAGTCTTAGCCTTCCCACTAACTTGGAGCATGTACATGTAAATTTTGGTGCAAATCTGTCGAAAATTGCGGCCATGCATTCGTTACACACACACACATCCTGCCTTTTATAGATAGAGATTTAATTACCTGCATCAAATCTTTTGAACTCACCTCATATCCTGAGCCTTCCTCTGGCTGTGAAGAATCCTGCATCAGAAAAAAAAATGAAAAAAAAAAAAAAGTGTCAGTTTATTTTAAGTATTTTTCCATGAGTAAAAAATGAAATATATTTTAATCTTGATGAAAAAAAAATCCTATTTCAATTTTTATATGATGATATATTTGAGGCCATGAAATTCACAAAAAAAATGTCATTGTTTTGACTTCTGGAGTAAATGGGTTTTGAATCTGATGCAAGAAATTACAATCTGGAAACTATGCAATATCCAAAATTTAGAAAACCAATGTAATAAATACATAAGTATATCCATGAATATTTTACTAATTGTTATCAGGCCAGAGTTTCCTTTAGGCTACGATATATAGGCTGCAGCCCAGGGGTGGATATCCTTTATATCGGCTGCAGCCCAGGTGTAGATATCCTTTATATAGACTGCATCCCAGGGGTGGATATCCTTTATATAGGATGCAACCCAGGTGTAGATATTCTTTATATATGCTGCAGCCCAGGTATGGATTTCCTTTATATATGCTGCAGCCCAGGGTCAATCAAGTCTTTATAAAGCAATGATTTTAAATTTTCTAGATGTTAACTTCAAAACAAATTCATATTTATTTGACTTTGCAGGAAACAAAGCAAAGAAAAGAATGTTTTTAGTTTGTGTTTCGTGTGTGTTGCGGAAGCAAAGAATGGGTAACCTGGAATACAGAACTTGTTGTTACTGCTGCAGAGGTTAATTTCTTCTTTGCCTCAGCAAACGTGAATTCAAGGAAAAGGAATACATTGGATTTTGGGTAAATAAATGTATAATTTATTTACATATATACAAAGCCATCAAACAACTACACGTTGCTGTTGTAAAGGCAACAGAGTGGGTGAGGAAGAGAGAAAGAGAAAGAGAAAGAATGTTGGTGAATGTCGGCTGATGTTTTGTGAAGACGGCGGCGTTGAGATTGATAGTTTCACATTCAGTGTGCCTGCTGCATTCTCGGCCAGCCTCTGTGTGTCGACATCTCGGCCAGGTCTCTGACATTTGAGCCATTGCATCGGGGAATTTATATCAGTCGTATCAGGTTCAAATCACAGTTTGGGTCTCTTAGAGAGAGTCATTTTTACTGGCCAATATATAGTTAATTTTATTTCGTTTAATACTGAAAACATGTGTTGAGCCATGATGCGCAGAGACAAGTTTTCACATTCTGCTTTGGGTCATCAAGCAGTCAACATCTGGTTTATATAGAAGAGACAAGACAGGTGTAACATGTTTGATTTTAGTTCAGAATGTTTAAATTAATAATCTTATAATTTTTTATAAAACAGTAATTTTAAGTTTCTAGACATTAACTTCGAACAAAATAATTTCATAAAGTGAAATTGTATCAATATGACAAACTAATATTTAGGAGGCACAATGAAGTAATGGATAGTGATTTATGGATTTAGGAAGTGGAGAGCTGAGTTCAAATTCCAGTTGAATCCATTGCATTCACTTACATGCTGATGCAGCTTGGGAAAGATATGAATCCTATTCTTCTCCTCCTATAGCTGGGAGGAGAAGAAGAGGATTCATTTATGGGTAAATGGCAGGACAGACTGGGTTTTATAACCTTGGATGGGAACTGGTCTACTGCAGAAAAAAATAACAACCTACTGCAGGAAAAAAATCTGCCTCGTCAGTCATGTATCAAAAGATACATGATCGCCTAAACGTGTATCACGCATGGTACATAACTGACTGAATATTTATTTTGATTGTTTTTAATACTGATTATAAAAATCTGTTTTTTTTTTGTTTTTTGTTTTTGCTTTACTACAGTTGTGGTAAATTTTCATTTTAACACCCGAGCGTCATTTACAGCTGAACTATTTTCTTTCAGAAATTAGTACGCGTTTCCGTAAAGCGATTTTTTTTTTTGTACTTAATTTAAGAATAAAGCTAACTTTCAAATAGGACTGGATTATGGACTGGATTTTTATTTGTCGATGTAAACATCGACAAATAAAAGAATAACAAAAGAAAAAAAAACACCTAACCCTAATTTGAAAGTTAACTTTCTTCTTTAAAAAAAAAAAAAGAATAACCAAAAAAAAAAGCACCTAACCTAATTTGAAAGTTAACTTTCTTCTGTAAAAAAAATAGAATAACCAAAACAAAAAAAAAACACCTAACCCTAATTTGAAAGTTAACTTTCTTCTTTTTTTTAAAAAAAAAGAATAACCAAAAAAACCCCCCAAAAAAAACACCTAACTCTGTGAAGGGAGTAAATAGGCCCAAATTGTATGCGTCCACCAACAAAATTCAGCACTGAATTACTTATCAATAAGGCGGTAATGGCCGACGAAAGACCAGGAAAAAGTCCTATTTTTTTCGGGTCGTTAACATCCAAAAAAGGTAGGTTTCTTCAATATCTAATTGTTGATTTGAGTTCAGCATATACATTTGCACGGAAATAAGACTATTTGGGAAAAATTTGAAGGGATATTAGCGGTCGGGTGTTAAAATAAAAATTTACCATGTAATTTGGTTTGCAATAAATAGTAAAATAGTGTTATTTCTTAGAGAATATTTTTATTGACAAACAAAAAAAATAGCTATTCTCTAGTTTAATTGATTTTTTTCAGTAAGTTTTTTTTTACTTCATGCTATATGTCACTCACGAGTAAAGAATATTCAAGCAAGACAGATGCGGGCGAGTTAGAGGGAAGATCATTTCATTAGCTTAGTGGCTACAAAAGGCCATAATCCGGTCCTATTTGTTATTTTATAATTCGTAGTTGTTTTTTTTTCTTTTGATTCATAACTTATTCAAATACAAAGGCGGGTTCAAAACAGGTTATTTAAGAAATGTAAGGGAGACAATTAATAGGTTACTTAGAAAAATTGTTTAAAATCAGGACTGTTTATTAGATTTTAACCAACGACTGTTAAACACTATTCGTAATCAAACATTTATTGTCCTTTAACAAATCAATTTTTTTCAACTAGAAAAAAAAAAACACTTTTATTACAAGGCCAGTTATTTTTAGTTTTAATGTTCACTAAATAATAATTTTTTCATACCGAATTACCTCCCTTAGATTTTTTCAGCGTTTTTTTTTTTATACACACACGCACATATAAATAGAGAGACGGAATGGTATATTTTAGAACTGTGTGTGCAGAGCGCAGGACTATGTAAGTCAGTCCCGAAAAAAATAAAATATATAAACAAAAATAAGATAAGGTATTTGAGCATTCCTTTAAAAAAACCTTATCTCTTTCTCTCTCTCTCTCTCTCTCTAAACTTCTCTATATATACGTCTCTCTCCTCAACTAACGAGAATACAACCCTAAAATAAAAAGAAGAAGAAAAGACTGAACTCGGCCGAAAAATGCCGAATGTTTGTTTCATCGAAACTTTTTTTTTCTTAAGACAATTGTGCCCATAATATATTTTATTATTCTTATAAGAAATTAAAAGCTTTTCTAATTAAATTTAATAATGTCTTAGTTTTAAAATTTAAGTACAGTGTAACCCGGATATAAGAGAGTTGTCGGGACCGGAGAAGTCTCTTATATCCGGGTTTCTCTTATATCCGGGTTGGGTCTAATTTATATACATTAACACAGGCTCTAATTTGGGACCAGAGACCATCTCTCTTATATCCGGGTTTCTCTTATATCCGGGTTACACTGTACTTCCATTGATTCTATAGAGCTTAACTTCTACATACCAGTGGATCAGAACCAATGACTGAGTTCACTACGTCCTCATTGGACAATAAATATTAAAACATTTCTAATTTACATTTTCATGTTAGTTGTAGATTTTTGTGCAAGCTAAACACAATCCAGGCGCCAGACGCAAGTTTTCCAATAATTGTTTCTGATTGGCCAATATATCTCAAAATCGTAACAACGCCTACGCACACGTGTTTAAACCCAAAATACCGCCAAAAGTCTTGAAATGTGTTCGCGAGCCACACACGTGACTAAGAATCCAAATAAATACAATGCACGAACACAAATTTACCAGTGAGCTTCGTGACGAATTCCAATCGCTAAAGTACTCCACGTCACTTATACTTTTGAAGTTGCAAAGTTAAATTTATTAACATGAAACAACTCAAATGCACTCACTCATCAACCTCTGAAAACACTCCTGAACTTTTACCAACTTTAGAACTCACAATTCCAAGCATTATTCTTCTAAATTACAAGTTTAAATTTACTTCTTAATATGAACTCCGGTACAAATATTAATAAATCAAAGGGACACGACTCTGTCCTACCCTTTCAGTTCTCATGCTTGTACATCAAACATTAATAAATCTAAATGTTATATTTTGAAATCATTCCGTTGAGTTTTGTATCTTATTTTATGTATGAATATAGAGATTTTTAATGTTAGTGGAAATCGTTAATTATCACGCAGCCTATTTCTCAACTATTATTTACCCATTTATTAACACATCCACTACAATTCGCTAAAAAATGAGCATACCATGATGAAAAATGCCCGAAAAACGCAATAAAAACATGGTTTATTAAGAGGAAAGACCAAATGATTTTTTTTATATTATTAAATTATATTTTTTATCCTTTTTAAAACGTTCGCAATTTAGGTTAAAAGTCTTGTTTTTCTTGCGTCAGTGGAGGGGGGACCAAAGTTTAATAGGAAATTTTCCTTCTTTTTTGCAGTAGGAAAACACATTGATTTAGAAATCTTGCAAATATCAAATAATTGTCGGATTTTAATGAAACTTTCAGGATTTATTCACAAATGAATGAAATTTATTTTAAAAAAAATTCTGTTTTATAAAATCTTTGGAAAATATACTTTTTACACCTGTAACACTCACTTAAGGTTTTCAAAGAATAATCTATAAATTTTTAATTCTTTTTAAAATTATGTATTAATGTGTACTGATTATTAAGTGAAAATTGTTATTAAGTAAAAACTATATTTAATAATCATACATGGTAAAGCTTCTTCTTACTATAATTCAGCGACTGCAAATATTTTAAAGAGAATTTTGCTTGGTTTGGTTTAGTTTGTTTTGTTTTACGGCATATCAACCTCAATGGGTTATTTAATGCCGACAATTTTTATTGCTGGTAATTTTTTTTGTTTTTTTTGTTCAAAATGTATTGCTGGTATTTTTTTTTTTTTTTAATGTATTACTGGTAATATTTTTCCTTCAAAACATCTATTTCTGATAATATTTTTTTTTCAAAAATGTATTGCTGGTAATTTTTTTTTTTTAATGTATTGCTTGCTGGTAATAATTTTTTCTTCAAAAGTTTATTGCTGGTAATAATTTTTTTACAAAGTATTTCTGGTATTAAAACTTATTTTTACACTTTCATAGTGTTTTGACCCCCAGTATAAGGATTAACTATTTGCCCATAGTTGGGACCTCGGGTCAAGGTAGAACTGGGAAGGAAACTCAAGCAATTAAGAGGTGGTTCCATGCACCTCAAAACCTCTTGATCAGAGGCCATGCTGTTGGTCGTAGATTATCGTCTTACACAGGACGCGGATGTAATTAATCGTCAAACCCAGAATTTTGAATTTGTGTGTGTGTGTGTGTGTAAACATGCCGAATTTTGTGAATATGGACGTACAGCAAAGTACCTCCACAGAAACGCAATACCTAAAGTTCAAAATAAATTTTAAAAATCAAAAATTTAACGTGAAGCTTTTATTTTAGTTTTAATTTCAAGCTAATAGATTAAATTTAATATTTCTAATTAGCAAAATACTTTTTCAGTCAAAACTAATTTAATTTGCCTGGAAGGAGTTTTCGTTTTTAAATTGCTAAAATAGCTAATTTTAGCGGCCTTTTTAGCCTTCCGTCATACATCATCACAATGTAAATTTTCTTTATTAAAAAAACTTTTAAAAATAAAATGTACAACATTTCTTTGGGGGAACGTTAGCTGATTTAAAAGTTTAATTAATCTGATTTGAAACAAATATTACTTTAAGTTTAAAATATCGCAGAAATTCATTTTTAACACGGCAGTACTTGGTTATTTAAGGTGTTGAAAACTTGAGTGACAAATAGAAATTTATATAATTTTTTTAGGATGGATATATCTGTAAAAATTATTTGAGGAATATAATATGACCGCCTTTTTTACATATTTTTAATTACTCAATAATCTTAAGAATTTAGGGGAATATTCTTCATAATCTGTTTATTGAATTTTAGGTACTTTGGCTGTAAATTTACTATAGTTATCGCTATTTTTCTGATAATGTCATGTATGGACGTCCGTATTTACAAAAATATGTACGTTTATATGTATAAACTTTATACACAAACAAAACTATTCAAAATTCATTTTAAAATTTTACATTCGCTAAATAGTAAAAAGTTTTTTCGTTTATGATTAGTAAATATAGTTTGTACTTAATAACAATATCACCTTACCTCTGCAAAATAAGACAGAATTTTAAAAGATTTAAAACTTTATGAATTATTATAATTAGAATTTCTAAAAATGAAAAAAAATGTTCTTGTAAAAATTCATTATTCACTGAAAAAAACTTTCTTAATAGTGTCCAATTCATATTCGTATAAGAAATGAAAACCTTTTTAAAATAATGTCTAGTTTAATTGCATTTTTTATTTTATGATTCAGAGCTGATTTTTGGTTATTGGTGCTCCTGTTGTACAAAAAGAAATTGATGATCTAAATTCTCTAACGAGGTCTTCTTTTAACTAATATAAATATTAAGCTAGACAAAATTTAACTTCTCAAAATTTAATGAAATTAAGTGGTTGAAGCCTTTATATAATAACAAGGATTTTCCGACAGTACACCGTACGTGTATAGCAAAATTACAAATATATAATTAAACAAAAATCACTCAAAAATGCGTTAGCCTATTCAGGGCCGGTGCGTATTGATTGAGGGACCCTCGCTACCTTATCAACATTTGCCTTTTTTTTCTATCTACATTTATAGACTGTAGTGGATGAGTATAGAAGAATGCACGTGAGTTAAAATTTCCTGCTAGCCAGTCCAACTACATGAGAAACTTGGACTTTAATTAAGTCCAAAGAAGACAAGTACAAATAAACACAAGACCAATAAATATATGTAAACAAATATATGTATTAATAACAAGAAAGGTTACAAGCACATGAACAGTTACATGGACAGAGGGTATGTGGTGAATATTATGTGTGTGTGTGTGTGTGTGTTGTGGTGAGTGTTCGTACGTACATGTATTGTTCTTAGCGTGTTCCCAGCATTTGAGAAACGCTGTATCTGTGAGAGCTCACATCTGCGAGGTGATATAAGGCTGAAGGCCTGAGGAAAAAAGAGATCGAGGCGAAGGGTCACCCAGTATTTATAGCCAGGGGAGAGATGCGCCTGGTGAAGGGTTAAGGAGCTGAGGAGGAGCTAACTCCGACAAGACGTAACAAATTAAATTAAGCACAACTGACCATTAGGATGAAATAGTTTCGTGAATTTTGCATTCATTCTGTTTTTTTGTTTTTTTTGGGTGAGGGGAGGTTGTCGTCCAAATTCGTGAATTAGTTTTGTTTCTTTACAACAGTCACAAAGAGGAAGAATGTGTAATATAATACAAAAATCTCTGTGTGCGTTGTGAGTAAAGTCGTGGATCTGTGTAGACAGGCGTAATAGCTGGACTCTACTGAAGGTTGTTGAAAACAAACAACTTGTTTATAAGGCTGCCGGTAGGCTCCAGGTGACAACGCGGGAAAATTGATTTAACATAAAAATGTTTGATTGGCTAAAATTCGACCAATCGCTGATTTTTGTAACAAAGAACATGTGAGCAAGTTCATGGCAGAAAAAATTCAAAGCGGTGACTGCGATTGCTAAATTGTCTTATGGAAAGGCAGTATCGATTTACTAGCCAATCGCAGACGAATAAATTGTGGGCGTGGAAAGCGTAGCAGTCGCTACAAGAATATACGAAATTATGATTTTTTTTTGTTTATTAGCCAATCAGAAAGCGTTTTTAGTTCTCGTCTACAGCCGATTTTAATGGGTTGTTGGGCTACTTGGATTGATTTGAGATACGTTTCACTCTGAGCCACTTTTAATGGGTTTTTAAACAAATGTAGAAGTCTGATTCTACAAATTATATTTTCATATTTAAACAATTTTTATGGTAATTTTAATAATAATTACCTAATAATATTTTTATTATTAGATATGATATATAAATTAATATTTAATAATGATGATTATCTCGTGAACAAATACTATATTATTATGAATAAAAAGACTACCTCGTCAATAGTTATTCATTTCCTTTTGAATTTGGATTAATTAGAGAGATACATTATTTATCTTTTAAATTTGCATTCATTAATGGAACATTTTGGAATCCTAAATACGAAAAAAAAATACAGTGTAACCCGGATATAAGAGACCCGGATATAAGAGAAACCCGGATATAAGAGAGATTTTCTCTGGTCCCAAATTAGAGCCTGTGTTAATGTATATAAAATAGAGCAAACCCGGATATAAGAGAAACCCGGATATAAGAGAAACCCGGATATAAGAGACTTCTTCTCCGGTCCCGACAACTCTCTTATATCCGGGTTACACTGTACGAGAAAACTGATATTTTATTTTTATTAGACCCGATACACTTAAATAAACGTTCGTTAAATAAAATGATAAAAAATAAAATGAATTTTTACTAATGAAAAGCTTTTCTTAAAGCTTTTATTTTTATTTTATTTTAAGCTAATAGATTAAATTAATTAATATTTCCAATAAACAATATTATTCCTTTAAAAACTTTAAAAAAATATAAAATTTTAACAGAAATTTTATACGATATTTTCCCCTTGCAGAAAAATTCTAATAAAAAAGATTTTGTAAAAAAGATTTATTAAAACTAAAAATTAAAATACAATAGAAAATAACTAAAAAAAAAAAAAAAAATAGGTTAACCGTTAACAACAGAGTTGGTAAATAAATTCTCTTCTAAGTTCATATTTTGTGTAACATGAATCAGAAGAAGATCTAGTTTAGGAAAATTATAACAGTAGGAGCAATGTCAAACATACAAACCGAACGATAGAGTATCAAGTGGTTTAAACACCCGACTCGTATACCTATCAACCAACCAGCCCTACGAGCATACACCTTCAGGTACTCTGACAGAAGAGCGAGAGGCAGACCAAGAAGTCGCTGGAGCGACTCAGTGGCAGACACTCTCAGAACCCACGAGATCTCTCTCTTCCAGGTCTTACCGCTGACAGACGACTGTGTCTCCCCGCGACGCCTAATAGCATGTCGGAGTTAACTCCTCCTTCAGTTCGTAAACCTTTCACCAGGGGTCTCTCTTCCCTGGCTATAAATAGCCGCTGACCCTTCGCCTCTTTCTCTCTCAGGCCTTCGCGTCGACACCTGGAGGTAAATCTCTCTTTTTCCTCAGGCTTTCAGCTTACAACCTCGAAATGTAGGCGCTAACAAGGGATAGCGTTTCTCAAAGTGCTGGGAACACGCTAAGCACAATACACACATACACACACACACAAACGCACATATATAATATTCACACACACTTTGTCCTTTTGTAACTGTTTCTATGTAACCTGTTATTAATATATATATATTTGTATACATATATTATCGGTCTTGTGTTTTGTTTGTTTTCTTTGGACTTAATTAAAAGTCCAACTTTCTCGTGTAGTTCGACCAGCTAGCAGGAAAATCTGAACCCACATGTTTCTTCTACTTCTACTCAACAACATTACAGCCACGGTCCACTACAAGCACAAGCGGAGGGGAAAACTATTATTTGAAAGTAAGAAAATACAATAAAACCTTAAACAGCAGACCTTGTCGATCGAGTTTAACAAAACTTGTTTGAATTAATTCTTGCTACCTAAATGTACTTTGTAGCGACGGGGTTACCAATATTGTAGCAGGTTGTCACCATTAAGGGTGTGTACTACATATATTTAACTTTGGCTAGGAAAGGTGGGATTAAGGACAATGCGTGGACGCAATGCAATTTATATTTGACGTAAAATAGCACATAGTATAAAATACAAAACAGAATGTAATGATTTCAAAACATAATTGAATTTATTAAGTATTTGATGTACATGCATGTGAACTGAAAAGGTTAGACACAGTTGTATCTCTTAGACTAGGTAATATTTGTACCTAAGCTCATAAAGTGAAAGTAATTATTAAACTGTAGTTTAGAAGAATAAAGTTCCTTTAGCATGTTTGGAATTGTGAGTTGTAAACCTTGGTAAGAGTTCAGAAGAGATTTTAGAGTTCGTACTTGCGTGAAATGGTAATGGTCTTTAACGTCTGACTACATGGTAAGTTCTTGAAGATTACATCAAGGAATGAGACGCGAGAAAGAGTTTACATGTGTTTTTATAATTTTGTTGTACCACGTGACAGGCTCCGAAGTAGTTGGCGCCAAAATAGATCTTAGTGGGGGTGATTTGATTGGTCGAAACTGACCAATCAGCAAGCTAGATTGAAGGTGATTAACCAATGAATGCTTGCCTATGTACTGTGTTTATGTAATGTGGTGGTAATTTCCATAGAGAAAGAGTGTATTTTCCAATGGGGTATAACTGGCAAATATGGAAGATTCCACAACTTCATAACTGTAGTAAATTTACTAAGCATCTCAGCAAGAAAATAAAACTGGATTAAAAACGTCTTCATTCAATAATGTTGATGAATAAATGAATGGCGATAAGTATTACTACAAGATGGAACATCCAAAAATGTATATGGTATAGATATTAACAATGGCACAATCTACATACTTGTTCACTTGGCAAGTGAAAAACGATGCTTTCAAGTACAGTGTAACCCGGATATAAGAGAAACCCGGATATAAGAGAGATTTTCTCTGGTCCCAAATTAGAGCCTGTGTTAATGTAAACAAAATAGACCAAACCTGGATATAAGAGAAACCCGGATATAAGAGAGATTTTCTCGGTTTGACGGTCGAACTCTCTGCCTTTGAGCGTGGGGAGCAAGTAAATATCGAATCGAGCCGAGCCGATAGTAGTTCACTCCAAACCAGACTGACAGTCATACTAACACCTTCCACATCTTGTATTATTATTTCGTGTAATATACCTTCGTTATTTCTACTCTTGTGTTCGTGTTGTTCTTCCTTGGTCCTAACCTGGACCATAACAACTATAAAAAAAAGTATTTTTACACTTTTATATTGTTTTGTTTTTGTTTGGGGGTTTACTATTTGCCCATAGTTGGGACCCTAACAGGTGCTACCACTTCAGATCAGGGTGGACCTGGGAACAAGAGCAATTAAGAGGTGGTTCCACGTTCCTCAAAACCTCCAATCTCCCGACCAGAAGCCTTGCTGTCGGATGTAGTTTATCGTCACACCCAGGAGTATATTAACATGTTGTCAATCTTGTAAAATAATTTCAATTTTTCTTTAACTTCTGAAAATATTACGGTAGGGAAGGCCCACAGTATTTGTAGTCCAGCCGCCCCCAGAGCAGCCTATATTAGTGTACTCACTGTCCTTTTTTTTCTAAGCTAGCGATTTGTCAGGATTTGAACATTGATGTCTGTGCCCAGGGCCGGTGCAAGGGTCTCGTGACCCCCCCCCCCGACTCGAATGATACAGACAGGTCTCCTACTCTACTGTATGACAATTTTTATAGGGTAGTAAAATACAAATTTTATTGTAATCTAATTATGTACAATAATGGATATATACAATATACAGTGTAACCCGGATATAAGAGAGTTGTCGGGACCGGAGACGAAGTCTCTTATATCCGGGTTTCTCTTATATCCGGGATTGGTCTATTTTATGTACATTAACACAGGCTCTAATTTGGGACCAGAGAAAATCTCTCTTATATCCGGGTTTCTTTTATATCCGGGTCTCTTATATCCAGGTTACACTGTAGGTGAACAATTCAACTGGAAAAATTGAAAATAAATACAATAGAGACATGTCATCACTCCGCCTTTAATAAATCAATGTTTTTTGCGGCAATTTTTAACGTCAATTCGAGATTTTTCTTATTAAAAAGTTGAACAATAACACATTCAATATTATGGATAAAAAAAATAATGAATTTTATACAGTGTTTTTTTTTTGTTTGTTTTTTTTTAGACTTATAAGCAAAACAAATTCACGGATTTGGATGAAAAAATAAAAAATAAAAAAGACCCCTGAATGACGTCAAAATCCGTGAAAATTTTTTGTCTTTTAATAATAGTCAATTGTGCTTCCTTAGTTTAATTTGTAACGTATATAAATATAGGTAAAAAAAAAAAAAAAAAGAAGCAAATGTTGATAAGGTAGTGAGGATCACAAAATAATGCCCAGGGCCCCCAGTCAGGCGAGCAGGTCGGGAGATTCGGGGGTAGTACGCACATTTACAGTGTCAAATATCAATTGAGAATAAAAACAGATAGACTGATTGATCAATTTGCTTAAAACAGTAGATAGACTAAAAAAACTTAGGTATAAACTGGGTGTGGGTCAGTCTTGTCTTGAATGTAGGTAATTGAATGAATGGACAGATTGATTAGTTTGGGGGACACTCGTCAAGAGAAATACAGCAGTTATCTCCCCTTGTCTGTTGTGGCCGGCATTTTTGGTTGACGACTACAACAAAGATAGACTTTTCTTTTCAATTTCGTCCTTTATCGGGGCAAAAATAGCGAAAACATTTCTCGGTTTTCTTTAATAATTTTTCATTTTTTTTTAAAAACAGTTTCTTACATTTTTTAATCAAATTCAAAGAAGCAACCGAGAAAAAACATGGGGTAAGTTAAAAAGTATATTATTGTATTTGTTTTGTTCTAAGGAATTATTTCTTTGTCTGCAAAAACAAAACAACAAAAAAAAAAAGATGAAATTTAATTTTGTGTTTCTTATTTATTTTCATGTCTAATATTTTTGTCTAAAGTTTCATTTGAATTTTTATTCAATTATTAATATTTTTCAGTGAAATCTTAATTTCTTTGTAATTTGTTTATCGGTGAATTAATTGTTTTTGTTTCTTTGACAATTGATAAAATTTAAAATAAAAAATTAAAAAATTAATTTTTTCCTCTTTACTAAGAATTTTTTTAATTTCATAGAATTAATAAATAAATTTATTTTAATTCTGAAATGAATAATGAAAAATATACAAAGAGTAAAAAACGAAAAAAATGTCACTTTTTTTTTCTTTTCATTTTTTAAGAAATATCATATTTAATTTACCAACTGATTAAAAAAAAAAAAAATCTTTTTTAAACCCGAAAATGCCAGTTTCGCTTTTTTTAGTCGCTTTCACGATTAATATTTAACTAGTCATATTGTATGAAACGCCAAAGATGTCAGCATCTCTCGCTATTTGCAATCAGACGATAACGCAACAAAAAAGTCGATTAGAGGCTGGACCCAGTCAACCGAGGCCGCTTCTTGAAATGACTGATGAAGACTTTAAAAAAAGATAAGGCATTGTGTAGTCTACCCTGAAACATAAAGACTTTATGTAATGGAAAATATTTATTACACCAAAAATACAAGATAGATTCCTCTTGTTTCATTTTTTTTAATTTTTTTTTTTTATTTTTAAAAATAGGAGAACACTTGACTCTCTCTTACTCACAGACCTGATTGTAACTAAAAACCGTACATCACACAGTGCAATGGAGAGGTGCAGATGGTTATTTGGTTAAAAATCTGTAAGTTCCTACTTCTACAGACACAGAAGTGCCAACCAGTCAAACATTACGATGCAATTCACATTTTTTTTAATGTGAATTGCATCGTAATTCATTTAAATCAGTGGTCCTCCACCTTTTTTACTCAATGCAACCTTTTTTTTTTTCACATGTGTCAGAATGTCATTCCTTGCTTTCTGAGATTGTCCGACTTAAAAGGTGCATTCCAAATGTGAATATATTAGTGAAAATTTTCATTTTTTTTTTTTCCATATTTGTACATATATTTACAATACATGGATTATTTTTATAGGAGTTTTACAAATTTAATAGCATAGAAAATATTGATGGATTTTTAAACTTGAATACGTGTACAGTAATTTGTTTTAATTCATAATTAATTATTAAATAAATAAACCAGAGCTGACTTCAATAAACAAAAAGCTTAATTAAATGCCAGGATAATGTAAATTGATTTTATTCTGATAAAAATTACAGTCAATGAGAGACTTCTGGAAAAGAACTCCCCACCCCCAAATAAACCCCTGGTTGAAATTCCCCCCCCCCTGTTGGGAACACTTGATTTAAACTAATATTTTGGTCTAAAATATTTTAAGTTGGGGACAGATTTTGTTGTCAGTGTTATACATTCAGTATATAAACAAGCCCTTGTGCCAGACTTGGTTAAAAAAAAAAAAAAGTCAGTCTATCTGGTGTACAAGTCAGAAACATTTAAGTGGCACTTTCATTTCCTCCTCCTCCTCCTCCTCTCTAGATTGGTTTAGGGGAGGTGGATGTGTCAAAGTGATCCCTTTTGGAGAATGTGCTGAAGTGATCCCCTCCCCATACCTTGAACTCCAGACTGGTTTAAATTAGAACTTCTACCCTGTATATGGAGCTTAGAATACACTGACTGTTGACTGCATTCCCTGTGGTTGGTAAGCAGTCATCTACCAAATAAATGCTTCATTTCGAAATATAAACAACCTGTATCAGGTTGCGATGGATAAATTGTCGTCTGAATTATGCAAAAATGAAAATAATACTGATATCTGAAACAGATACATTTACCAAAATTACACAAAAATATCTTGAAATAAAAAAGAGTAAGTTTATTCAATAAAAATCACCATTGGCTTCAACCACGGCCTCTAGAAAACTTCGGCATCTCTTACAACTCTTCTGGACCATTTCCTTGTTTTAAGATGGTGAATGCTGTCATAATCCTTGCCTTCAGTTCATCTTTGGTACCACAAGGACTTTTGTTATTCTCTCACTAAACTGTGGCCCACACATAATAATCAAGGAGGTTGCAGACTGGGGAGTTAGATGGCCAGACCTAAGGGGTGATATGGCCACAGAACTTGTCTGACAGCCATGACTGGGTTTTCCTGCTTGTGTGGCATGTAGCAGTCCTGTTGCCAGATATAGACTCTTCCAGAAGCCACCCTCTTGATCCAAGGCAGCATTACCTCCTCAAGGTATTGATGTAGTGTTCAGTCTGAGGTTCTCATCAACAAATTCAGGAGTTCTTATCAGAACAATCAGAGTGAGTATTCCAAGCTGCCATACCTTCTAATCGCCATTAGACTCATCCAACTCTTTCTGAATCTTTTGCACTGTCTTCAGATTGACACCCAAACACTCTGAAATGTTCATATTGGAGCTTCCGGAATGAATGCCAAGCATTCCAGCATGCCAGCATGCCAAGCATTCCAGCATGCCAGCATGCCGTTTTCAAATTTCTGGCAGAGTGAATTGCATCATGATGCTATTTTTTCTCACAGATGGGGCCCAACTGACCCTACTTTACTGTGCAGTCGACAAAATCAAAAACAACTCCTATGCACAAAATTAAAAATATAAAAATGGGAGAAAATTTTCCCATTGCATTCTGTATTTACCTATCTTTAAGGTAAATTGTTGTGGTGTCTTCCCTCTAATGAGTCTGTTGTGGACTTTTCCACTTACTATAAAGTAGTAGGAAAAGTAAGCCTCGGTGGAACGATGATACAGACTGAATGTTGGTCAACCAACACACATTCCCAAGTCATGTAACACACTTCTGTTGTATTTACTGTTCAATACACTATTTATCTGCATCCTCTTGTTTTGTTATTCCTTAACCAATTACTTGGTCACAACATAAATACTTACATAGACTGAAATAATAATTTAAAAAAAAAAAAAAGGGACAAAATTTTGACATCAAATAACCCAACAGGAATTATATCAGTATTTACATTATTCGAACTATTGTCCTCATCTTTGTCACCATATTTATTACTACGTTTCGACCGTTGTATGCTCCAGCCTCCTTAAGGTGGTTGGAATGTCGAACTGAACCCTTTAATTCGCTCACTGGGGTAGACTGTTCTAGTTCCATGTGCCATGTTTAATGGATATCAGTTATCAGTTATCTCCTGTTAATTCCCCTCTCCAAGTTCTCAACTGTCTTAACCAGGTATTGAACTCACACTCTGGTGTTGGTTAGATCCAGTGACAGGACGCAAAGAGTTGTGAGTTCAATACCTGGTTAAGGCAGTGGAGAACTTGGAGAGTGGAATTAACAGGAGATAACTGATGGCTGACATCCATTAGACATGGCCCGTGGAACTAGAACAGTCTACCCCAGTGAGCGAAATAAAGGGTTCAGTTCGACATTCCAACCACCTGAAGAAGGCCGGGGCTTACAACGGTTGAAACGTTGTAATAAATATGGCAACAAAGATGAGGACAATAATCTGAATAATGTAAATAGTGTACATAATACCTCATCTCAGAAATCGACAGATACTGAAGGGCTGAAACATTGTAATAAATATGGCGACAAAGATTGAGGACAATAGTCTGAATAATGTAAATAGTGTACATAATACCTCATCTCAGAAATATAGACAGATACCGAGGGATTATATCATAAAATTAAACCTACTCAACCAACATTAGAGCCTATGGCTAACAAAACTTTCCTGGTTACAATTTTTCCTCTGCTCTGTAGAATTCATTTTCTCTTTGATGGAAAATTTATAAGAATTTATGCAGCATGACAGATTTGCCAAAAAAGCACTTAAAAAATGATGTGTTCAGATGAACATCTTTTAACTTTATGAATAAAGTAAATTAATTGAATTAATTTATTATCTATCAGGAATTATTCTTTTTTTAGTTTCATTGACATTTCCTAAATTACAATGTCCTGGGAATGACGACAAACTCCATCCAGCAGCAATACTTCTGATCAGAAGATTGGAGGTTTTGAGGAGTATGCAACTCTCTCTTAGATGTTGTTGTTACCAGAGGTCAACCCTAAACTTGGATGCTAATGGCTATGGGCAAATAGTGAACCCTCAAATAAATCAACTGTACATTTTTGTCGTAAAATTGCCAAGAATACATTTTTATAAAAAAAAAAAATGAAAATCAATACAATACTAAAATGTATAAATACATTTCTATAATGAAATTACCAGCAATATATTCTATCTACAAACTATATATCTAAAAAATATATGTTTGCCCTGAAAGTATAAAATGTGCAAAATATCTGTAGTTGAAGAAAAAACGTGTTCAAAATATTTAGATTTCAGCATTAAATAACCCATATAGGTTGTTTTGTTCTGCGACATATCACCCACCAACTGAATGATTTCCTTTTTTTCTTTTTCTTTTTTTTTATTTTAAAATTTCATGCAAGTGATGTAAGCTTGAATATGATTTCCTTTCTTTCTTTCTCTTTTTTTTCTCTTTTCTTTTTTTTTATTTTAAAAATTTCATGCAAGTGATGTAATATGTTTGATCTGTAATGTTTAATGGCTCAAAATCAGAAAGTTCAGTTGTGATTCCAGTTGAATCCATTACATTCACTTATGTGAAAATACCCTTGGGAAAGGTATGAATCCACCTCTTCTCCCCACCAGCTATGGGTTAATTAGTAGAATTTGTAACAGCAAATCTAAAAAAAATTCTGCGGTGGGGGGTATTTGTGTATAACTTTGATGGTATACAATTTATGACTAAAACATCTTTACAGAGGGAGGGGTTTAAATCCTAGACCTTAAGATTTTCTACCTTATAGCTACCACCCCAATTTAGTTTCCAGTACGATATACAGTGATCCCTCCTTATAAATGTCAACCCCCAGAAATAACTCCTAAATTTTACTTACTAATTATCCCAAAGCACGTACACACACACACACACACACACACACATATTTAGGTATCAAGAATTCACTTAAAGTTTGTTAAATACAACTAACAAAGTTTGTTTAATTTTTTATTGTATTTTTCTAATTTTGAAACAAATTGTTGAACATCTGAATCAAAATTGTAGTCAAAATGAATTGAATTCCACCTTAAAATAACCAGACTTTATGGTCTGCCTAAAACTTACAAAGCAGGCATTCCAGTGTGACCCATTGTATCTGGAATTGATAGTATCACCCACCACCACCACTGGCAAAAGACATAGCAAAGTCTTAGCGCACAACTTCTTACAACAATTAGACCATCACATATTAAAAATTCCAGCAGTCTGCTCAAAAGACTCAAGGGGCTAAATATATCACGCACACACATACACACACGCACACATACATATATATATATATATATATATATATATATATATATATATATATATATATATCCTTTGTCATTTTACTGCATTCATATTTAATTCTTTAAGTTCCTCAATATTTCTTGGGCACGTCTGATGAGCAACTGATCTAAAATGGCCCCATGGAAACAAATCCAATGGTATGAAACTGGTGACCTATTGTTTCTTCAAAATAAGAAAATATGAAAATAACTAGACATTTAAAGTATAATTAATGGTCCAAATGGTCTTTGCCATTCTGTTGCTAATTTTTTTCTTCCAAAAATATTTCTATTTCACTGTTACATTAAACATATAAGATTTTTAATATGAAAAGATATTGAGCAAAAGGTGATTGATGTAATACAAGAAGTAATCAATGAATCATAGATACCATTGATTGTCTAAAATATATAAAATGAATGGATTAATTAAACGACGTATTGGCCTCTATTTTAGTTGTGAATTCTTTATTTCCACTTCATTGAATCTCAATACATTGTTTCAAGATTTTTGTTTCATTGTATCACACTGTTAAAATTTTATAACAATTGCCATCATTTTTGACAACATGGGTACACTAGTATATATACATACAAAGAGAGAAGAGGAATAATTTAAATACTGGCGTTACTTTTTCATTTACAGCCTTCATAATAATTAAGCCTGATGGTGTGTGATTTTTGCCTCACCCTATATATATATATATATATATATATATATATAATAGCATGTACATAGAAATCAACACTGCATGGTTACTGGCAGTTTCATGCCTTAAATGACCATCAGGTATGTTTATATGTACTCACACACACTATCCCCAATATTGAGCACTTTTTCCTCTTTAGATTTTAGACATATATATATATATGCTATTTCAAACGGTATTATAGTAGATACCCTGTATATGAAATTAGATTGCTTATTTACAAGAATAATTTTAAAATTACAACCTTCTAATATCTAATGCAATGCAATATTTATCAATTGCTAATTTATAAAGAAATAAATATGAAAACAATTTTTTATTTATAAACATTTACTAAATTATAAAAATATGTGAACTATAAAGAAATCCTTATTAATTACCATTTTCTAAAGTTTGAATCAATTGGAAGTTAGCCAATGTTTTGCCAACCATTTCAATAAACAATCTAATAAATAAATCATGTTTGCCAAAGAGTTGGAGGTAGTTAAAATAATAGGAGAAAAAACCATCCTTTTGACACACTTTTTTTTTTTTTTTGGCAGGCACTGATGTTAAAAAAAACTCCAACCCCCAGGTAAACTTCTTGTTCATAGGTGATCATGGTTCTCCACAACTTCCTCTCCTTTGTATCTCTAAACTACTGTACAAGAAAAACTGCCAATTAAGAAAAAAATTACTTTCTTTTAATTTTTTTTGCAGGGAAATTGAGTGTGTACAAATATAGTATAAACATTAACCTAACTCTAAATCACCTCTGGTCATTGATTGGTTCATTATTTTTTTTTTTTTTTTTACATCTTATCAACCCTTTGCAGGTTATTTAAAGCCAGAAAATATTTTTAGATTGTTAGAATTTGCTTTTTTTATTTTTAATAATAATGATTTACTGATACAAGTCTTAGTAATTAACTCAGAGGTGGTTCATACCTTTCTCAAGGGTATTTTGCATATAAGTGAATATAACGAACCCAACAGGAATTGGAACTCAGCACTTCAATTAACAATTCTGAGCCATTATCCATTACACCATCTGCACATCAAAGCCATCTAGGTACCGAACAAGCTCTATGTTACTTAAATTTGGTGATCGTTCTGGAACCAGTGTTTCAACATGATATGAACGTAAGCCCCCTCTGGTCAGGCTTGAGTATAAAAGTTGCCTCGTCGGTGGGGCTTAGAATGCTGTCTTCACTGCAAAGGAGTAAAGGATTACTTGCAGACATATCTCTTTTCTTAATCATGTAAACCAAACACCTATCTATTAATTAATTGTGATTTTTGCTCTCATCATCATTGATTGCTGTTTCCATCTGTAACAGATTATATATTGACATATTTCCAACCATTTATTATGAGTTTCAGTAAGCTTATTAAGTGCATTAATTGGTGACCACACAATTGTGTTATCTCGCCACCTCTGTTTTGGTTTTCCTCTACTTCTTTCTCTAAGCACCATACTTTCAAGGCACTGCCTGCATTAGATCTTTTAATGTCTCCACATAACTTCAAGGGTTTGTTCCTGATGCTATCAAAGAGAGGCAAATTTCTAAGAGTAATATAAGATAAGGTCAAATTGACAGCTGATCTCAAAATTGAACTACAATCTATTGTTAACTGGGACAAGAGATAGCTTTTTAATTTTAACACCTCCAAAACAAAACGATCTTGTTTTAATCATCTTAGAGAACCTTTTTTGCCTTCCATCACCATGCTAACCTCCAGGAGAGTGGCTCCTTTTGCCTTTTCAGACTAACATTTTCTGCTGACATTAAGTGGAAACATTATATTGAATAAATTGCTAGTTCTTCTGCTAGGAAAGTTGGTTCACTGGGTTGGGCTATACAATTTTTCTTAACGGAATCTATCTTAACACATTTATAAATCTACCATTCATCCATGCATTGAATATTACTGCTACATGTGGTCCTGTGCTTCTGATATGTATTTACAGATTTTTGATAAAGTACAAAGAAGAATTTACAATGTTATTGGTCATGACCTGGTATCTCGGCTTCACTCCCTTTCTCACCATAGTAAAATAGTTTTCCTCTGCCTTTTCTGTAAATATTTTCATGGTAATTGTTCTGATGAACTTTCCTCTTTGCTACCTAGACTTTACAAATTTAAGCACTGTACTAGATGACAATATGGTCTCATAATTTTACAGTTTAAATGGCTAGATGTAAGTGTAAGTCCTATGTTAACAGTTTCTTCTCTGATAGTTCTTATTTGTGGAACTCTCTTCCAGCTTTCTCTTTGCACTTAAATTCTTGAAGATCAATGTCAATTCTTATTTCCTGTTGGTTATTTTTACTTTGTATAATATAATTTTGTAACATTTCAATTTTAGCTGAAGGTTTTTGGGTCCATGACATACAATCTAGATTATACCAAACAGCTAGAAGAATGACTATAAGATGTATCTTCATTTTAGTGTGGATTAGTAACCTTGTTTATTTTAGCGTACATTATGTTTTTAAGTCCATGTCACACAATCTAAATGACTACAAAACAACTGGAAGGGCTAACTTTATTTTCTTATCTGAAAGGTAAACAAAGTAATTTCTAAAGAGTTAATAGATTATCTGACATTATTATTATGTTACTAGTTTTAACCCGTAAAAATTTAACAGCTTTCCTATTTTAATATTATGATGAATCTTAATTCTTCAGATAATGACTGAAGAAGCACATAGCAAGTTCTACAACAATAAAATATCTGTAGAAATTTGCCTATCTATTCATTAAATATCTGAACTTAACTTTAATAAAAAAAAAATTGCAATAGCAATCATAAATATGAATGCTGGTTGAGTGACGGCAATCTTCAGGCCATGTGTGTTGTCCTGATGGCCTGAAAATTGTGCTCAGACATGAAACAGACTGTCACTTTTTTGTATTGACCTCTGCGTCCACTTTTTATTTTACATACACCCTATCTCTAATATTAAACACTTTTACCCATAAATATACTGGACTCTCCCATTGTTTTCAACGTATGTGGGTCTAGCAGCTCAGTTCTTAGAACCAACTGCACATATCATTTGATTATAGTGATGAAGGCTTGTGCAGAACCAACCACACTTTTTGGAAGAGTCGAATACAGAGAACTGGTGCACAGTATGCTACAAAGTCCCAATTGACCCTCTGCAGGTTTTGAATTCAGAGTTGTCCTTCTCCTAGACCAGTTGCCACCCAAGGCTATAGGATCCAGTCTGTCCTGCCATTTATCCATAGCTGGGGAGAGAAGAGATGGATTCATACCTTTCCCAAGGGTATTAGCATGTAAGTGAATGTAATGAACTCAACTGGAATTCAAACTTAGCTCTCTTATTCATCAATCCGAGCTGCAAATCCATTACTCCACTGTGCTTCCATCCATAAATATAAGATACCTTAAAAGAATATTTTTATCATTTATTATGTACACAGTGCATCAAAAATACTTTTACAAACTTTGTGGGTGGGTTCCTCACATGAAAACAAGGACAGAAAATCATATAAACATATGTCTTCAAATCCTTCATTTATGAGTTATTAAGTTTAAAGAAAGTTTATGTAGATGGTGCTGTGTTGCAATGTAGACTAGGTTATATTTGTCATTCGTGTACATTTGTGGTTAGTCAGTCTTCAATGTTTAACTCGTGTAGTACTGAGTTAACTGAGAAGTGTTCCATTTAACAATGTCAGGATATTCATATCATGAGTTGGCAGATATCATTTTTACATATGGTTGTAGGATATTAGAAAGAAATTGTAGATAAGAAAGAATTCTTTCATGACATTAATCCATATAATATCCTCTAATTTCTTAAATCAAACTGTATTCGAAATATAACTACAACATA